>OZ018328.1:50837693-51180193 GCA_963969495.1 Ceratothoa steindachneri | reverse complement strand
TATTTACGTGTGTTTGTGTGTAGCTGCGTCTTTTAAATGGCTCGAACAGCCAAGAAAGAGAGAAGTTTTCACACTCTTCCTTACTTACCAGTGAATTCTTCCTCTCAATTCACTACAATGACGACTCTTGCAATTCCAAGAACTACCGTTACAATGAGTTAAAGCAAATAATATAACATCAAAGGCCTTACGGCCCACTCGAGGAGATTTCTATCAGTTTGTATAGCTATTTCCATACATTCGGGTGTTCTATAGCGATATGGTAAGGATTATTTTGCCTAACCTATTTTTAAACATATCGACGCTTCTACTTTTTACAACATATTCGGGTAGTCGATTCCATGCGTTGACTGTCCGATATGAAAAGTAACTTGCACTAGCGTTTGTGAGGAATCTTTCAGCTTTTTATTTCCATCTATTTCCACGCATTGGATTTTCGTTAATTGTGAATAGCTTCATGTAATCCAGGTCGTCGATACAGTCTAAAATTCTGTAGACGGAGATTTTTTTTTTTACCTCGCAGTCTTCTTGTCTTTATTGAAATAAAGTTGCGGTCCGCAAGCCATGTATCGTAGCTTATGTGTCTGAAGGATGGTATTAGCTTAGTTGCACCAGCCTGCACCTTCTCAAGCCTCTGCCCGACTTTCCCGAGGCAATACAAAGAAGGGTGACTAAGATGATTTATGGTTTGAAGAGCTTACCTTATGGTGCAAGGTTTAGGAGACTAAATCTTCATAGGTCAGAAAGGAGAAGAGTTTGAGGGGACTTGATCGAAGTCTTCGAATGGGTAAAAGGTCATAATAGGGAGACATAGGTAAGGTTTCTTATTTTAAGAGAACAGGATAAGATACGTAGAAGTGAGTTTAACCTGGAAAAATTTAGGTTTAGGAAAGAGATCGGTAGAATTTGGTTAACGAATCAAATGGAATAGACTCAGTAGTCATGTGATAGAAGCGTCCTCACTGCGGGGTTGTTTTAAACATAGATTGGATAGATTCATGGATGAGGATCCTTTTCTTTCTTTCCGGTTTTACAGCCAATCTTCTTTCTATCCATTCAGCTACTTTTCCCGAACTTAAGTGCGCTTCCACTTTTGGCATTGTAGATTATAATGTTATAGGAGGGCGACAAGAAGTCTCATATATGGGCTCTCGAGTGATCTTACACATATTTTCGTTTCCATTAATTTCATCACTTTATTTACGCCTCAATTAAAGAATTTTCCGTGTTAGTGCCCTCGTTGGTTTTAGCTTCCTATTGGGAAGTAAATAATAATAATAATGCGAATTATCTTTATTATTCAGTTATGTATTTACATTTTTATCATTATTTTCCTAAATATTTTAACAAAGTTTATGGTCCAATGAAGATCCGGGGTGTAAGTATCCATGGTCAAGGATTCGAATCGCTCAGGGTATTTTCTTTTCTAGGCGCCTCTTTCTACATTGGTTTAACATACTCAAACATACGCAAACATACGCAAACATACACACGTATGTGTATCATTATGGTGGATGAATCAGCGATTTATTAGAGTGTGTAACCTGGGTTTATTACTCGATCCGGGCTGTGCGCTAATCAGGGCGACGAGGATCTCTCGCAATGAGATTAATGAAATGAATACGAATCTCCCTCCCCCCCCCTCTCTCTCCCTTTGTCACTCTTTGTTTGTTTGTTTTGATGTTTCGCTCTATGTCTCTCGGTCTGTCTCTCTCTTTCTTTTTCGTTCCCTATCCTTTTCTTTCTCTCTCTGTATTTCATGATATTTCGATTTCTCTCTATCTATCTTTGCCTCTCCCTCGGTATATATATATATATATATATATATATATATATATATATATCCTTCTCTCTATATATCTCTCTCTCTCTCTCTCTCTCTCTCTCTCTCTCCAGCGTCTTCTTCCTTTCTTTTTTTTCTCTTCTTATTGTGATAGCATTTCGGAGTGATTACATTTTCATTGCCATATATTTATATCACTATAATAATTGAAAATCACAAGACGCGTGATATATAGATGTATTTAAAGGCCGAAGGGAAATGGAAATTGGTAACACAACCCGGATGGTAGCGAGGTCGATGAGCACCTTGGTCATATAAGCCATGAGCGCTTGACGACACAGGTTCAGATCCAACTTCTTTATTTATTTTCATATAACGGTTAAAATAGTTTGCCCTATCCTTCCGTTCTCTACATCTCCCAATTTCCTTCCTAAGCTTTCATTGGTACATGTAATATTCTCCTTAGCGTTTTTCCGGGTTGTGTTACGAATTTCCATTTTCCTTGGGCCTTTAAATACATTTATATCACTATATTTTTGCTGTTTACTTGCCTTCAATCATTTATTTTTTCTTCTTAATTTCTTTTATTAGGATGGTGTTGCTTTTTCATATTATATCACTCATAGAAAATAAGGAAAATGATACACAAAAGAATTTGTCCTTTTATAAAGCCAAGCAAGATAAAAGAAAGAAAGAAGAAACAGAGAAATAGCAAACGGAATAAATAATATAAACTCATTCACCCGTTAAAGAAAGTGAAATAATAGGTGGGGGTTCGAACTTATGGCATCGTGCGCAATTTGTTTTTAAGTCACATAGTTAACCACTCGGCTACCATCTCCATACACACAAAAGGATGCATCAAATCAGCTTATAAGCGGAGCAGTGGTGGCAAGTCCTTATATGTTGAAGAGGTAAAAGATGGTAAGAGACACCTGCGGGCTTCGTAAATAAACGAGAAATCACAATAACACGTGACACACCTATTATTTCACTTTCTTTAACGGATAAAAGAGTTTATATGATTTTATTCTGTTTGGCATCTGTCTGTTCATTACTTTTAGTCGCGTGTGAGTCAGGTTCTGAGTGACTCTACATCTCACTATTTAGTCGGTCGGTCAGTCTGTCCCCGTTATGCTCTTTTGTTTTGTTTGTATATCATTGTAACTATTCGGCTGATTATAACGAAATCTGAATCCCTTATGTTGTTTAACATTCTCTTTCGAATACTATAATTGCCAAAGAGCTCCCAAGGATAGCCCGGTAATTATTTTGTTTTGGCAATAACATCATAACTATTCGGCCGATTCTAAACAAATTCAAAACCATTGTTGTTTTACATTATCTTTCAAATGATAAATTGTCAAAATCCTCCCGAGGTTAGCCTAGTAATTATTTTGTTTTTGCAATTTCATCATAATTATTCGGCTGATTCTAATTAAATTCAAAACCCTTATGTTGTTTTACATTCCCTTTCAAATGATATACAGTGGCGGCAACAAAAAAAGTGACATTGAATATTGGCAACAGAAATCGATACACAAAATCGCTTTCACTATTTTACTTGCCAACAATCCAATGAAAATGTGCGGAGCTTATGCCGCAAGTGGACGACTCTCCTGGGCTAAGACAACAGAACTGCGCTCTATTGGAACTCAGTGTCTCGTTTGAGCTCGTACAACGACGTTTTAGTATATGGCACTCCAGCGTGCTGATTATCTGCATTCGTGCCTCCATTTGACGTGCTATAACTTCTGTGCAAGTGGATACAATGGGGTGGAAAAAGCTTTCTATGACAGAGAAAAGCCGTGCCTTGACCCTATTAGAGCAGGAAAAGTCTTTTATTGATGTAGCAGCAGATTTAGTAACGTCAAAAATACGATTCATCGCCTAAAACGTGCAGCTGAGTTATTGCCACCAGGTACCATACCAAAGAGGAAGGAGGGCATTGGTGCAGCTAGGAAGACATCTCCAAGGACTGATAATATCCTAAGGCGTAAAGTGATGTCAGACCCTTCTGTAACCTCCGCTTCAATCAAGAAAAAACACCCAGACCTCCTCGAGAACGTTGCCCTCAGGACCATCAGTCATCGCTTACAGAAGGACTTAGGCCTACCGTCTCGCCGCGCTGCCAAGAAGCCACTTCTTACCAAGGCTATGAAGATGGAAAGGCTCAATTTTTGCAAGACCTATAAACATTGGACAGCTGCCCATTGGAAGAAGGTCATGTTCAGTGATGAGAGCACCTTTAGGCTGGTCAGAGGAGAGTCAAAGATCGTGCGTCGTCCCAGCACTGTGTCTCGGGATGACCCGAAATATACCGTGAAAACTGTGAAGCACCCTGATAGTGTGATGGTGTGGGGTGCCTTTAGTGGAAAAAAGGGCAGAGGAGGTCTGTACTTCCTTGCCAAGAATGTAGCCATGAGGGGGACTAACTATCTTGAAGTTTTGAGGCAGCACATGCTGCCATTTTGGGAAATTCATCAGTGTGAATTTTTCATGTATGATGGTGCCCCTGCTCACAGGTCCCAGTTAGTAAAAAGGTTCTTCAATGATAATAATATTAGTGTTTTGGAGTGGCCTGGTAATTTCCTGGACCTAAATCCTATTGAGAATGCTTGGAATCTGATGAAATCCAAAGTTCAAGAGACAGCACCCGGCAGCATCAAGGACCTGATAGAATCACTGAAGCAGATCTGGGTTACGATCGACCCCACCTACTTCGCAAACCTCACTGAATCAATGCCCAATCGACTCAGGATGGTCATCAAGTGCAAGGGCAACATGACCAAGTAATAACTTTCATGAAATATTCATAATAAAATATGTAAGTTACATTTTTCTGTTTTATTTTCCCCGAATTGTCACATGTCACTTTTTTTGTTGCCGCCACTGTAATTGCCAAAGTCCTCCCGAAGTTAGCCAGTAATTAATTTGTTTTGGCAATGGTATCATAACTATTCGGCCGATTATGATATAATTTTCAAAGTCCTCCCGAGGCTAGCCCGGTAATTATTTTGTTTTGGAAACGACGCCATAACTATTCGGCCGATTCTAAGGAAATTCAAAAATATTATGTTTTATACATTCTCTTTCAAATGAAATAATTACCAAAGTCCTCCCGAGGTTAGCTCTGTAATTATTTTGGGGGGGGCAATGGCATCATAACTATTAGGCCGATTCTAACGAAATTTAAAACCATCATGTTCTTCTATCTTCTCTTCCAAATGATATAATTGTCAGAATTCTATCAAGTTTACTCCGAGAATTATTTTGTTTTGGCAATAACATCATAACTTTTCAGCCGATACTCTGCTAGACTAAACTATGCTATAATATGCTATACCTTTCTAGGCAAGCCTAGAATAGGCTATGCTATGTCAGGATATTATAGCCTATGCTATACTATGCTAATCTATTTTAATATATAATATGCCATGCTAGGATAGCATATAGTACATATGTTAGGATAGACAATAAAAAGCTATGCTTGACTAGCGTACATTAGTATAGTATAGGCTATACATGTCTAGGATAGTTAATGCTAGGCTAGTTTATGCTATGCTAGGCTAGGCTAAGCTATGCTAGGCTAGGTAGGACATGAAAAGCTATACTAGGTTAGGCTACGCTATGGCATGCTAGGTTAGGCTATGATATACTAAGCTATGCTACCCTAGGCTAATTTTCGCTATACCAGATTAGGATAAGCGAGGTTTTGTAGGGTAGGTTAGGCTTTGTTATGCATGCTATGCAACCCTAGGCTAAGCTCTAATAGTCTAGTCTAGGCTAGGCGATTCTATGATATACTATACTAACTAGGCTAGGGTAGGGTAGAATAAGGTAGGTATAATATACTATACTAGTCTATGCTAGTCTAGGCTAGAATATGCTAACTAGGCTAGGATCCTATATATGCTAGGCTGTACTAGGCTATGTTAGGCTAGTTTTTGTGAGGCTAGGCTTTACTATGTTTCTAAGCTAAGATAGACCATACTATTCATTCTCTGCTAGGCTAAGCTAGATTAGTCTAAGCTAAGTCATACTATACCAGGCTAAACTTTACTATTTAAGGCTAGGCTATGCTATGCCTGCTACGCTAGAGTATGGTATGGTAAGTTCTACTATTATACGGAATCATAGGCTAGACTTAGTTATACTAAGCTAGGCTAGGCTAAACTAGGCTATGCCATACTATGGTATCCTATGCTATGATATAATCTCCTGTGTTATATTATGCTATGCTAGGCAATCCAGGCTAGTCTATACTATGCGAGGCTTTATTATGCTAGTTGAGGAAATACTATGGTAGGCTATCCTACGGTAAGCTAGGCTTTGACAGGATACTATTCGAGACTATAGTAGGCTATGCTATAAAATATTATACTATTCTAGACAATACTAGAGTATACTATGCTAGGAGATACTATCTTACTCGTACATATACTATACTATATATATTATACTTTAATATACTATTTTTCTATGCTATGGTATACTATGTTATGCTATAATATACTATGACATGTTATACTACGTTATAATATGACATGCACCACTATGCAATAATATGCTATGTTATACTATGATATAATGGGCTATGTTATATTATTCTAGACTATGCAATTAGGGTGTGACCATTTTTTCACCTTTTCAATTACATAAATGAGGTGTGACAAAAAGTTAAGGACCGCCATTTTAATTTTAAAAAATATATATTTTAATATAATTTAATTCCGTTTTTTAATAAACTTTTAGAAAGTTGTGACTTTTAAGACGCGGGCGACTCTACATCTCACTATGTCGGTCGGTCCACGTTTTGCTTTTTTTTTTGTAATAACATTGTAGCAATTCAACCAACTCTAACGAAATTTGAATTCCCTATGTTGTTTTACGTTCTCTTTCGAATGATGCAATGGGCAAAGTCCCCCCAGTTAGCCAGGGAATTATTTTCTTTTGGCAATAACATCATAACTATTCCGACCATTCTAACGAAATTTGAAATCCTTATGTTGTTTTACATTATATTTGAATGATATTATTGCCAAAGTCCTTCCAAGGTTAGCCAGGGAATTATTTTGTTTTGGCAATAACATCATAACTATTCTGTCGATTCTAACGAAATTTGAAACCCTTAAGGTGTTTACATTCTCTTTCGAATGATAGAATTACCAAAGTCCTCCCAAGGTTTACTCCGGCAATTATGGAAAGTTTTCAAAGTCGTAGGGACATACAGTAAATCAGAATAAGTGAGAGCACGCGACTTTTTGGTCGGCATACCTTGTTTAATCTATATTTGATCCTTGCTTGGTCTCATAAAAGGACGATTCTCCGATCCTGTGGACCACTAGATACCTTATTACCACCTACTGCTCCCATACTAGAATAGTCCTTACCCAACTGGACTCCATCGCAATTTGGGTATGTGTCTGCGCTTGTCCCGAATTAACCAGCTTTGCCTTCGTTGATGCTAGGGGTCTCCTGGTGAAGAACTCGCTTGGACCAATTGCGATCTACATGCCCTTCATTACCGTAAACGTATCATCCGGGTCATCTTTCCATTTGACCCTATAGACAATCACTCGATTATAGCTTTTCTTCCAATGGACAAAACAAATTAAAACCTTAATAGTGCAGACACTTTGGATGTCTCTCAGCTTTCCGCAATAGTGGCATGTTACTGCTCTTACCCATTCCTTGATCTTATAATTATCTAGATTATCCTAAAAAGGTTCCTATAATCAGTATATTCACAATTATAATAACCTCCCGGTCGATCCGTATCCATTTGTCTTACGATATGGGCATAGATACCAAAACGCTTCTCGCACCACCCGCAGACAAGGCATTTATCGGTTATTGCAAAAGTCATAGTACACTCGTTACAACGTTCTCAACAAAGGCCACAATGAAAGTGTTGATGTAGTTAGACACGTTTTTATTGTTTTAACATATAAATATATGTTAAATTGTATTATTAATCATTGTGGCCCCCTTCGGCAGCGAGCACGCCGCGAGATCTGAAGGCCGCGCATACGTTGCGGATACTGTCCTTCCTCAGGCTGAAACCACCCTGGATGACGGAATATTTCAGCTCATCAACGTTGCTGTGGTGGATATTGCAGGCCTTGCCATCGACATGCGTCCATAAGCTGTAGTCGAAGAGAAGGATGTAGGGCAACTGCGGCGGCCAAAAGTCCTTCGACCAGAAGTTCATGTACGACCCCAACTACTCTTGTAGGGCCTTGGCCGTGTGGGCCGTCCTATTGAAAGACTTAGTCAGTTATCTTCGTGGTCTTTCTCATCCAGTGCAGAACTTTCGTGGCCAAGATGTCCCTGTAATCGACCGCAATGTGCCTTTAACAGGCCATGAACCACACCGGCGCATCTTCTCGGAATTCGAATGCAAGACGCCGAGCATTGTCACGGAGACCGTGTACATGTTCGTGGCCACATAGAGGACATAACTTACCACGCGGTCGTTCTGCTAGTTGATGGCCGGATCGACTCTGTAGGTTCTTTGATGAGAAAAAATAAGAATTCGATTACCTTGACTCTTCAAGTTTATGAATAGATGAAAATGGTCAATAAGCAGTGAAAAATAACGCACACTATTCAATACGTGTTTAGGCGGACCAGCAGACCCTACTCATGCCATCTATACACATTCACCACCACTGTGGAACCACCACCATCATATACGGTGCCTTGTTGACAACTGGGGTCAATGGATTCATGTGGTTAGCGCTACAACCGAACCCTACCATCTGCCCGAAACAACTGTAACGGTGATTAATTGAACCACGCCACCTGTTATCAGACCTCTATGGTCAAATTAGCGATGTAACGAGTCAATCCATCTGGTGCCAAGTTAACAGGGGTAGTCTCGTGCGTCCTCGGCTCCCATATGTTATGGAAGGTAAAGAACGCTGCACTGACCTGATGATTATGCTTCTGGTATCTTCTGCATTGAATGTGGAAGCAATTTAGACAGTGCTGCCTGTCTGTTACCAAGATCATCTTTAGCCGCCCTCGCTGGTTTTAATGATTAAGCAACTGTGGTTGGCCACTGCGTTGCCAACGGATGGGGAGGGGGCGAATCGTTGTATGATGTAGTATTTTCGGTGCATACGTGCCACCGTGGACCGAGAGGTGTTGAAATCTCGAACAGTTTCCGAAATAGAATGTCTCATGCATCTGGCTCCCACTATTATACTCCGTTCGAACCCCGATAATACACGTCGCATTGTCATGAGTAGCTTATCTGGTATTGGTTCCCCCAGGACTAATCCTTTGTATAGAACGTTTAATACTATTGTAAAGCTTAAGGGATTTGCTCAAGCGGTTGGAGGGCGTCGTGTGGCCCTTTTAATGTCCCTTACTTTCGTGGACCGGTGTATAGGCCCACTTTATGTTGACGACAGGTGACTCCGCGCTGTTCTGATGGGGGATGGTGCTACCCGTATCAAACAAAGCTCTACTGGGATGTTCCAGCTGCCCTTGACGTAGATAAGATGGATACAGAGCTGACTGCATCAGGGTTTAACCTTGGGGCAGAGGAGATACCAACTCCAGCCCCAATTCTACTCCACAAGAGGTAGGAGTAGAAGTGGCTGCAGCCCAAGAAAATATAAAATGATCTAGATAAAAAGAGGTCCTCCATCTCACGCAGCCTCTGGGTCTGGCAGGGAATCTTTCCTGATTTCCCATGCGTGAGCTAGTTAAGGCAAGGTTAACTGGTATTGGGGCCTCTTCGGGTCATTCTTATGACCGCCTTAGAGGAGAAAGAACTATATCCCCCCATTCAGTAAAAATTATCTCGTTGGTGACACTAATCAACTTTCTTTTTTCACTAAATACCCTTTCCTTCGAATTAATGAATGCCTTTGGTATGGAAGAATGTCGTCCAAGAACGGTCATTATTATTATTAGCAAAAAAACAAACAAACCGCTGGAAAACAAAATTCTTGTCGAACTTTAGGAATTGAAGAACAAAAGGGCACAGGACAAATCACTTGTTGCAATGAGATTCCTTTATTCAAACTCCTTCGCTTTCCTATGTTAAAAAATAATAAATATTTTAAATTAAACGCTTAATTAAAACATAATAGAATATTGACATATTTAGGTTTCCTGTCCTCCACTTACATCTTTTGCGAACCTGTTTTTATAACTTCTAGGCTTGGTTTCCAGGCAGCCAGTCAAACGAGAAACAAATACACACATTGGTAGTCCCTACCACATTTTATTAATCGGTAGGAAAATCGAGATTGCTAGGTGAAAGCCCACTGATCCCTGATTGGACAAATAAAATTGGGGAAAATTTTGAGGGATATAATCGATTGTCAATGAACAACCTCCAGTGGTTATATATAACTCGCTTTATTCTCCTGTAACTATGCTAAAAATGGTTTACATTTAATAGTTAGGTGAATCATCTGAAGAGAATCAAGAGGTCAATAACAGAAACAGTTTTATAAAACTTGTTAAAATACAAGTTAACTATTTTTAAAAACCTAGTATTGAAAAGTTAGTGAAAATTAGATTACGTATTAAATTAATAAATAAATATTTATTTGTTTAAATATAAAAAACTTTTCTCCATAAGTAATGAGGAACATGAAAAAATGCCGCATTACATATGGGATAACCTAATATCAGATTGGAACGAAATTAATGACGGATTTTAGTGTATATAGTAAAAACGAAAAAAAACTTATGACTATAGAAATATTTAATTATAAACATAACCTCCATTGCTTTCTAGAACCTCATTTCATCTGTCAACAAGCTTATAAATGCCACGCTTGTAAAATTTTTGTTTTTGATGCAAAATATGAATCCAAGTCGTTTTTAACCTCCTCTCTTGATGTCAATCTCATTCAAATGGTTCTAAAATGCCCTAATTAACTGGTAAGGAACAAGTTCAGGAGAATACGGAGGATGAAGCAAGATTTAACCCCCGAGCTCCCCAAGAGATCTTTGTTCATTCGAGCTGTGCGAGGACGGGCATTATCGTGATGGAGGATGACACAGCTACTGTTAACTAAGGAGAGTCGCTTTTGGCCCAAAGAGGCTTTCAAAATGACCATATTTATTGCAAGAGAGATTGATATTAATTGTTTAGTTGTTATCTAACAGTTCGTAATGGATAATTCCATTAACTATCCCACCATACAATCAACATGATCTTTTTTGGATAGAGTTCTCCTCTCGATTGTTGAGATACTCTCCTTCCTCGACTGATCCACGAAGGGGTGGTGTTAAACGTTATGATAAAGGGTCCACTTCTCATCACCAGTAACAAATCTGCCCTACATGGTGCCTGAAGGTGTTGTGAAAGCAACTACTCACAACAAGCAACAGGCTGTTGCAGATTCGCAGTGGACAGTTCGTGCGGGATCCATTTTTCAACCACTGGAACCTTTCCAGTCCTTTTCATTGGCGTAGGACAGGCTTATGGGTTACGGTAAATTGTTATGCGAGTTCCATAGACGTTATAGCAAAATTCACTGTGAAAACAGCTTTCAACTCTTTGTAATAAAGCTTTTTTGAATGATCTTCTTTTGGTTCGGCTTTTAGACTGAAATCCTCACTTCGGAAACGGGAAGATCACCTCCTGCAACTTCCTTCATTTGCTGCATCAGGCCGATAAATGTTTGAATAGATTTGGCCGCTCTACTTGCATTGAAGCCTTTATGAAACTCATAAAACATGTTTAATGTGATCTTTAGATGGAAGGACATAGGGGTGAATACCTAAGATATAATTTTTTTATAATCTGAAATAAAAAGCTATAATCTACTCATTGTAGGTTTTCTAAATAAAAAAGGCACTTCTTTAATAAATACTATCTAAAACTTTAGTCTAGAAAATCAGACAATACTTTCGTTCCAGCCTGATATATATCTATATTGCTGATTCACTCGCTAAGCAGTGAATATGTGTTAACACATAATGTTTGTATCTATGCAGGGCATATGGTCTCTATAAATGTCTATTGACAAAATTCAAACTTTTATCTGATATCTGGAGGCAGTAAATATTATCTATGGAGTTGTGAACCATTTGCAAATAACACAGGCTAACATTTTTAAATATTTTTTTCTGCTGACTACGATCCGAGATTAATTGTTGAGTAATTTCGAAAATATGTCAGTTGACTAATTAGCCTGCGTACAATGTGAATGTGCAATTATTTTTATCAAGTATGTGATTTGCCTGATGTTACGTGAAGACAAACTAAAAAAATATTGGCAAGAATCACTGATGTATTCATTGACAACAGATTTTAATGTTTAGCTTCCTTTTTTAGAGATTGAATTTTCAATCATGTCTGGTAGACGAAAACGTTTAAGCAGCCCAGATTCTTTCTGTCATATATGTGGAAATTTCACTGTACTCAGTTAACGAACAACTATGGCTGTTTTGTGAAGAAAGATTCCCTTATCTTAATTTGATGTAAAACTTTCTTATCGAGACAAGTGCTGAGCTCCACATAAATATGCAAGTCCTGTGCGGAAAATTTACGACAATGGAGCAAAGAAAAGCGAAAAAATCTAGCATTTGGTGATCCAATTATATGGCTTGAACCAAAAAAAACATCTTTATCACTGTTATTTTTGCCTAGTCTAGACTTTGGGTTACTGCCGAAAAAAATAAGGATAAAGTTACATGCTCATCTTGAATAAGCAATTCGCCTAGTACTGCATTCGGATGAAATATCTGTTCCAGTTTGTAAAGGCTTCTTTCACTTGAAGACAAAGGGAACATTGAAGAATTGAGGCAAAATGAATATGATGTCAATTTTGAACATGATGATTTATGATCAAACTTAGGATCACAGTGTTTTAATCAGTCAGAACTTAATGACTTAGTAAGAAAACATTTAGTTGAAAAAGCTACGAAAATAAAAAAAAATTCGTAAAGGAAATATGATATTTTACAATAATTCAAAGTATTGTAAAAGTATTTGGTCTAACAAAGGTTTGTTAGACAAAATGCGTTTGTTACACAGAATGAATCTGACATATTATGATTCAAATGAGTGTCGCCTGTTTTGGGATAGTTTAAAAAGAACTCTAAAGTGTGTGTTACTCCACAATGGAAATTTATATGGCTCTAATCCGATTGGCCATTCAGTTCATCGAAAAAAAATATGAAGATATTGAAAAAATTCTAAAGTGACTCAAATATGGTGAGCATGACTGGATCATATTTGTCGATTTTAAACTAATTAACTTTTTATTTAGTCAACAAAGATGTTACAATAAGTATCTCTCCTTCTTGTGTCTCTGGGATTGTCAGGCTAAGGACAAGAACATAAATTTATCAGACGCTAAAATATAAACAAGGATTAAATTTGGATAATGATGACGTAATTAAAATCGATTGTAAAAAACTCCCCAAGTCAAACATTATCAACCTACTTAACGATTTAAATTTAACGTAGAAATTCAATCAGACACCTTCTGGGATGGAGTAAGAGTAAAGTTAATATCTTCTAATTTCTCTAAATCTATCATAAAGAACTCGCAACGTCGCAAAGAGTTAGACACGATTACTCACGCATCAATTTCCTCTGCATCAAAATCATTGGTTTGCCAGAACACACACCGTACTTCTCTTTATCTGTCACAGCGAAAACTAAGGAAGTGGTTGAATTATTGATCAATTTTGCGGACCAATTTCGAATAGTAAGAAGTGAAGTGCCAATCTCACCTGTATGCTAAGACGAAACACTGCATGGATATTCAGACTGTGGCAGAGTCTCCTTACCCATATAAGACTGTGTGTCAAAATTCACTCGAGTACTCATGCGCAAGAAGCTATGTCTAGATTTCCAGGTAAAGCAGATTATACAAGAATATAGAATTAATATATTCAGCCTTTGAAGATTACTAGAACAAAAGCTTGCCATGCTAGAGTGATCTTTGAAAATACCAACAGAAGATTTCGTTATAACGATAAACTATTTCTTAGTGAGGCTGAGTTTTGGCTTGTGTTTTGTGCGATACATAGGATAAGACAAGTAATTTTTCGCATGTAGATTGACTAGTGAAGGACTATGATGCAAAACAACTAAGTGCGTAGACTAAACCATAATAGTCTATTTTCTAATATAAATTTCAGTATTTATTTGATAAAGGACGAAGAGCTCATTTGTAAACGATCGAAAAACGCATTGTACACCGAATATAAATTCAATGCTTTTCTAAACCTTGAAGGCGAATTTCAGCGAAGTTTTCATTAGATTGAAATGTTTGCAAAATGCGTTTGATGCTTGCTGTCTTGCATTCAACGGACTCGATCAATAGCGAACACTCTATTCTACCATTCCCAAAGCTGAATATATAAAAATCTAGTGTTTCATAAGTTTCATTCTGTTCTGAACATGAGAAAGAGCACTATCGAACCCGTGAAAAAATTTTGCCTCAGAGATCTTTACGACTATGTCACGAATACGTGTAAAGAAATTTAATAGGATATATACATATATATATATATATATATATATATATATATATATATATATATATATATATATGTATAAATCAGCCTCACCATGGAAATTCAGAGAATAGAATGCCACCAGCCTGCGGCATCAAGATTTGTAAGGAGAAAGTTTAAGTTCACCTAAGATATAAATAATTATTTTGGGGAGCACGATTCCTTAACAAATACTTTTATTCAAATTCTAGATGATATTAAAATACCTTTTTATATTCATTTTAAAAAATATAAATTTGAATTAAATATGTAACCTGATAATTTTTATCCACTCCATATTAATCCGACTCTTTTGATTAAGAGAATCGGTAAATGTCTACAAAGTAATAAGATTGCGAATATGCACAGAATTCTAAAAGAAATTATGTATTTTAGCCAGGATGCAAACTAAATATGTTTCAACATAAGATGTATTTTATTTATAGTTTTATAATACAGCAAGTCCTCATTAACGACGTACTCGTTTAACGACGACTCTGAGTTACGATGGCCGTCACGACAGGTCTGATATTAGTTTAACAAAAATCTTTCGAAGTTACGACGCGCGCATAACCTTCCTAGTGACGATATTGCCGTGTCGGACTTGTTTTCGTATCTTCCACACGAGTCCAAATTATTATATAAGTCCAATCGGTATTAGTTGAAATAAAGAGAATAAGTGCCGAGGGCCGATAACACGTGACTTCATTAATATGCCTGACGCAATGCGTTACTTCATTAATAGGCCTGACGCTATGCGTCGGCCAAGTTGTCGGTCAATGGTGATGGGGGGGAGGGGGGGTCGTTCAACGAACGAATCGCTTAACGACGGGGTCGTTGAAACGGAACCTCGTCGTTAAGCGAAGACTTGCTGTATTGTAAACATATAAGTTTTTCACTCCGATTGTTACGCTTGTATACATGTCCGAGTCTGCCAATATCATATTATGAATTAAATCGACTATTTCAGTCTGTTAATAAAGTTGCTAAAAAATCAGATGTGTAAAATTTTCCATCAGGATTGGATACTTATACTCTGCACAAACCTATGCGAAAAAGATTGAAGACAATACATGTAAAAGCACAAAATAGAAATGAGATTTGCCAGATTGATCTCGGTGTAGTGCAGAAATTTCCAAAGTATTAATTATGGTGTACGCTATATATTGTTTGTAATTGACGTCTATTCTAGATATCTCTTCTTAATTTTTTTAAAAATGAAGATGGATCAGGCAGTGTCAAAATCTATACGATATATCAAGGAAAAACCGGACGGAATCCAGGTTATATATGTTCTAATGTTCTATCATTTTCATTCACTAGGCAAATCTAGTCTTGCAGAGCAGGTACAATGAAAAATGGTTAGATTTTCCAAATATTATATATACATTTAATAATACATGGAAATATATCGACGTGCTCCATGATTTTACAACGCGTATAATAATTCTAGAAACAGAATGATTTGGAACAAACCGTTCAAAGTTATGAATGGTATTGCTATAGCGAATCAGAGAATTGGGGTAAACAAAGAGCTTTCTATATAATAATGGTCATTGTGTTTGGATCTGACGCGTTTCCACTCATTTAAAACAAAGATACGAGGTAGATTAGAGTGAAAAAATCTATAAAATATAGAGAATTTCAACAGTACTAGACTTGCATTATATTGAAGATTTAAATGGAGAACGTATTGAATGTAAGGTTTATTAATCAGAACTACAGAAAATAAAGTTTGACTCCACTAAGAAATATGTAGTAGAGAGGATAGTTGATTGAAAGAGCATGGAAAAAAGAGGTTTCCTTATAAGATCGTTGATTATGTTCGGATCTCACGTGTTTCCAGCAATATAACAAAAAGGATGCGAGGCAGGGTGGAGTGAGGAAATTTACAAGATATATAGAATTTAAACAGTATTAGACCTGTATTATATTGAAGATTTAAATGAAGAACGTATTGGAAGAGGGAATTATGAAGAAAAATCAGAGAAAATAAAGATTTACTCTTGTAAGAAATATGTAGTGGAGAAGATAGTTGAATTGAAAGGGCATGAAAAAAGCTATGTTTAGTAAAATAGAGAGGATATTTTGATCGTTTAACTCCTATGTCAATAAATAGGGTAGTTGTATCACTCATCTCCATTCGTGAAATTATATATATGTAAATGTAGGAATGAGAAATGTTTTTAGCAGTTGTAAAGAATGGAATCAGAGAATTTGTATGTCACCTTTTCTTTCTCATCTTCCCTGGATGTTTACTCGCAAAACACAATATCTGACTATAGAATTGAATTGCATAAATCAACTTTAGCAGACCATAGTCATTATGAAGTAGCACTCTGAGTTTCAATTTTTCAGGAAATATCTACAATATTGCGAAGCCTATATATGCATTAACAGTCCATCGAAAATGAGAGAAGTGAATAATTATGCATCAAATACTATATTGACCAAAGGAAAGGAAACAAAAATAAAAGACATTGGATATTCTTATGATAAATATGCATAAACGTAGGATATTACAAAAATAAAAAAGAATTTATAAAGAAAATGAATCTGAAAATGAGGCAGAAATTATTTTCTCAAGATTGATTATTTCCATTTGCCAAAACGCAACGGACAATGTCTTATAAAAATAGATTAATGCTCACTTTACGTTCAATGCTCAATGCGAAAAGAAAAGAGAATCTATTATTTAATCTGTCGAAAAAAAATCCAGTCTAATGAAAAGATATATCATAGAAGATATTCCAAAATTAAACCATTGTATAGTATTTAGCATAGATTTTCATGCTCTCACCTTCATCTACTCCTAGCTCTTATCTACTCCAACCTTATAAACTACCTGTTTGTAAACGGGATGATGGAGCGTATGATGATTTTTTTTTTATAACTCCTTAAAACTGCTCAATCGATTCTGCCGCACCCTGTATACACAGTCAAGCCCTTCATAGGTCTTCTCATAAAGTTATCAACGACTGTAAATCACACATGTAAAAATAATTCTCCTTATCATTAAGATATGTATGCTAGAAGACAGAGCACGATTTATTTACCTTCTGCCAACCGAAACTTCCATCGCGGAGAGTAATTATTAATTTTATTCTCCACTTAGCAATATCTCATCCGACCTCACTCCGGTTGAATATTTTGTATCTGGTAATGAACAGTATTATATAAACCCGAATGAGGTTTATCTTTACATTAAAGCAAGAATTGCGAAGCCAAAATTAATAGATGTATATTATGGACGACTACACGACGATTACTTCTCGCAATGTAAGCTGTTGATGAATGGAGTCTCCATGGAGATAAAGTTATCCCGAGCAACAGATTCGATTACATTATTTCGAACCAAAACTGGATTAGAAGCCAAAATAAAATTATTTGAGAGTTTGCTTTACCTGATAAAAGTCCCCCTTTCAGCAACTATTCAACTGAAGCTAGTCATTAGGTTGCTTACATCAAACGCTATGTATCCTGTCACACAAATCCAATGTAGAAATTTCCCTATTGTGAGAGGAATATGAATGAAAGAATGTTCATAATTTTTTTACGGGAAAAATACCTACACGAATGATGATTGCTACGGTTGACCAGTTAGCATTTTATGGTAGTTAAGATGCCTCACCTTTTGAATTTAAACTTTATGTTGTGAATTGCATCAGTACCTATATAAACGGAAATGAAGTTGAAAGGCCACTTGATTTAGATTACTCATACTATGCAGATCCAGTTGCTTCAAGGGCTTTCTACTCGCTCGATTACCGTGTAGGTTGTTTTGGAGGTGGACAAAGTATTGGGCTTACGTATAAATAATTTCTTAAAAATAAAAATATTTATTGTATTAACCTAATTCAAGAACAGATTACTAATTGCCTTGGTGAATGCTCCAATCATCTACAACAGAATACATTATCAATACAGCTACAGATTAGATCTTCATTAATAGAGCGAGTCTTTCTTCTTACATATGCATAGTTTAAATCTGCCATTGAAATAGATAAGTGTAGGAACGTACTTTTTATTCTTAAAAAAATGAAGGAAATAGAAATAGAAGAAATAATGTATCGAAATAAAAGGGCAGAGCTCGTTTTTTAATGATGTTTTGCGTGAAATAGTCATTTATGTCTGCCTATAACACCTACAACAGCTTATGTGATTAATATAGACAGTAGCTACCGACCTTGGTCGCATTGGTTAGCTGTATTAAAAAAAATATATATATTTTGATAGCCTATGTCTAGGGTTGGATTAAGTTGTTTATATTCGTAAAACTTAGTAAAATGAATAAAATTGTTATTGTTTATCCATTTTGAGTTCAGTGTTACTTTTCAGTTTCTTGCGCATTGTTTTATATCCATTTTTTTTCGCGAGATGACAAGTGATAAATCGTATCGAGCTTTTCTAGAACAATTTGATTCTTATAATGATCAAAGAAATGAAGATATTGAACAAAGGAAGATCGTACTAAGGAAGGCTTTTAGAATATAATGAAATCACTATTATAATGTACGCTCAATAAATATTCTTTGACAGTTGAAAATGTATATTATATGACGTAGTATAATATATGTATGTATATACTATGTTGTATCATATAAAGAATAGATGTGAATAAATGATTCATATTACCTTGTTTTGTGTTTTTTACGATGCAACAATCTGTCTAAATATATCATATGAGAATTTAGATGTAAAATAAATTATTATAACAACCTTGATTTTTTAAAACAATTTTGATGCTTCTCTATGCAAATGCTTTTGATATTTATTGTTGTAGACATAGACCTAATGAGCAGAGAAGTCGTTCGTCAAAAAATGCAACATATAAAAATGGCATGTTTGAGCGGCACAAAAAAAACTCGCTCACAAGTTCGTCCGGCTGAGGGGAAATGGAGCTTGGGCTTGCTTTGCTCTCAAGTTTTACAGGTAAGGGGAAAAGTGCTTGAAGCTTGAAGCTGGTTTCGCTTGCAAATTCGTACGTCTAAGGAGAACGGGGGTTGAGGATCGCTTCGTTCGCAAGTTCATGCAGATATAAATCAGCAAAAATTGTGTTGCCCAGTGTAATGTTAACCTCGTCATTAAATAATGCTCTAAATAAAATCAATTATGAGTGGAATCACATTCATTCTAAACAACCATTTATTATGAAAATATTTTAAAATATATTATTTTAACCATTTAATTTCATATAATATAATATTGTATTATAATAGTTTACTTGAAGCTCACGCATGGTTAGGTGTAGTAATTGGCTCCTGTGAAGTAAACTTAATCTTCCCACGATAGCCCGATAGGAGGGTTTCTATGATCAGACTGAGATAAAATTCAGGTATTTCTTACTAGAAATTTCGTTTGCTTGGATAGCTTTCAAATGTAAGCTAACCTATCATAATCTAACCTGTGGTTAAAGATCAAGTATACAATTCTAAAATTATCTTCCAAAAAGATTGTAGAAAAATATAAAAAGCAAACTAATTAGCCTTAAGTAGGCAAACCTTGAAAATTATTTAATAATCCATAAAGTATTCATAGAGACGGCGCGCCGAATTGTCAGAGCGCTCACGTGCTTTGGCTGAATTTTGGGCGCCGAATTGTCGGGTCACGGATACAAAACACACACGGAGGATTCTTACGGAATTACCACTGGATTGCACATCATAGGGGGCAGGGGAAGGTGGCACTACACAACAGTCATCTCAACTAAAATGGAAACGTGAAGGGGCGGGGTGGGGGTGGGGAAGTCATTAACCCTGCCTTCCTGCCTTGATGGCGTCATCGATGACTACCCGCTCACCCTACATTTATTGGCTCACTCTCGTTTCTTTGGCACTATGCCAGGGAGGAATGGATCCGTTATTAAGGGGTCGTCGAGGAAAACAACCAGATCTCAAGCGGCGCCGGAACTTGGAAATCTATAACGGATCTACACAATTGCACGCGCAGAATCCATATATATATATATATATATATATATATATATATATATATATATATATATACATATATATATATACATGGAAATTGGCTTGGTTCGCGGAAACCTTAATTTCAGCAAGAAAATGAAGACTCACAAGTAGATGAAAAAAGACATCTATTGAACTCTGTCAGACGGTTCGCTCCACACATTGGAACATCTTAAAGTCAAATAAATTACTTTATTTAGGAACGTACAATAACAAACAAACATGAAACGTAAAACAATAAAAAGCAACTTAAGGTTCATTGAATAAAGCCAAAGAAGCGATACTATAAAAACGAAAACTCCCTGAATATATGGAATATGTGAATGATGCGAATAAATACACATTACTCTATGCAGATAGTCTTTCGTTGGCAAGAATGTAAAGGTTAAGGAAAGAGGAGCGTGAAATTAACTTGGTAGGTTGTAGAGTTATAAGATACCTAGGGGAAAGGCATCTTTCCATGTCTGCACTTTTTCTATGTACTTTAGTGATGTAGTTACCATTGATGCCTCAATGCTGAGAGTGAATGCCCAGAAATGTATAAAACAAGCGTAATCGGCTCATACATCCGCCGAGCATATTAACATTTACACCAGGAGATAGCACGAGTAAAACAAACACTCGTGAACAACGTTTCTCTACACCATGAACGACAAAAAACTCCAATTATTTTTAAATAATCAGTGCAAAGATACGGATAAAACTGAAATTAATCAGGGAGAAGTCAACAACATCAAAGTGTATTACAGAAACCAGATGTCCACGGCCTATAAAATAGATGAAAAAAACATCAAGGAAATCATTAACCGTAACATCAAGGTTAAAAATCAAATGTATAAAAATTGAACTCATCATTTATTTTAAAACAACAAAAGCCAGCAATCTTCTGATGAAAATCAACAGCTACCTAAACTCCTCGAATCTCAAGTAAACCAACATAGTTTACGAGTTCATCTGCCCCAATAAAGACTGTAAGCTTCATAACAACTCAAAATATATTGGCATGACAACTACTACACTTTCGAGACGTTTAACTATGCATCTGCAAAGCGGAGGGCCTAAAAATCATATGCAGAGTGCTCATAACATTAACCTAATGAGAGATATGCTAGTTGATAACACTGTTATTAAAAGAAAAGAGGTTAACAAAGCTAGGCTGAACATCTTAGAAGCCATATTAATGGACGAAGATAAGCCGGCATCAACAGTCAAGCGACAAGCTGGAATCGAACATTAAAATTATTTTATAAATCCACTCACCGAACTGGCCCGTTTCCTCTAACGTTATGCTCAACCTAGGCGGAATAAATACCCCCATGGGGCCACCCAATCTCGAGCTTAAACGGGCCCCCCTCCGCACCATCCGGGGGGCAACAAAACTACCTCGAAGTACGCTCGTTGAAACCATCTTTGGAGCTCTAAATATAGCCCTCATCGTGCTTATTAAAACTCCCCACGGATACGCCTCGCTATGTTGGACAGATGACGACATTGAAAAAATAGTGTCAGAAGAAACCAGAGAGCGCCTTCGAAAAATTGGGCTTAAAGCTTCCGTATCCCAAGAAATCCCCGTAAAAAGAACAATAATACTAAGGAGGCTCGACCCATTCTTCACTGACAATAGTTGCGAAAATATCAAATCCAAGCTAACCAAACACCAAAAATGGGCTAAGTTTTCCAGGATCGAAAAATTCGGTAAGAATATAGTAAAAGTAATCTTTGAGAAAGCTCAGAGGGCCATGAAAGAGGGATTTCTTGGATTCTACCTTCGAATAATCCTTGGGAAGGTCGAGGCTGAAGAATTCATAAATCTGGAAAGCTGCTTTCGTTGCCTTGCCGTGGAGAAACACACCACGAAAGAATGTACGGCACCCGACGTCACTTGCTCCGTGTGCTCAAAAATTGATCACGGATGGAAAGAGTGCACGTCGGGAAAAACAAGATGCGTGAACTGCGGAGGGGACCACAGGGCCCTGGCCATGACATGTCCTGTCCGCAAAGAAGCTCTTAGGAAAAAACGAGAAGCAATAAAATAGCAAAAGAAGGCAAAGAAAAAGACATACGTCGAAGCAGCGACGATGGCTACAATGACCGTTAATGGAACCGCAGACACGAAGCTGGTGATGCCAAGTGAAAACAAAGAAACAATGACGATGGTCATTGTTGCTCACCTGGCGAATCTAGCCAACCCCGGCACCTTTTTGGATGCATTAAACCGTCTCCTACAAAAGAACAGGGTTGAGAAAAAGCTGTGGTTCTCGCCCAACCCCGCGCCGGAAATATTAAATATTTAGTTTGTCGACGACGAAAAACAAAAAGACCCAAACAAAGAAGATGAAGATCCCCCAAACCAACAAACCACTCAGAGGAAGAAGAAACGAAAAAAAACGGAAACTCCAAAAAAGAGCCCTAAAAAAAACGACAAAGAAAAAAGAAGAAGACGAAAGTGAGACTATAAACAGAGAAGGAAGAGAGTAAAGAAGAGTCAAAAAGCTAAAAAGAAGATGAAAACGAAATCCTAGGCTATCCTGGAGTACCCCTCACGGAGAAAAGGGATATCCTACTGCAGGGTTTCTTCTTCGACGCCCAGGAAGTGAATCTCAAAGTCTTGGGCGCATCTGTGTGCAGACCTTCAAAGGGAAATTTAGAACAACTGCTAGAAGGCATCTACCAGGGCGACTACAAGTGGACATACGAAGGACTTTGTTCGCCGAAGGAAAAAGGAGGACTATTGATGGAGCGCGCGATGTTCATCCCGGACTCGTGCTCTCACACCGTCAATATGTCCACCTACAAAAAGTTAAAAAGTGGCCAAAAAACATCGGAAATTGAGTGAAAAAGTGTAGAATAATGTATAAATAATGATAATAAAGTGATATGTGCGAAAAATATATAATAACGGAAAGTGAATAAATAGTGATAATAAAATGACTATAATAACGGAAAGTGAATAAATAGTGATAATAAAATGACTATAATAACGGAAAGTGAATAGATAAAGTAGAATATATAGCGATAATAAAGTAACTATAATAACGAAAAGTGAATAAATAAAGTAGAAAAGCGAATAAATATGGATAATAAAGTGATTAAAAAAGTGACTAAAATATATTATTGCTAAATAATCTAAAGTGAGAGAATTAAATAAGAGTAACAAAAAGGAAAAAAATAATGACTCTAAAGTGATTAAAATAGGTTTATTATAAATAACCAGACATGACTAAAATAAATAACAACGAATAAAAGAATAACTCAAATTTGAATTATGTCGATACTGCGGTGATTGAATGGGACCAAAAATGGTATTTAATTTTATTAAAATTTAACAATGTTAATAATAATGTGAACAAACTATTTTAAAAATTTAATAATATGGTTTAATACAAAAATGAACCCTATTAATGCGTAATATCAAAGTTAAAATAATTAACGTTAAGATTATAAATATATGATCCCCTGACAATTCCGGAGGAAGCCTCTTTATTTTTTTCTTACTCATACTTCATAACTTGCTCTTCTCCGCTAATTTAACAAAATATTTCACCACTATTACCATTTAGTTTTACATATATATATATATATATATATATATATATATATATATATATATATATATATATATATATATATGAAAATTAATGCAATATCGCAAGAAAAGATGAGGAATTATATATATATATATATATATATATATATATATATATATATATATATATATATATATATATATATATATATATATATATATATATATTGGAATTTTTAATATTTTAAATTTTGGATATTTGTGAAAACTTATTGTATTTCTGTCTCTGAATATACCTTTTCATACCTTTCATTCTGTCAGATCCTCACTCCACTCCTTACATCGGTAAAGGAGGCAAGAACATATCAAAACGCTCCGAAAATGATCGAATAAGATCGAAAGCTCAGCAATTTAGTTTGGTTTTTACCAAACACATTCATTTAAAAAAGAGATGAATCCTGGAGAAGTGATCCACCATCTAAAAGATGGAATAAAAAAGATAGTTAGAAGAAGAGAAAGTGGCCAAAGGAAATTAATTAAGGCGAAATACACAATGGTCTTCAACAAAATTTGCATTCAAGAAAGACTGCTACCCAACTACACTAATATATATATATATATATATATATATATATATATATATATATATATATATATATATATATATATATATATATATATATATATATATATATGCTCGAAATATCCTAAAAGAAAATAATACCAAGAATAAGCCCAAGCGCTTTCGTCTTTACATCATCAGGGGCAGAAGAACAATAGAATAGAAAAACAGTTAATAAACAGAGAAATGTGACGTCATTTAAACGTACTGACGAAAAAAAAGACATTCGTTTAGGGGGAAAAACCAACTGACGAACAAATGAATTGTCCATCCGCAGAACTACAATATACAAATCAATTCAATAAATTAAATTTATATGCAAACAAATATTATTCATGATCCAATAATCTAATTTAAAAAGACCCTCACTTAGATGGAAATTAATGTTATGGGAGAATTTGATCATGGCTGACTCCATTAAATTTCTTTCAATACAATTGGGCACAGAAATAATGGATTTCGCCTTAGACCAATCTATTTGATGATTCAAAGTAGATTGATGAATAAACAGTGCATTTGAAGTTTGCCCCGTTTCACAACAGTACTTATGTTGTTTAATTCTCACATGTAGGCTTTTTGTTGACTGGCCTATGTAAAAACCAAGAGAAGATTTGCACGGAATTTTATAAATGCAAGCCATTTTATTAGGGGAAGAATTTGTAATTACTAAGTTTTTAACGTGGAATTATTAGAGAATACAACATTAACATTAAAATATTTTAATAATTTCGGAACATGGGACAAGAGTTTATTAAAAGGGAGCGTTAAAATATTACTTCGCGTAAATTAGTATTTAATTTTATTTCCATAAAAGGACTTCTTAGCTCTGCGCAGGGAATCATTCAGAAAATAAGATGGATAATTTAACATTTTACTAATGATTTTGATTGGTTCTAACTCTTCATCGATAAATTATGGGTCGCATACTCTAAAAGCACGCAAATGCAAAGAAATAAATGCCGATTTTTTAGTTTTTTGCGGATAATTCGAATAAAAATGGATGTAAGACGGAACAGAGTTGGCTTCTGGAAAACCGAGAACTTAAAACCTTGCGGCGGACGGTGTGCCATGGTGTCTAAAAAAGATAATTTTCCGGCTTATAATTCATGAGTGAACTTAATATAAGTTACAAGGTTATTAAGACCACCAAGGAAATTAGTTACGTTACACTCCATAGGCCAAATACAAAAACACATCATCTACATAACGGTACCAAATAGGATTTGGGGGAGGATGGGGGCTAGTAACTTAGACTCAAACAATTCCATATACAAACAGCTCAACAACGGGGAGAGAGGGTTTCCCATAGCCCTGCCGAAACGTTGGAGATACCATTTATCATTAAAACTAATCGAAGACTTTAGGATTCAAAGTTTGGTTAAATCTATGCAAACATGTGTAGGAATGGGCAAAGAAATTTGTTCAAGTGCTTCCGGTGGCCTTATCTTTAATGCAACTTTTTAGCTTCTTGTTAAAAACTGCTATAGTAGAGGCTAAGGGATCTTTATTTAATTTATAGTAAGTAAATTCATCGTTTAGCAGATTATTCATCTTATTGATATAATTTTGCCTATCCAAAATTATGACAAAATTAGATTTATCGGCTTTAGTGAGAAACAGGAAAGTGTCATCAGATTTTGAACAGACGAAACAAAACAGCGTGGAAGAATATATGGGTCCGTTATACGGTTTAGGGAAGAATAGACAACCCTTTTACAAAAATTCACATCATTGATGTTAATATCCCCATGCTTTTCAAGATGAACAAAAGATTTAGCAAGTTTAACATAGTTTACCTTTTTACTGAATGAAAAACCAATACCAAATCGTAGAACCCGTTTCACGTCATCGGATATCACCTTCGATGAGAGGTTAAAAACGCCATCTAGGTTATATCCGATGACGTGAAACGGGCTATACGTGGATGACCAGTCGGTCCTTCGCGTAGCCGACTGGTGAAAGGCTCACTTTAGTTGAGATCAAAGTGGTTGCTCGCTGCCTCAGTGTGCTTGGTTCGAATCACACCCCAGCATGGATTTTTTCCAAGTAGGAAACATTTCCGAAGAAAAAATTATCCGTTTTCTCTTTCTTGCGGTGTGTTGGATATATATATATATATATATATATATATATATATATATATATATATATATATATATATATATATATATTTATATATATTAAGAAAAAATATTGCAGTAACACAATTAATTAAGTGGTTAAAAGGCTATTTTTGGCAGACAGTCTTCCTCAAAGCCCTCGGAAGGAGCTCTTCTCACATACACGAGAAGGTAACCCTTAAAATAGGCGTTCACTCAGATAGCCCCCAAACTATCTTTCGATTGGCCTCTTCAAAAGTCACCTTTGCTTTTTGAAGAGAATGGAAAATTTGTTTTATTTTCTATCTCCGCCACACCTTTATAAATTAAGAAAAAATATTGTGAGAAGAGCTCCTTCCGAGGGCTTTGAGGAAGACTGTGTCTGCCAAAAATAGCCTTCTAACCGCATAATTAATTGCGTTACTGCAATATTTTTTTTTAATTTATAAAGGTGTGACGGAGATGGAAACTAAAAAAAAATTTCCCTTTTTTTTGAAAAGCAAGGATCACTCTTGAAGAGGCCAATCGAAAAATAGTTTTTTGGCTATCTGAGAGAACGCCTATTTTAAGTGTTACCGTCTCATGTATGTGAGAAGAGATCCTTCCGAGGGCTTTGAGGAAGACTGTGTCTGCCCAAAATAGCCTTTTTACCTCATATATATATATATAGAAAGAGAGCGAGAGAGATTGAGAGAAGGATTGAGTTAGAGTGATTGAGGGGTAAATTTCTTTGACTGCAAGTTTAAGATATATAGATAGATAGTAAAGAGGATTGAGAGGAAGATATATTAAAAGAGAGATTCAGAGATAGATATCGATTGAAGGAAAGAGAATGATTTAGAGAGAGATTGACGGAGATATAGATAGACAAGGAGATTGAGAGAGAGAGAGATTTAAAGTTATAGAGAGATTTAAAGACACTTATAGATATATTGAAAGAGCTTGTAAGACAGAGATATGGAGAGAGGGAGATTAGTAAAGATAGAAATTGAGGGTTAGAGATTGAGAGTGATAGTGAGAGATTGAGGGAGAGATATTAAAAAAAATGCTTGAGAGAGATTGAGAGATATAGATAAAAAGCTACAAGGAGCTACAAGGAAAAGAAGTACCCTAGAAGACCTTACTGTCCAATCAGAGAGGATACCTTTGGACTAGCAGTCGAGCAGGCACAGTTCTGTTCAACGGCTTACGTGCCCAAACGGCCACTTTTCAAGACTTTGTCCAGTCTTGACTTGAACTGATCAACAGAATTGCCGTTGACAAGTTCCGCTGGAAGTGCGTTCCAGCTACCACAGATGCTGTATGTGAAAAATTTCCTACACAAATCGCAGTGGTAACGCTTCAGTTCAAATTTGTAACCGTGATTTCTAGTTCTGCCCTCACTAAGTTGGAAAACATCAGTGTAGTCTACATTGTCGAAGCCGCGAAGTATTTTAAACACTTCGATAAGCTGACCACGCTGTCTCCAGCTCTCCAACGAGAACAGATCTAGTTCCCTTAATCTATCGTCATTATTTTTGTGTCTGATAGAGGGAATCAGTTTGGTTTCCCTGGCTTGCACACTTTCCAATCTCGGGATATCCTTTCGAAACGAAGGATCCAAAATTGTGCGGCATACTCCAGGTGCGGTCGGACTAGTGAATTGTACAAACAGAATATTATTTCCTTGTTTCGATATCCAAACTGTCGCTTTATATAGCCTAACATCCTTTGCGCCCTTTTCTCCGCCTCTATGCACTGTTTCGAAAACTTGAGGTCACTAGTGATTGTTACACCCAAGACATTCTCGGTATCAGTGCGTTCAAGAGCAGTGCCCTTAAGTATATACCGTGATTGGGGGTTTCGTTGGCCGATATGCATTACTTTAGATTTGGTCACGTTAAAAGGCATTTGTCGCGTGTCCGACGACTCCCCAATCGTCCGGAGATCTTCTTGTAGGCGGGTAGTGTTTCCTTCCTTTGCAACGTTCATACCAAGCTTGGTATCGTTGGCAAATTTAGAAAGCTTTGCAACCATATCACCATCCATCTCGTTAACGTAGATGAAGAAAAGTAGTGGTCTCAGGATAGAATCTTGGGGTACACCGTTGGTGACGCGTACCCACTTGGAAGCCTGTCCATTCACCACCACCCATTGCCGTCTGCCGCTTAGCTAGTTCTCTATCCAACCTGCTACCTTTCCGTCTATACCAAGTGTACGCACTTTGCAGAGAAGGCTGTGATGTAGTACCTTATCAAAGGTTTTTTGAAAGTCAAGGTTCACAACATCCACCACTTTATCTCGATCATGCTCAGTGAAAACGAAGGGGAAGAATTCCACAAGGTTCGTTAGGCATGACCGGCGCTTTCGGAAACTCTTCACTAGCAAGTTCGACTTTAAATATGACGTTATTTTGTCCATCATCATGCTTTCCATGAGTTTACTGACTATCGAAGTTAATCTAATAAGTCGGTAGTTTGACGGTTGGCTAGAGTCTCCTTTTTTGAAGATGGGGGTTACCTCCGCCTCACGCCAGTCTCTAGGAACACATCCGGTCCGGATTGACATGGTGAAGATTGTGTCCAGATATTGTGACACTTCATTGAGCAGTTCTTTCAACACTTTGGGTAGAAACCCGTCCGGTCCAGGGGACTTATTTGTCTTTAGGTCGTTGATTTTCTTCTATACTTCGAATTGGGTGAAGTCCATTTCCTCTAGCTTCTCACCCAAGTAACAGCCCGTGGGGTGGGGGGTGGGACCACACTCTTCAGTGAACACTGAAGAGAAGTAGTCGTTAAGGAGGTTAGCATTTTCTGCATCTGAGTGCTTTAATGCCCCATCCTCATTCCTCAAAGGGCCAATCGTTCGACGGATTGGTTTACGGCTGTTTACATATCCAAACAACTCCTTGGGATTCTCTTTGCAAATTCTCGCCACTCGAAGTTCCTCGGCACGTTTTGCGGCTCTTATGCTGGAGTTCACACTTCTAGCTAGCCTCTGGTAATCCCCAAAGTGCCATGAAGTCTTTGACTGCTGGTATACATATCTTTTCTCCCTCAGCAGTTAACCAATTTCTCAATTAAACCACCTCGGTTGAACGGAAGAACAACGCAGGCTTTTCACAGGGATAAATTGTAATTGAAGACTCATGAGCGTAGATTTGAAACTATTCCACATGTCTTCAAAATTATCATACCCTCCCAGCCTCACATCGGCCAATCCTGCACGGAGACCTGCGAAGTCTGCTCTTCTCAAATCAAGTTTCCTTGATTCACGAGTCACAGACTCTACCTTGGGACTTTGACAATAAATCTAACTAGCCGGTGGTCACTGCCATCGAGCTCCTCGCCTACAGAGAGATCCTCAACGATGTCGTCCTCAGAGGTGAAAACCAAGTCGAGAGTATTATCGCCTCTCGTCGGCAATCTCACCCATTAAGTCTGGAACTCGTTTTTTACGAAGTCCAGGAGCAGTGCGTTCTCGCCGCAGGGTTTTCTGGTATCCCATTCAACTTGGTTGTTGAATTCTCCTATGACGATACACACTCTGTCTTCAACAAGTTTACCAAGTAGCCGGTACAGCTCCCTGTCCTTTTCAACGAGTTGGGCAGGGGGTCTATAAAGCAGCAGGGTCCTGTATCTGGCAGAACCTATCTCTAGGTCTACCCCTAGGAGCTCGTGGTCTGATTTAATGTTGCAGTTCGTCTTTTTGAATGTATCCCTAACATACAACATCACACCGTCACCCTCTCTGTCTAGCCTATCTTTTAGAGAGAGAGAGAGAGAGAGAGAGAGAGAGAGAGAGAGAGAGAGAAAGAGATTGAGGGAGAAATTGATCGATAGCGAAATTGAGAGATAGAGATTGACTGGTCGAGCTGATACAGCAACCCAGCCTTATGAAAGCCCATTGTCGTGGACAAAAAGGGGAGGGGGACTTGCCCTTTGTTTAATCAAGCATACATACAATGGTGGTAGTTTTCCTCGCGTCAAGGGCATCGAACACTCTTTTTGGGAATGCGGTTCATGATTGTGGTGACATTTATTATTTGCCTTTCGTAATCTCGAACAGAAATGTATAATTTTGCATATCAATACGAATAGTTTTAATTTATTTAAAAAATGCTTCAATTCAATTAATAAAGGTATGGATTTTTATTGAAAATCATTTATAACAATGTAAATTCATATTATTTAAATATATTGTAGCATTGATTCAAGTTTTTTTTAAACTTCTGGCAGATACAATGTCAGACTCAGGCAAAGAATTCAATACCTCGCATTAAAAATATGGTCAACAGACCTAACTCGGGTGCTCTCAATTATTCTGACTTGTGATCATATGACATTCAAAGCCTTCAATAATTCTTAGACTAACCTTCGGAGGACCTTGGCAGTTATATCATTCGAAAGAGAATGTAAAAAAAAACAAACAATCGTGGTTCAAATTTCGTTAGAATAGACCTAATAGTTAGGATGTTATTACCCCCAAACCCATTGAGAAGTAAAATGGTTACCATCCCACCGACATAGTTCCTTAAAGAGTCTCATATCCACGCGACTAAAAACACACTTTCTTAATGCTACGGAAATAACAGAGAGTTGATTTTAACAAAGTTGTCTCCTTATTTATCTCAAAAAATGCCATATAGTATACAGTCACCAAAAGATGTTCACAAGATTCTCAGCCAAATGGTTGTTTTTAGGGCGCCGCAGCAGCTACAGATTCATGGACGACACAACCAAGTTATTAAAGTCGCAACCGTTCTACAAGACGCCAAAGAACTTTCGCGGAGGTAAAATTCTTCCTAAATATTGGTCGGTTGGCAATTTCATTCCCAAAGGCAACACCATATAGTGAAGTACCAGAAACCATGGGGTGGGTACCTATCATCATGTAGGACCCCATTTTTCCGGGCAACATGAAGAGTTGAAAGGCCTCTGGAGAGCTGTTGACATGTGTCTTCTCGATAGCTGTTCAAAGTTCTATGATAACTGTAGATACCAGATCTTGGGTGCAAATAGACGTGGCCACCATATCCCTAAAATGCTGGATATGGTTCATGTCGGGTGAATGTGGTGGCTACACCATTAGGAGCATAATCCTGCTGGAATATCTGGGTTGTTTTTTTTGGTAAACGTAGTCCATCAATGGATTTACTTAATCGCAAATCAGTGCAACGTAGTTACCGATCAATGACGCGTTTAGGCGGAGCGGATGGCCAAGTACGGAACCATCACCATCCTGCACGATGCTTTGTTAACAACTGAGGTACGTGGTCATGGGGTCTGCGCCAGGCTAGACCATAACATCAGCCTGAAACAACTGTAAGCGTAATACATCAGACCACGCCGTATGTTTACAGTCCTCCAGGGGTCAATTAGTGACCTCACGAATCCAGGTGCGACGCTGTTACGTTGTCGTAGGGTTAACGGGGTAATTCCTGCGCTCATTCTGTTCTCATATCACACGGAAGGCAAGAACGCGGCCTTGGCATGATGGATCTGCGTCTGGAAGCTCCTGCATTGAATGTGGATGCGCTTGAGTCCGTGCTACTTGTCCGCTTCCACGGACAATTCTAGCAAGAAGTTGCTCGTCACTAGGACCAACCATCTACCCGCAGTAGTTGTGCATTAAATGACGCATTTTCGCAACACACATGACTCCAGAGATCGAGAGATGTTAAAAGTCCGCATAGTTTCAAAAATGGAATCTCCTATTCATTTGACACCCATTATCATGTCCCGTTCGAACTCTTATAATTCACGTGGCCTTGCCATGATCAGCTTAGCTGGTGTTCAATCTGATACACTTGACGCAAGATCCCAACTGATTCAGGTCTGGTAATTGCCATGACGTAGCTGCACAGCACTGATAGGAGACATGACGTTGTCACGCTTTCATCTCGTTCAAACATTCATGTCTTTCTGCTGTGTTAGGTATCATTTTTTCCAAGGATGAACAAGCGCTGATTGTTGAAATTAATTCCGCGTTTGTTCCTATAAGTCTGAGTTATGATTTTCGGATAAAAATTGCTTTTTGAAGTTTGAAAAAAAGCCGACAGTAATTATTGCATTTGGTGCATAAATTTCATGACCACGTACCTCAGTTGTTAACAAAGCATCGTGCAGGCTGGTGATGGTTCCGTACTGGGCCATCCGCTCCGCCTAAACGCGTCATTGATCGGTAACGACGTCTCACTGATTTGCGATTCAGTACATCCATTGATAAACTACGTTTACCCCCCCCCCCTCCGGATATTCCAGCAAGATTATGCTCCGAATGGTTTAGCTACCACATTCACCCGACATGAACTATATCCAGCAATTTGGGGATATGGTGGCCACGTCTATTTGCACCCAATATCTGGTATCTATCTGGTATCTATCTCTGTAATATAGTGTAGTGGATTGAAATAGCCAATGTCGTATATCACTATTGATCACTGAAGGTTTTGTTAATGTGTCCACAACTCGCTCTACCAGAAAGTTTACTAGAACAATGATTTCCAACCTTAAAATAGTGGCGCACATTTGAATACTTTAAGACGCCTGCGACTGGCATACTTCCACACTTGCATACTTCCACACTCTCTGGTTTATGTAATATATGTTCCTGAGAATGTCCTTAAGTAGGATTTCTAGTGAATGAACGTCTGAATTGTTCACATACCTGCGTACTGTACTTTACCTTTCTATACATACACTGTATAAAACAATTGAAAACACTTCAAAAAAATACTGTGCCATTAATACTAATTTAGGTAATGTAGAGTACAGTAATGATAATTATACTTAAAATAATGCAGTACGTACAATAATGATGATACAATACATATGCATGAAATAGTAATAATAATAATACACCAGATAAATGTATTGAAAAGTTTATTGAAGTTTAATATTTACCAGGTGTAGCATCAAATTCTTGAATACTAGAATGGGCATTTCTGAGGTGAGAAGGTAGGCTGACGAATTGTGTCGAGTTTAGGATGATGATGATGATGATGATGATGATGAATATGCAAATGGTGCCGGGGAAGATGGGATTGTTACTGGAGAGTAAGGGGATGTTAGCACTGGAGTTTATTTTATGAACAATATTTCCAGGTTTTTCACACAGTTATCTCTTTCTTTTGTTTATAAATGGTGTCTATTTGAAGCTGAGGTCCTCAAGTATTGTACGGTAAACCTTCACGAACCGCTCACTGTTAGGATCCTGTCCTATGACAACCCTTGTTCAAAAATACGAAAAGCTGCAGCTGGCTATTTCTTGACGAACCTTTTTGGCATTGAGATTTCGGTGCTTCCTGGCTTTTATCCAGCCGCTACTCTAAATCCATATGATCTTCGTTGGTGTGCTCTTGGGAATGGAACTCTAGCAGCTAAACAACATTACATCTGTCAATATTAAGTACATAACATTCTCAATGCCGACCACAGTTCTGAAGATTTTCACATAACTGGGAGGAATATTTGGTCTAGACCCCTTGCATGGTAGTCTGCTTCACTCATCCTAAGAGAGAGAGTTTCTTATACCATCATAAATATTATAGCCTTTCCAGAACTCCCTCAAGACCAGCAATTCATCTTATATTGGTCTGACTGCTTATGAAAAAGTCCCCTGAAATACTAGTCCTTGAAGACGCAATGATTCCCTGGTACACCGGATCCATAAAGATGTCCAGTACAAGTAAAATGTTTAAAGATTTTTTTAAATCCTGACATAACGCTCTGCAACGGGAATGAAATGGTTGTGTATTCAGACCTTAAACAATTCAATTGTGACCCTTTGGTTCGACTTCCAAATAACCGGAATAGATGGCCTCACAATTTTGTTGAATGCCCTTGGGTTTGGGGAGAAGGGAAATAAACATAGGTCCTAACTTAAAATCCTCGGATGCATTTCCCCTTCCTTAAGCAACAGAATCACTCGGTTCTCGGTCGCTGTCTGTCCTGATGCGCTTTTTCTCTTTAGATATGTACATTAGGGTGATGAATTTTTGACTTTTTTTATCAAAAATTATTTCCTGGAGCACGATTGAATGAACTTTTGCCTATTAATGACAAAAATTACTTTTATTCCATTGAAATGTTGAAAAAGGTCATGCACAAACCACTTTAAAATGTAATATAGGCCATTTTAGCATTTTATATGTGTTAAAAATATTTATATTAAATATATAAGTCATCAAACAGACTTGTGCAATAATTTATGTACCATAGAATTGTATAGAATCTGCCAGAAAATCATTACGTCATCGCTTGGGCGATTTCTGTAGAGTTCCAGAATTTTCTTCAGCCATTTCGCGTGTGGTAATATAAGCGAGATGTTTAAAGCGGGTAGTTACTAGTTCAGTTTTAATGGCGTTGATATTATTATTGCCTCATTATAATTGTTGTGTATTCTCCAACGTTTATTGTAAAGAGATCTTGGTATTATTTGGTAAACTACATTTAACTCTCTCACTAATTATATAATATCATATAATATTTTATTAGTGTCTGCCTTCTCTCTTATTTTTTATAATTGTAATTTGCTTGCTTTTGAATAAAATATATAAAAGCTCAATAACAGTTTCTTTAATTTGTTACCTATTTAATATTTAGGTTTATTTTCTATTTCATTTGCTAAGTACAAAACATGTCGTTCAAGAAGAGCTTTTTTAACACGGAGAAGAAAAGAAAACCTGGACAAATAACTTAGTCCAGTTTCAAGCACCATCAAGAAGAGGCAACGTGGCAGTTTATGAAGCACCCTTAAGTGAACGGAGTCGCATTCCCCTGAAAATCCACGTAGTTGGACGCTTTAGATTTCTTGAATCCACCGCCAAAGAACGGAGGGAGAAGATCGACCTAATTGTTGTGGAGCTAAAAGCTCTATGGAGCAAAACATTGAACTTCCCGCAAGTATCTGATCAAGCCATTTGTGCAAAACTAGAAAAACTTCTGAAAGACTATGAGTACTGCAGAAAGAAACAAAACTTTAATTCTTACAATGAACTGTTTAACCAATGCCTACCTAGGTTGGTTATTCCACTGGTAAACCTGCTGGTGCCAAGACGATCTACTAATCCAAGCGAAATAAGGCAATGGAAGCGACTGTGTCCCCACTTTCCAGCTGAGCACCACCTGATTGTTCCGAAACTAGCACGGACTCATCCAATAACAGCGATGACAGTTCTTGAGAGGATGAGAATACAGCATCAATAAGGAAAAGGAAGCATAACCCAACAGGCTTAGCAAGACTCCTTGCTGCAAGCTCAAAGATGTCATCCCACAGAGCAGTAAAGGTATGTCGCCAGCTTTCTGGTGAGGGCATTGAAATCCCAACATCATGTCAGTCAGCAATCCACAAGGCTATCTACACGAGAGCTGCTCAGGTGAAGAAGCACTTGGTGAGCACGCTTCATCTGTAAAAGTGGAGCTTACACTTTGACCGCAAACGCATTGAGGACTTTGAATATCAGGTCGGGGTCCTCAAGAATGAAGTGAAAGAAATAAAGTTGGCTGCTCTCAAATTGAAGGATGGGAAAGCCGTAACAATTGCAAAAGGGCTCCAGGGTGTGTTATAGGAGTTCATCCTGTGGGGATCAATTGTTATGCTTGTCGCCGACACAACAAGCGTGAATACCGGCAAAAGACAGGCGTTGTTGTTCGACTGCAGCAAATGTTCGAAGATAAAGGTCACCCCAAACCCAAGTTCATCAGTTGCCAGCACCATGTCCTGGATCGGATTCTTCGCGTTGTCATGGTAAATGAGCTCCATGGGTCGACTAAATCACTAAACATAGAGTACTTCTTTGTGCAGGATTTGATGAACAATTATGATAAATTGAAAGCAGCCTTCAGTAACGGTAAAACTGAGATTAAGGAAACAGGCAGCTGGAGAGACGACATGAAGTTTCTCTATCACCTCACGCGTGTCTTCCCTCACTTCACTGAGATTAATGAGGTCCCCTTTGTAAAGTTTTAAAAGATCCCAAACATCAGCAATGTACGTTGGGACTCTCATGCCATTCTAGCCCTTCTTGCGTTCATTCTGATGCCTGACACCCGGAGCAGGCTGCGTAAAATCTGTTCATTCATTTCCTACTCATGGGCTGACCATTAGTTCAGCATCCACTTGTTCCGCGCTGAAGATTTTTATGAACTATCCGCAGCTCTAAATGAATACCCAACAGGTCTGAAATGCTTGGAAACCCACTGGAAAACTGATGAATCTCTAATCAATATTGGCCGAAGCAACCGGTGTTGCAAGCGTGCGGTTAGTTCTGCAAGACTTGCACTGGTCCTGCCACAACAAGGAAAACCTATCACTGAGATTCATCCTATCCAATGACATTATTGTAACTAATTTACATCTTTGTGTGTTTGATGACCCTATATAATGTTATATATATGTGACTCATAAGCTTGTGTTCAATCTTGTATATGCTGCCAGTGACTTAAAAAACTGGATGAAAAAGCTGACAAATAAAATTTTTAAAATCATTTTGTGCGTGAGGTTTTTTATCAAATCACTTTTAAAGTAAGATTTTATATAATTTTTAATTAAAGCTCATCAAATTATAACACAGGGATATAAGGTTGTAAAAAAGTCATCACCCTAATGTACATAGATTGTTTTTGAAGAAGCTGACAAAGATGATATCTCGTCTACATTAAATATTTGCTCTGAATTTTCTACTCTATAATTGTCTTCAATGTTTCAGGAGACTCTCTTGCAGCACTTACATCGACACTTGCTAATTCGTTCTGGTGTTTAGTGATTAAACCAACCATTACTCGCATCCTATTTCTCATAAAAAAATTCCCTTCCTTTCCACAGGCGCATTTTTCAAACAATTAAAAATGGTAATCTCTTTCACTAGTAACAAACTTATTGGGATGTTTTTCCGATTTTGATCCTCCGACTAAATCACAAACAACTTTAACATCAAAATTGCCGCTTTTAATTGGCTCACTACCATTTACATGCTCAATTATTCTAACTTTATCTTTAATTCTCTGTATCTCAAAGACGCTTGATCTGTTCCTGCGGCCACAACGTTGTTCGCTCATAACTAACGGTCATTCACGCCTGCCCGTAAACTCCGGGCGCACGATCTGAAACGTTTACTCATTGTAAGTATATTATATGAGATTATATGATATTTTATGATAGGGAGAATGCGCAAATCTCCTGAATTTACCTTCAACCTCCAAATAATAATAATAATAATCAGCAAGTAAAGATATTTTCATGCCACAATCTAAGAATTTCAAACAATATGCATCTGTATTTATTTGCGACGGGAACTTTTATCCCGGGCAACGCCGGATAGTTATGATAGTAGTCAATATCGTCGAACGCATCAAGCTAAAATTTTATCGTAAAACAACACAGCGACATTTACATTGCAGCAGGATTCCTCAACAATCTCCTGTCGTTCGTCATCGTCAGTCGCCAACTTCAACAATTATAGTGAAATTTTGTTCTCACCAGGGACTTGTCGTCGTTACAGCGTGCCTTTACGATTTGAATCCTATGGTCATGGCTCTCTATCTCAACGTCATTGCAGATCAATCGTATCAATTTATATTCACTCTAAACCGTTTGTCCTTATCTAATCCACTAGGATCATCGCTAAAATTTATTCTGTAACGAGGTTTGTCCGTGAGTATGTTAACGTTAGTGATAACTAATCCTTTATTCTCAATTATTTTGCTACCTGAAAACTGTGTTATCATTCATTTAAAAGAACTTAGACGTTTTCTGGTTGGTTATTTCCCTAAATTAACTTACACTAGGTCAAGGTCAAATTCTTTAGGGTCACAGCGAAATAAGGTTGAGAGTAGCTCACCCAAACTATGAATATTAATTTACACTCATGCCATTATAACTGACAAGTCTGTGATCAAGCCTGGAATCTCTTTCAAGTTTGTCATTTCCATTAATCTTTCGTACAAAACCAACAGAATACAATGTCGCCAAATGGGGAAGAGTCTCAGAGAGAAAAGTTTCCATTAACTCGCAATTTCTCATCTTTGAAATGGGATTCGATGAGAGAAATGGAATCACGCCACCAATGAAGCAGCGAGGCTCAGTGAATCTCCATCTTGTGAGAAACTGACTCGTAAATTTCATCCTTTTCTCGCGGACTTAATCGGTCGCTTTTCTCTACCCTATAATTCAGACACCGTATTATCACTTGTCATAAACACACACACACATATAAATACCGTCTTGGTTTACGGACGAACCGACTTATCTTAATACGGCCTTCCGTAAGAGTATGAAAATTAGAAACCCGAATTAAGTACAAAATAGATGGAAAGCAGAGAGGAGATAAAAAAAAATTACGTATAGTTGATATTGAGGAAACCGGTTACGATTCACATTTGACCCAAAGAATTTTTCTCCAAAACCCAACCTTTAAGTGTTGAATCCTAGAGACTGTACGATAATGCCTCTGGGAATACGTTCCTCCGTTTTAGAGGTACGAACATTGCTCGCCAAGCTAAAGGGCCAAGTCTCATATTTGATTAAAAAAGAGAATACAATATTTATCAGCGTTTATTTTCCCCTAAATCGACTTTGAATTTTCAAATAACTTATGATTTGGGGCGGGGCAACTTCTGCACATGCACCAATAGCGCACATGTTGGCAAAGATAACGTATAGTTATACATGACAGTGGTCGCACAACACATGCAATTATACATCATATACGGCCAAAAACACAAACAATTATGTACAACATATGATCGTACAGCAGCAGATATATTCGGGCAGCACAGACGATCGTACATCACATACATTCATACCCTCCTATAGAATATATAGTCGTATAGCATATACATTCGTACAAACTATACAACTGTGAAGTACAAGCCATCGCACATCATAGACAGCCCTGGAGTCATATACCCCCACCATTTCTATACAGGTATACTGTCGTGCAACAGATACGGTACAAAACAAACAGTCGTTAAACATATGCGGCCATGCAGTTTTCCAGCACTTATAGTCGTAGATCACACACGTTTGTACAACACATACGTAGAGTCGTGGAATATATACGGTCGTAAGGTACATAAAGTATACTGTCCTACAGCATAAAGTTCGTTACCACATACGGTTCTACAGCACATGCAGTCGTACAATACATACATTAATACAGTAAATACGTTAGTAAATTATACACGGTCGTACAACAGATACAGTCGTGCAGTATATACGGTCTTAAAGCGCATACAATAATACAGTCCTACAGACCACATTTCTTGTACTGCATACGGCCTTACACCAACTGTAATCGTGCAGCACATTCGGCCATGAAGTAATCAATTGTACGGGTCTACAGTACATCCATTCGTATCGTACAGTTTTTTTGGCGGCTAACAGTAGTATTGTACATACAGTTTTACGGTGTTGCTGCTGTTAAAATTGCAGAGAGCCAATCCTTGGCATGTGGTTTAGGAGATAACTTTTCTAATTGCTTTTTGGAACTTAGGCGCGTATTAATAGGACCAACGTTGCTCTATTCTTCCATTCCTTTTTGCGTTCGGGCTACGGTGAATAGAGAAACGCCGCTCCCCTACATTGAGCAAATTTAAGCAACGTGTGGTGTGGTTAGCTATCGGATGGGAGTCGGGTTTCAGGACAATTTTTTCTGCTGCTGCAAAACAACCTTGAAGACCCCTCGATAAGAGAGTGATTAAATAGTGGTGATCCGGTGATACAAAGCAACCCCAAATCACCAAGGATGAGGGGTGTTCTTAGGGCAAATAATAATCGATTTGGTTTGAAGATGGATCCAGAACCGAAGCCTAATTCTGGCTCATTCACTAAATACAATATTAAAAAAGATATCGACAAGTTCCCGCTTTCGGGACTTGCGTAACACCGGAGCTCTATTACTTCTCTCGTTTATTGCTATCCATTGCATCCTAACCTAACTAATCGTTCCATTCATTGATTCCGTACTCGTTGGTTGCGTTAATTAATTTTTTCTATTCACACGAACAGAGTTCTTTTATGTTATGAATAAAAATAATAAAATTTCGGATTATTTCTTTCGCCATAGGTAGAGCATTTATTTATCGTTGGCATCTACCTTAAATAGGTTTCACATTGATACCAAAAAAATGATCGCAAAGATCAGGAAGACCTCAAGAAAAATAGAATCGAGCAGACCAAAAGATAAAGATTCAAAAAGACGACAGAGAAAGTGGAAAAGAACAATAATCCTACAATGTCACTTTAAATTTTAAAGGGGGATTCTGTTTAAACCTGAAAAATCATAATTATTTCAGTACTAATTCCCCATTTCGACGAAACACGCTGCAAATCGGCTGGCTTTCAAACACGTCTCTCGCTCAACCTTCTTGGGTGCCTTTCGTCTCATAAATAGCAATCTATCGGCACAACACTAACCACCTTTGGGGACCCATAAATACAAGAATACCGACCCTTTTATCTCCACACAAACGTGTTTGATGTTTAGCCATAGATCTCGTAAAACATTTCCGGACTATTTTAACTGGATGACGGGATTGCTTGTTATGTAGCAGACGTTCGCGGCATTCAAGAACGGAAACCCAAGAAAATCCTCTGCATAAGTAATGCCGAGAAAATTCCAGCGAGTTACACTTAATCTTCTTCTTAGGATATCGAATATTCTTGTTCTGAGTTGAGCAGCCTCCGATTTTCGAACTTGATTTTCTGTAAGCCAAACTTAACTCAAAGATTTAATGCATTTTGGACATTGTTTGCAGAGTAGGTAAGCATCACGATGCTCGAGTAAGAGCAAACATATGCCCTTAGATAGTTGTGAATAAGAGAGTTAGCGTCTATGATTTGGAAGTCAGATGCGATTGTTCACTTTAAATCACTGAACAAATAACTCATCGATAAATATAACATTTTGCACTTATTCTTATGCCAAAATATCCCAATTGCGACCCCACAAATAATATCACGGTCCGCATTTTCATTAAGGGGACGAGATCCTACCCATAGTTGCGTGTCGGAAACCTAGGATAAGTGAATTATAATTCCCAGTTTCAACAACTGGGTGCCAACGGTTTACATCCCTCGACCTACGATGTGGCACTCTAACGATACTAAGCTACAGAAACTAGATAATAAACCTTCAAGGGAGTAAACGACACATTATATCCCTGATTGTTAAAAGGACCTACATTAACATTCTTTACGTATACAGCGTTACGTAGACAGGGCATGGAGCAAACGGTACATTATATGCCTTATGATAAATAATACCTACATTATCATAATTTGCCCTACGTAAATAACGTCATTTAGACTCCTGTCAGTCGATACTGAGATGTGAATCAAATTCGGAGTGAAACAAGATGAGAAAATTAGGATTAATATGATATATTTAATCAACTTTCGTTCAATCAGCGACCTCAGATTATTCGCTTAAAATTCTAAAGAATCAAAGTTAATAATAGTAGAACTACAGATCACTACGTATCACAGTCGTTCAATTAATAAACATTTCGAAGAGTGAGCAATTAACCTCGCTAAAGATAGGATAATTAGAATTGATGATCAAATTTCTGAGCAACAAGATTAAGTTAAAAGGGTGTAGGAGATAGAACCTACATATCCCACAGATAAAAAAAATTGACCATCAGTTCTAATTCATCTATAATAAACTTCACTATATACATCTTCGAAGACTTCCTTACCAGTAGTTGTCCTCTTATAAGTGGTTCGGATAAATTGGTCCACTGACGATTATGGCATCGCGAACTCATCTGAATAACAATTGGTCTAATGGTACAATCGATGCTTGGTTTAAATACGTGTCATTAAATATGAATTTTAATTGAACTAAGTCTGGGTTAATTAAGTTAGTTGGTGTATATTAGTTTAGAGACCGTGCCTACTAGATTGGACACTTTCACTAATATTCAATGAATGTATTCATTTGAAAAGATTATTCATTGGACGAATAGACCATTAAATCAATTCTCTAAATACGACCTTGAACTATTGGCATTTAGATCAACAACTCTTATCAACGTTTTTCTTGTCTCGTTGTCAGTCCATACATCATTTATACTCAAGTGTTCGTGTATAATTTTGGAATAAATGAATACGATCGATCCTATATTCGAGGGGAAAATATTTTGCCCCTCCCCTTCAAGGCGCAAGCTTCGATTTATTGGGGGGCAAATTTCCGCCTCTTGAAACAGACTCGGAAGAAGAGAAAGCAAAGGCCAAAAACGGAATGAGTCTCACAGCCTGAGTAGTGAATGGGGTCTTTCAAGAGGAGTATAGTAAATATTTTAGGGATGAATTAGAACTGATGGTCAAATTTTATATCAGATTGGAACGAAAGTAATGTGTGGTTTTCTAGAATAAAGCTTTAGATAGAGTTTATTAAAGTAAATCCTTTTGTTATCATTTAGGAATGCTACAATGAGTCATTTATACCTTTTTCTTTCAGATACTAAAAATATTTTTCATAATCTTCTTCGGTATTCACCTCTATATCGTCCCATTTAAAGATCACATTAGACATGTTCTACTCTACGAGTCTCATAAAGGCTTCAATACAAGTACAGCGGCAAAATCCATTTAGAACACTTATGGGGAAGATGCGATAAATGTACAAAGTTGCCGAAGGTCTTTTTTACGTTTCCAAAGTGAGGATTTCAATTGAAAAGACTGTCCGCCAAAAACTTGATTCCGAAGAGTCGGAAGCTGTTCTCACAGCAAATCCTACTACAAATTGTAAGGAACTCTCAGAATAATTTAGTGTAACCCATGCGAGTGTCCTACGGCAAATAAAAAGGATTGGAAACGTTCTAGTTATTGGAAAATGGGTCCCACACGAACTGTCCCCAGCGAATCTGCAACACCTTGTTGCTCGCTGTGAGTCATTACTTCCAAGACACCTTTAACCATTTGGGGGCAGACGTGTTACTGGTGATGAACAACCGAGAGGAGGACTACACCCTAAAAAGATCATGGGATATTGAAGGAATTGTCCATTACGAACTGTTAGACAACAATCAAACAATTAATGTTGATATCTACAGTAATCAACTTCGTCGTTTGAAAGCCACTTTGGTGTCATCCTCCATCAGGATAATGCCCGTCCTCACACACCTCGAAAGACCAAAAGTCTTTTGGAGAAACCCGGTGGGAAATATTGCTTTATCTTGACCTTGACCTTGCTCCTTCTGATTATTGCTTATTTACGGGATCAAATGACCCTTTGGATACTCTTAGGTTGGCATTAAGAGAAAACGCTAAAAATGAAGTAGATTCATATTTTGCATCAAAACTTAGAATTTTACAAGCGTAGCATTTATAAGTTTGTTGATAGATGGAATGAGTTGTTAGAAAACAATGGAAGTTAATTCATGATTATATATTTCCATAGTCATATGTAGGTTTTTTCATTTTTAATATATACCCTAAAATCGGACATTAGTTCCAACGGGATATTTGTGGCATATGTAAGTTCGCTCTCGTGCACCCTTTCAACTTACTCTGAAAGTTGATCATCAATTGTAATTATCTTATCTTCAGCAGAAAGGTTAATTGGTGAGTCTTCGAAATGTTTATTAATTGAACGACAGTGAGACATACTGATAGTTCTGTAATTATTAACTTTGATTCTTTAGAATTTTAAGCGAATAATGTGAGGTCGCTGATTGAACGAAAGTGGATTAAATATCTCCTATTAATCCTAATTTTCTCATCTTGTTTCACTCCGAATTTGATTCAAATTTTAGCATCGACTGACAAGGGTCTAAATGGCGTTATTTAAGTAGGGCAAATTATGATAATGTAGGTATTATTTATCATAAGGCATATAATGTACCGTTTTCTCCATGCCCCGTCTAAGTAACGCTGTATACATAAAGAATGTTAATGTAGGTCCTAATTTTTCCATTATCTTTTTCGAATTTATTGTATTAAATATCTCTTCGAGGGGCCGTAATAATCTTTGCGGAGATGGGGTCATCTTGTTTCACTCCGATTTTTTTTATCATTTCAGTATCGAATGACAAGAGTCTAAACAGTTTATATAGGTAGAGCACTGTATGGTAATGTAGGTCGCATTAACCACCAGGCATATAATATAACGCTCGCTCCCAAACCCCCGTCTAAGTAATTTTGTATACGTACAGAAGAATGTTAATGTAGATCCTTTTAACAATCAGAGATATAATGTGTCGTTTGTTCCCCTGAAAATTTTATATCTATTTTTCGTAAAACATAATTGAAAAACTAGTTTTGTAGATTTATCTCGATACGTTAGTTCTTCTATTTCTATTTCGTTCATTTTTAAGAATAAACCAATAAGTTCCTAGACCTATCAATTTCAATGATAGACTAAAACTATGCATATTTAACAAGAAAGACTCGCTCTATTAATGAAAATTTAAACTATGACGGTATTAATAATGTGTCTTGTTGTATAAGATTAAAACATTCATCAAGACAAGTAGTACTCTGGTCCTGAATTAGGTTAATACAATAAGTATTTTTATTTTTGAGATTGTTTATACCCAAGCTAGATACTCTGTCGACCCCCAAGGCACCTTGCACCATTGTATTTCAGAGTAAAAAGCCTTTTAAACAACTGGAATCTGCATCGTCCGAGTAATCTAATTCAAATTGCCTTTCAACTTCATTTCCGTTTATATATGTATTGATGCAATTCGCATTATAAGGTTTAAATTTAAAGGTTTATGCAGTATAACTACCAGAAAATGCCGAATGGTCAACCATAGCAATCACCATCCGCATAGATATTCTCCCCAGCAAATATTAGTCACACTCTTCACTGATATTCCACTTGCAATTTAGAAGTTTCGCATTCGAATTTGTGTTACAGATTACTTAGCGTTTGACGTGAGTAACTTATTTTCCATTGCTAGTTGAGTAGATGCTGATAGACAGTTGGACTTTTCGTTGGGAAAGGAAACTCTAGTAATTCCATTTTTGCTTCTAAACCAGTTTTGGTTCGAAATAGTCTGAATGAATGTGGTGCTCGAGATAACTTTATATTATGGGAGACTCCATTTATTAGCAGTTTATTTTTTGAGAAGAAATCGGCTTGTATGTAGTTTTCCATATACATCACTTAGCTTTTTCTTCGCGATTTATTATATTTCGTTTTTATACATTCTCTATTAGCGTAATATCTTGCAGTAGAAAGAAATGTTGATATTTCTTCTTTTATATAGTTAAACAAGGTCTTTAAATATGGATGATAAGTTAATTATTTCCTATTGTGAATACAGATTTCTCATTTAATTCAATGTCAACATTTTTAAACAAAGTATAAATACGCGTATCTTCGCTATCATTAATTCCACTACCGTACTTCTTTAATGCACAGATAAAACATCACTAGAGTCTAGATAATACAGTCATGGGCAAAATCTTTGAGACTACTATATTTCTTTCATATAAGAAAATTAATATAAGTAATCAAACGTTTAATTTATCTTAGTACGTTTGTATCATAATTTTAAGGTGAAATATGCCAAAAATTAGAACCAAAACAATTTTATTTATAAATAGAAATAGTTGATGCGAACTGTCACTATTTAAAATGATGTCCCTTGTTATTCAGGACTGTTTCAATTATGTAGTTTTGGCATGCTGGAGACCCAATTTTCAATGATATCTGGCCTGATTTTGCCCCAATTATGTTCAAAGGGTACCCCTAACTTTTCACAATTGGATGGCTTCTGTTTATCAACCCTTAGTTTGAGTATTGCCCACAAATTTTCTATTGGATTCGAATGTAACGAATTCCAGGAACAATGTTCCAAAAGTTTGATGTTATTTTCATTCAAGAACATTGTTATTACTTTTGCTTTGTGATAAGGTGCGCCTTGATGCTGAACAATACAACATTATTCCCAAATTAGTCCTGAAGTGTTGGGATAAGGTGCTGATGTAGCGTGTTTTTGTACTATTTTAAGTTCATTTCAGTGTTCTTGATCAAAATTGTTCGTGTTTTAGTTCCCTTAGATGAAAAGCAGACCTTGATATGGACAGTGTCGCGACGATGCTGATATTTCAATAAACCTGCAATAATTTAAATATTAGAATAATTCTTCCTATTATGTAAATTTTAAAAACGATTAAAAAAAAGAAATGTATATTAGTCTCAAAACCTTTGGTCATGACCGTAATGGCCACTATCCGATACATAATATTTAACCTGACTGAGGTCGGAGGAGATATTGCTAAGTGGAGATTAATATTGATAATTACTCTCCACGATGGAAGTTTAAGTTGGCGGAACGGTAAATATATCTTTGAACATACTGTACATTACTTGATGATAAAGAGCATTCATTTTACACGTGTGATTGCAGTCGTTGATAACTTCAGGAGAACATCTATGATGGTGTGTTTTTATATTATGAGAAAAACATCCTCGTCCTCTTCATCTACTTTCAACATTTTCCTATACTTCAACATCATTATCATCCATTCTAGATAATTTATCCCATCGAATCTCTCGCATTTCCTCCCATTATCCGTTTCTGATTTAAAATTTCTTCTAATATATCGTCAAGTATCGTTAGTAATACTTTCATCGTTCCCACTTGATTTTTCAAAGCTTGCTCTTGCGTCTTTTCCGTCCATAATATCCTGAATTGGTGGTAGGGACCAGTAGATATGGCTTTCTATCGTAAATGCCAAGCACCACTCTTTATATAGGGTGCCGCAGTTCGGAATAGAGAGGAAAATAGGGGGCGAAGACCCTGCTACTTTTGGGCTCGTAACGCTTTAAGCCGGTGTGTTTCATTCAACATTTTTTATTTTAATGTCTCCTCCGCGGATGAAGCTTTATTATCAACTCCGCGACAACGAATGCAAACTTTTCATCTTAAAGCGTTCTTATATAGGAGTCAATTAATCTTAACTCTATCCATATTTCACCATAGGCATAGGCAAAACCTTTTATAGTATTTGATGCATAATTATTCCCTTGATTCATTTTCAGATAGACTGTGAATGCATATATAAGCTTCATAATATTGTAGATATTTCTTGCAAATTGAAACTCACAGAGACCTACTTCATACTGACTATGGTCTGCAATAATATGAGGTTGGAACGAATTTAATGTCCAATTTTAGGCTGTATAATTAAAATGAAAAGCTTATAATTTTGAAATATTTAATCTTAACATTACACGATTACTTTTTAGAACCTCATTTTATTTGTCAACAAACTTATAAATGCCACGCTTTTAAAATTATTTAGGCTTTGGTACAAAATATGTATTCAACTCGTTTTCAACCTCTTATCTTGATGTCAACCTAAGACCATCCAAATGGTTCTATAATCCTCTAAACAAGTGATAATCCGATGGAGCAAGGTCAGGAGAATATGGAGGATGAAGCGAGATTTCACAACTGAGCTCCTCCAAGAGATCTTTGGTCATTCGAGCTGTGCGAGGACGGGCATTATCGTGATGGAGGATGATACTGCTTCTGTTGACTAAAGAGGGTCGCCTTTGGTCCAAAGGGGCTTTCAAACGACGAAGTTGATTACAGTAGAGATAAGCAATAATTGTTTGATTTGTTGTCTAACAGTTTGTAATAGACAATTCCTTCAATATCCCACCATACACTTAACATGATCTTTTTTGGATGAAGTCCTCCTCGAGGTTGTTGAGAAATTCTGCTTCCTCGACTGATCCAAGAACGGCGGAGTTTAACGGTACGATAAAGGATTCACTTCTCTTCACCAGTGATAGGAAGTTTGCCCCAAAATGGTGCCTGAAGGTGTCGTGAAAACAAGAACTCATGACAAGCAGCACGCTGTTGCAGGTTCGCCGTTGATAGTTCGCGTGTGGCCCATTTTCCAATCACTGGAGACTTTCCAATTCTTTTCAGCTGACGGAGGAAATTCGTTTTGGTTACGTTAAATTGTTCTGCGATTTCTTCAGAAGTTGTAGCAAGATTTGATGTGATAACAGCTTCCGACTTTTCGGAATCATGTATTTTCCCGACGATCTTCTTTTGGTCCGTCCTTTAGACTGAAATCCTGAATTCGGAAAGGGAAAAACCACCTTCCTCAACTTTGTTCACTTATTTCATCATTCTCATAAGTGTACTGAATGGATTTTACAGCTGTACTTGCATTGACACCTTTATGAAGCTCAAAGAGTAAAAAATGTCCTATGTAATCTTTAGATGGGAGAAGATAGGAATAAATACCGAAGAAGATTATAAACATTATTTTATAAATGAAAATAAAAGGTATAAATAACTTATTGTAACATTCCTAAACGATAACAAGAAGCATTAATTTAATAAATACTATCTAAGACTTTATTCTAGAAAATATTATATAGCTTTCTTTCCAACTTGATATTAATGGAGAAAACAATAGTTAAAGTTTTATACAATAAATGTTTTTGCAACAACATTTATATGTGAAAATTAAGGGAAATTAATTGCGAGCCCAATTAAAAAATTGGATTTGAAGTCATTATTGATGCCCTCAGAATGACACAGGGGAACGTGAATGTTTAGGTGTGATGGTGGAGGACATTTATAAGAAAAAGTTTATGAAAAATAAGAATGAGTATTAAACTTACATTTTATTTATTTCTAATGATATAATTATTTTTTTCTACCTGATGAAATATTTTTAAATTTTGGAGGGTTTTTTTTAGGTCTGATATTTTGAGATACGCTGTAGTACTTTCTTATCTTATGGTATTTACGTAGGTGGTTGCTGTTGTTAGATAACGACATTAGAATTTAAAGTTTATTATTGAATGGATCGACCAAGCAGAGATATTCAATCGATCCCCTAAATTTAATTTATTTCCTCTTCAGATTAGGTTGATCCTTTCTAACCAAAAATAATTTCCGAATATTTGGGGACTTTTTTATAAATAATTTATTTTTCATACCAGAAAGTGCTATTATTATCTTAATTAGCTAATTAGTTCGTGAAGCCTTCATAAACAGGCCAGATTTCTCTGCACGAGAGAGAAAGCTTATAAATTTGGGGGTGAGGGGAAGGGGCTCCTCATTATCTTACTGTTTGTTGTGAAAATGTCTAATATTTTAGAAAGTTCCCACAAATAAAAAAGAAACGGTTCCACATAATGTCCACTTTATTTATCATCTTATCAATTCTGGGTAGATGGATGGTATTAAGGTTAATAGATGGACTCACCGTCTGAGAGTTGTTAACGAGAACAAACGTAAGGTACTAATATCCATAGGTTATGATGAGTCCAGGAGAGAATACAAAATGAGTGATAAAATTTGAATTAATCACACTCAAAATGGGAAAGGATTTAGGTGGCAAAATCTAGAGTGATCTAAATTTGTTAAAAGAATGCAGTGTAGCGTCTCAAAAAGCAATTAAGTTTCTGACCTACATAGTTAGACATTTTGTGCAGAAATCCAAAGACTATTCCATCTATATTTGGACACTGCGGTGCATTTATGCTCTCGAAAAATGCAGAAAGATATTATAATAATGAAACGCGTTGAGCGAGGAAATCCTGAGCTTAGAAATAAATCGTACGAAGAGAGACACGAATCTTAATTTTCCTTCATTGGAGGAGTGGTATTTACTTGGTTAACCTATTACATTCCTTAAAATACTGAACTATTTCGCTAATATAAATTATAAAGCATTATTTGAGTTAGATAACCGAACGGCCGCTAGAAATAAAGGTTTCAAGCTAGTAAATTCAAAATTTAACAATGTGTTGGTGGAGAATTTCTTTTCTTATAAAATAACATAAACTTGGAATGGCTTGCCTAGGAATGCCGTTGAAAGCACTAAAATAAATATTTGAGGAAAGAATCGATAAATTCACTTTAATATATAACTTTGCAGAAATAAGAATTGTCAAATTAATTCTTTATCCACATTCTCTTTTCTCTTTACCTCTCTTTCACCTCTGAATTGCACTCTTTCCCCTCTTTCTTCAACTAGCCTTGAGGAGATCTTAGGGTTTGTAATTCTGCAACGATCAGATGTCTTTTGCGCCCCTCATGCTTAGTTAGAACAATTGGCTACTCCATGCCCACTCCCAGGGTGAAGTGTTGATCCCCTCACTAAGCTGTATGCCTCCTCAGACTATTTGAGATAGTTTTGCCACCAGAGGTGCTGTTGGTAAATAACTGAGGGAGGATGAGACTGCAAGCGGGGACAGTCCAAATATGTTCTAGGAGGTCATTTCACCTCTATATTTCGTGTTTTTCCTTTAGCCTTTTCATAAAATTGTTCCCTACAATCAAATGGTAATTCAAATTAAGCAAAGGGGAAAAAATAGACCTTCTCATAAAAGAACCACAGAGCGTACTAACAAATATGGCATGATAAGATCCACTTTTGAAGACATGGAAGCTATCTTACAACGATGGTGTACTTTTGTGATTTCTTTACATAATGCGGCTGATAACTGACGTTACTTCCAGTATCGAGAAGAGCCTTAAATTTTATTTTATTGAGACTTGCATCAAAGGGAGCATTTAGTGGAGCGATTTGATTTAAGAAGGGAGTTGTAGCCAGATTTTGCACATGAAGGCTAGATGACCGTATAGACTTAGTGCCAGCTGACTTGAATATTTTGGTCCAATGACTCTTTTCGTTGCATCATGAGCAGGCGAGTCTTATGGGGGGGACGATTGTTCTTTCGAAGTTTTTTTTCGAGCAGCCGTAATCGTTACGTCGTGACTCGCAGCCTCAGGAGAAACAAGCGATACATATTTATCTCCTTGAGCCACTTAAAAAGCTGCAGCACGTTCTTTTTTTACCTGCGCCAAGGCACCAGCTCGATAGAAAGCTATTTGAAGGTCCTAGAGTTTTTTTCCTAAATGCCACTCTCATATGACATTTAAGTGTAAGCCACTGGTGGAGAAGGCCAATTTAGATTCTACTTTATGCTCTTGGGTACTGGCAGGTTTATAATTGCAATCCGCACCAAATTGCTTCAAAGCCTGAAGGAATTTGTCTAACGAGATCAAGGGTTGTTGACTTTTTAAAAGATGACATACATAGGTGATATAACAGACTTATAAAACATCATTGGTAGAATCATAACTCTCACAGTCCGCAATGAACGTTTGGTGAGACAGAATTGGTGGGGAAGTTTAATTTATTCCGACCATGTTGAGCTTTGGCTGTCCGCAAATTGCTTAAAGTCTTGAGCCAATGTTTCCATTGCTGAGTGGCAGAGTTGTAGTTAAGCTCTCCATCCAAACACTTGGGATGCAAGAACTTGTCAATATTTGCTGAATAAATTCACTTAACAAAAGACTTTATTCTCCCAAAATTCAAACCTCTCAAAAGAAACTTACATGAATAACAATAATACACGAATGTAATAGCATTCGACAATAAAAGTAAACAAATTACACTGGTCAACAAAGTTTTTGTTGCATCGATATCAAACCCTTGGTATTACCTAATTTCTTGCGCTGATTTCAGATCTAAAGTTAGTTTTTTCCTCAATGCTCTACTTTTTTCGCAATCAAGGTAATTGAAAATCTCAAAATTTCGTCATCATCACATTGACGTCGTAGTCTTTCAGGGAAAATATGTAATGAAGTATGTCATAAAACTCTATAATATAGCTGGGTAATAAAAAAGAAAATGCAAGATAGTATAAATCTATTCAAGATCAAGATTTGAAACACTTTATCAAATAAACAATGGTTATAGTTTATATAAAACTGATTGGTAGATCAGATATTTGTTACTATGAAGAGGCAAAGTTCAATTGCAGTCTACTCAGGAATGAATTTCCTCTTGTAGCTCTTGCGTTTGTAGACTGTCTCAAGGCATTCTCATTTAATGCTCAAGCAGTAATCTACCATCATATGTTTGTCCCATCTCCCTTGGTAATGCTCGTCCATGGTCTTGAGGTCCTGATGGAACCGCTCGCTTTGCTCGTCACTTACGGCTCCTAGGTTCCCAGGGAATTAATCAAGATGACTGTACAGGTAATGGAGTTTGACACTTATATTACATCCAAGATCGCGAAAAGCTGACAACATATTCGCTACGAAATTTCATAATTGTCAGCCTTTTTATTACCGAAAAAGTTTGCCATCATCGCTACAAGTGAAAGCCATGCAGTCCTTTCCTTGTTCATTTTTATGGCAAACTTTTGATCACGTACAAGTGCACGAATCTGTGGTCCATCAAAAACACCTGCCTCGATTTACTTAAAGGACAAACCAGGGAGGACAGAATATATGTGTTGGAAGCATTTACCGTCAGCATTCAACGCCTTGACAAACTGCTTCATCAAACCCAGCTTGATGTGAAGCGGAGGAAAAATGATCTTTTTTCGACTGAAAATTGGATCGTTGACAATATTTGACATACCTCCTTCTAGAGCCCCACGTATGGGCCACTCCTTCTGGTTCCAGTGATTTTCTCAAGCTCGGCTGTTCCACAGGCAAAGATAGCAGGGATACTTTGTAAATCCTCTTTGTTGACCTAGGAGGAAATTAAACAATTTGAGGTCCACACAAATTGTCCAGTTGTGCTCGTGGTATTTTAGTAGGTCAATCACAGTTTTATTATCATTAGGTTCCTCTCATATAAATAGACAGAATGTCGAATTGGAACAGCTGCATAGACATTGCCATTATTAAGTAGAACACCCTTCAAACTGCGCTTAGAACTATCTAGAAATAATCGCCAGTCATTTGGATTGTATACTGGCATCCCTGATGCCTGGAGAAGACCTGAGATATTATGACAATAAACAAAGTTATTCTCCTCTGTAAAATATGGTACAAAAACCTGGTCCCGATTTCGTATTCATGAAACTTTAGTTGTATGGTTCAGCTGATTCTTTTTTGGGGCACCTGGAGCTTCATTTCAGCTTCATTTTTGGAGAGACCCAAATCACGCACAAGGTCATTCAGCTCTGGCTGGCTAAACTGTTGAGGAGTTAATGACTCTGGGGTCTCATAAGAAGGATCACCGGATTCTGAAAGTATTTCTTGAATATCATCAGCAGTATCCTGCTTTGGGTCACTACTCACATCTTCAAATGAAAGAAATCCTTTTAAAACTGGGATTTGGAACTCATCAGAGTAAAGAGTGGGTCGGATTGCTAAGGGGATACTAGGATATGTGATATTGTGTCTGTTTTTCTTGTTAATGCCCTTTGTATTGACTAGACAAAAATACCAGTCAGTTATGTGATCCGTCGGTTCTCGCCAGGTCATGCGAATTCCGAAAGGTAAACCCTTAAGTTTCCCTTTTGTCCAGTCACGCAGCATTTCCCCGCAGTTATGACACAGTATGTGGGGCCCATTTCTTGGCTTAGTCGCCAAGAGTGAGTCCAAAGTACGCTTTATAAGCACACCTCACAAATGATGTTATATTATGCCTTTGACGAATAAGCGTGAAGCATCCACAAATATGACATGATCAGCTACATGTCAAATATGACATGTAGCCATGATCAGATCTGAAAGAAAAACAAAACAATTTTAATATCTTTGTTGTTAACATAAACGTGTAAGTAATTAATTTGACCACAAACGGCTAGAATGAAAAACTTAAAATTGCATGAAAATAAGAGCATCTAGAGCTGAGCCCATTTCAGATTTGAATTTAGCAGGTCAAAAACAGCAAGAATGAGTAAAAAAATCTTAGACAACTGAGATTTGGAAAAAGGTTGTTGACCAGTGTAATGATGGCACAATTGGTTGGTTTAGTAAAGTACCATTCCAACAGTCCCAGTTCGAACCTTTCATTTGACCCAACTTTTTCATCGTTTAAAGGTTCATAAATACGTGGCAAAATAAGCGGGGAACTGTGATAGAAACCAGTTTAAGCCTTTAAACCCCACTGAAATAGTCGTATGACGGTGCAAATGAGTGATAAAAACGAGAACTATGAAAAAAAATTGTAAATTCGGAATATATACAAAATTACCACCCTGCGTATGGGTATTTCTTGTATTTTTAATTAATTGCTTAATTACCCATCGCCATGGGTAATCTTGAGAATTTTAATTGACTGTTTAATTATCCACGTGTATAGGTAATTGTCGTAGTATGATTTAATTTCCTAATTACTCCGATACATGGATAATTTGTGTAATTTTAACTACTTAATCACCTCTTATCATGGGTAATCTTTAGAATTTTAATTAAATGATTAATTATCCTCGTGTATAAGTAATCATTGTAATTTTAATTAATTGCGTAATTACTCCTAAATATGAGTAATTCGTGTAATTTTAAGTAATTGCTTAATACACTGTATATGACTCATTTTAAAATTATAATTAACAGCTTAATTACCGCTTTACATGACTATTATTATAATTATAATTAATTACTCTTGTACATCGGTAATTTTTATATTAAATATTCATTGCTTAATTATCCATTGTTTAAGGTAAATTTTATCATCTAATTTACTCTATAATTATTCTATATGCGTATGTAATTATTGTAATTTTAATCAGATGGTTAAATTTGATTTACGCCAAATTTTTCCCTAACTTCTAGCATGCAGTTAGATAGGCGTAGAAGTGATCCAAGGACCTTGGGAAGGGGGCTAATATAATTCAAGAGTTATTGTTCTAGATTTTGTTCTAGTTCTTGATTTGATCATTTTGTTCGAGTGCATGTTATCTCTCTCTCTCTTCTGGATCTGGGCTTCGTTCATGTTTGGATTTCTATTTTATTTTTAAATTTTATTTTTTCTTCGGATCTTTATTGTTCTGGAATTTGTTCTAGTATATAAGAGGTTTTGTTCTAAGTCTTGTTCTAGGTTTCGTTTTTATAAAAGTCAATTGAATTTTGGGGTTATTTTTTTCTTATACTAATCTTGTTCTAATCTTGTTCAAGTTAGTGTTCTCTCTATACTTTATCTGGAGTCTAGTTCTATTCTTGTACTTGTAGTGTTCTTGTCATTTCCCGTTTGTTTTATTTCTATTCTGGTTTCTACATTTTTCGCTTCTGTCCGTGATCTAGTTTGCTTGGTTCTATTCCTATGGTTCAGGAATTTTCCTCTTCTAGTTTTTGTTTTTATTGTTCTCCATTTGTTTTGATATTAGTGTTCTGGGTTTCTATTATTTACAGTTCAGCGGTGATTTGAAGATTTGTTGAAACGCTGATGATGTTAGAGAGAGTGTTTGCTATATGGGAGTGTGGGAGCCGCGCCCTGTGGTATCCCCGCCCCGCCCGACCTCACTCCCCAACAGCCCGAAGAGAGGAGGGAAGGCCGCCGTCGCCCGCTTGGCACGATCAATAGATATACACACACGTTGGAAGAGAAAGAGAGAGATTTATATATATATATATATATATACATATATATATATATATATATATATATATATATATATATATATATATATATATATATATATATATATATATATCTAACACAGATAGGACTAACAAACACAACCAAAATACGTAGGTGAGTCAAAAAGTTCTCAGACAAATGCCAGATTATTGAAATGTTCGATTTTGTACAAGTAAATACAGGGTCAAACACGACTTTCATGTTTTCTGAACAATTCCTACAAAATTCGTCATTCAATTTGTCGAGACTCTTTGTATTAGATGTGCTTCAAAAAGGTTACTTTTTTGAACCCATAAAATGGCAAATTTTGAGATAAGAGCGAACATTAAATTCCTGACTAAACTTGATTGGAAGCCTGTTAAGATTATTGACGCTCTACAACAGGTTTATGGTGACTCTTCGCCATGTAGAGCGGTAGTTTACGACTGGATTAAGCGCTTCAAGGGGGGCAGAGAAGAAGTTGAAGATGATCCACGTGAAGGGAGACCCTCCACCTCCATTAACCCAGAAAATGTCGAGCTTGTGAGGAATCTAGTGGATAAAGATCGCCGTATTACTATTGATGAAGTTGCCAATGCATGTGAAATCTCTCATGGCTCAGCATTTGGAATTCTAACTGAAAATCTTGGCCTGAGCAAGCTTTCAGCACGTTGGGTCCCAAAAGCGTTGCGAGAAGACCAGCTGAATCATAGGGCCAACCTTTCTTTGGCTATTTTGACCAAGATTGAAGCAAACGAGGATAGTTTTTTTGAGCGCCTCGTAACGGGAGATGAAACTTGGGTGTATCAGTTTGATCCTGAAAGTAAAAATCAATCAAAAGAGTGGCACCCAAGGGGGGCAGCAGGGCCTATCAAGTTCAAGACAGAGAGGTCCGTTAAGAAGATAATGGCTACAGTTTTTGGGGATTCGGAGGGAATTATTTTAATAGACTTCTTAGAAGGACAAAAAACTGTTACATCCAGCTATTACGAAGGAGTTTTAAGGAAGCTGAAAACTTCAATAGCCAAAAAACGACGAGGAAAGCTCCACAAGCAAATCTTGTTCCACCATGAAAATGCCCCTGCACATTCGTCCAAAGCTGTGAGATCTCAGCTACGGGAATTTCGATGGGAAACTCTTGCTCATCCCCCTTATAGCCCTGATTTAGCACCCTCTGACTTTTTTCTGTTTCCAAATTTAAAGGGACACCTAAAAGGAACCCGGTTTCAATCATTAGATGAAGCAAAAAAGCAGGTCATTACTTGGTGCCAGAGACAACCCCGTGAATTCTACAAAGATGATCTTTACCGTTGGATTCATAGATTAAGAAAGTGTATAGATGTTAATGGAGCTTATGTAGAAAAATGATTACAGTATTATTACAAATAAAAATTTTATGCCATTTATCTGAGAACTTTTTGACTCCCCCTCGTACATGTGAACAATCACCTTAAAATCTACATCGTAATTGGTTCAACAATCGTTGGTCCCTGTTTGAACTAAATTTTTATATTAAAGTCCATTGTTTTGTCATACATAAAAGATATGTTGATATTTTTAAGAAACGGACATATTTTGAAGAATCAATTAACATGTATATATGTGACCATTTTTATTACCATATTTTGTCATGATTATTATTGTTTTATGGCTTCGATGGTTATCATTTTTATACCTTCATTGGTTCGGTTTTTTTCACATGGCATCAATTGCATTATATTGATCAAATTTAATTATTATATTTCACTTCGTTGATTTTTTCAAATAGTTTATTTAGCAATTTACCAACTTTGATGCAAATCCAGGCTATATAACACCTAAGAATAATAAGGTATATTATTTGACATCATCTGTAAAGTAGATACAGTTATTCTTGGTGCCTTTAATTTAAACTCCCTCTACTGACAAAATATTAGAGGAAGAGATAGAGCAAGTTGTAAGTTTATAGAATGCTTTGAGGATATTTTTTGACTCAATTTGTTAATAAGCCAACAAAGGGCGCTAATATGTTGGATGTGGCTCTTTCAAATGATGATCACTTGGTTTAGGAATTGACTGTTAGGGAACCATTGGAGAATAGTAATTATCAGATGGTTCGTTTTAACTTGACAATATGGAAGGGTAGAACACCAATAAACACTTCACAATCTGCAAATTTTTATAGGGGCGAATATGATAAACTACGCAACTTGCTAAATCAGGTCAAGTGAGATATATAATTCAGTAGTAAGAATACTTATGAGAAGTGGGACACTTTTAAGACTATATTGAACATAGTCGAGGAGCATTGTACTCTAATGAAGGAAGAAATGTAGAGCCATTATGGTGGAATCACGAAATAGCTAGGAAAATTTCTTAGATGAAAAGGGCATTCTAGAGATTACAGGGGAAAAGTACTGTTGACGATTTAAATCATTATAGGTCGATCAGAAATGAACAAAATAAGATTATTAAGAAAGCAAAAGGGCGGGAGAAATTAAGTTAGCTCAAAATAATAGTGAAGATTCAAGAAAATTCTTCAGCTTTTATAAAATCAATAACAAATCTAACAGGGATAGAATAGAGCCTACTAAATATGAAGGGGGGTTTGAAAAAATCTGATGAGGATATATGAGGTAGAGGTTCTTAATAATCATTTTTCTTCAGTATTTACAGAAGAGAATCCAGATAGATTAATTGATGATAATTCTAGGCCACGTAAAGTGGTGTTGAATACCATTAATGTGGATAATGAAATAATTAAATGGATTATATTGGAGTTAAATACTAGTAAGTCATCTGGCCCAGACAATATTCATTCTAGGTTACTCAAATATGTAGATAGTATTGCAGTAACCCTTGAGAAGATATATACTAGATCACTAGAGTTTGGAAAAATAGCTAATGATTGGAAATTAGCGAATGTAGTGCCAATTATTAAGAAGGGAAGTAAAGAGGACTCGAATAACTGTAGACCAGTAAGCTTAACTTTTGTACTTTGTAAAATTCTTGAGAAGATAGTCAAGAAGGGAATTTCTGACCATCTAGATTATGGTAGGTTAATAAATGATGCTCAGCATGGGTTTAGAAGAGGTAGATCTTGTTTTACGAATTTACTGGATTTTATGGATTATTTAAATAAAAAATTAGATAAGGGAGAGAATGATAATGTAATTTACTTAAATTTTAGCGAGGATTTTGATAAGGTTCCACATAGGAGACTAGTTCAAAATTAAAAATGCATGGGATATGTGACAAAAGTTTTTAATTGGATAGTTAAATGACTGACAGATAGGAAACAGAGAGTTGTGCTGGATGGGGTGAGGTCACAGTGGAGGGATGTTATCAGTAGTGTACCTCAGGGATCCGTTCTAGGCCCTTTATTATTCATAGTTTATATAAATGATCTTGGGGAGGCTGTAAATAGCGAAGTGTCAATTTTTGTAGATGACACTAAATTGTCAGCTGTAGTTAAAGAAGTTCAGGGTAGCTTTAAAGTGCAGAGTGACTTACTAGTAAATACTCGTAAGTTATTAGCTTGGACTCAGAAGTGGCAGATGAATTTAACCTTAAAAATGCAAAGTTCTTAACATGGGAAGGGATAACAGGGTATTTATCTATGAAATGGATGGGCATTGGCTAAATTCAGTTGAGGATGAGAAGGACCTAGGCGTAGTAGTAGATAGATCGCTGAAGTTTTCAAGGCAGTGTATTGAGGCAAAAGATAGAGAAAATAAAGTGCTAAGATACACTAAGAGGAATTTAGCCAGAAAAGTGAAGAGGTTATCTTAAACTCTACAACTCTTATGTCAGGCCACATTTAGAGTACTGTATACAAGCATAGTCACCACATTTTAGACATGATATCAACGTACTAGAGTCAGTACAAAGGAGGGAAACAAAAATAATACCTTCCCTGAAGCACCTTGAATATGAAGATAGACTGAGAGTACTAAATATGTTCTCATTTGAGAGAGGATGTGTGAGAGGAGATATGATTGGGCTTTTTAAAATCTGTTCTGGGATGGATAAGTTTGATTTTGGCAAGTTATTTGAGTTTGAAGGTAGTAATAGGACTGGGGGTCACCACTTAAAAATTAAAAAACAGAGGTGCAGGTTGGAAATTAGAAAATATCTTTTCACCAATAGAGTGGTAGATTACTCGAATAGTTTGCCACCTGAGAGAGTAGACAGCCCAAACATGAATGTTTTCAAACGCAGATTGAAAACAAAGAAGATACAGTTGTAAAAGCCCGACATCCCTTCTTTGAGCGACCGAAAGTTATCAGCCGGTGTGGTTGGCGTGCAAACAAGCACGCATTCACCCCCAAGCTTAAATGCTTGGTAACAGTATGTGTGGAGAAGTGACACACAGAAAGAAGAAAGAAGAGATCCTACTGTTTTTTTTCTCTTTGATTTTTCTCGGGGTCACGTCCAGTAGGATCTTTTCTCTCTTGTTTCTGTGTATCACTTCTCCACACATACTGTTATCGAGCATTTAAGCTTGGGGGTGGATGCGTGCTAGTTTGCACGCCAACCACACCGGCTGATAACTTTCGGTCGCTCAAAGAAGGGATGTCGGGCTTTTACAACTCTATCTTCTCCGTCCTTACAGGCGCGGTTTCATTTGGGCGATGGTCTTTGGAGGTGCGAACGAAAAAGTTAAATTGATGAAATGCCTTGTCATGGCTTACGTGGACCTTTAGATCAGTCGGTAGAGCACTGTTCTAGATAACCAGCGGTCTGAAGTTCGAGTCCTTGTTGGGCATTAGTTTTTTTTTCTCTTTAGGTTTTCTCGGGGGTCACGTCCAGTAGGATCTCTTCTCTCTTGTTTCTGTATATATAATTTAAGTGAATGGCAGAAATCCCATAAAAACAATTTTAGATTCAGGAAAAGTAAAGTAAACTATAAAATGAAAAAGTAAAAAAATAGTTCGAAGACTTAGGGAGACTTAGAAAAAACACTATTAGAAAACATTATTAAATTCATGAAAATTCGCTGAAAACATTTAATTACAGAGTTTTTTTTAAAGAAAACACAAACAGCATGAATTTGAAATATTGAGTACAGAGTACAAAACGTATGAAAGAATAATGAAGAAAACCATAATGAGAGGAGTAAAACCAACACATAATGAAAACAATATACCATTCATAATCTACTACAATAACAAACGTACTTCCAACCTCATCCTGAAAAAGAAACCAGGACTTAACCTAATAACTAAGCAGAGAAGTCATTTGATTTATGAATACACTTCCAAAATGGGGAAGTGTGAGCTCCAACCTCATTCATATAACGAAATTACAGAAACAAACCTAACACGAAGAATGACTTACCATTTAAACAATGGTTCTCCCAAAACGAACATGTTCAAAAAACATGGAAGGCAACTGGACCCGAAGTCCCTCTAAGATAATACCGAAATCCTAGCTCATGCCCCAAACCGCCAATAGCTACTAATATTAGAAGCTATATATATATATATATATATATATATATATATATATATATATATATATATATATACGCAAACAAACATACAATTCACTCTGCCTTCCTCACGTCTCCTCGCCCTGAATAATAATCCCTACTCATCTTAATCCTGCGACCGTTATAGATACACCATTTGAAGCGCTGCTAATCTTCACCTCTGAGGATGATATCGTTGAGGATATCTCTGTAGGCGAAGAGCTCGGTGGCAGTGATCACCAGCTAGTTAGATTTAGCGTCAAGATCCCGAAGGTAAGGTCTGTTGCCAGTCAATTAAAGAAACTTGACTTGAGAAGAGCAGACTTTGCAAGCCTTCGAGCTGGACTGACTGACGTGAGGCTAGAAGTGTGCGATGCCGTTGAAGACTCGTGGAATAGTTTCAAAACCACATTCATGAGTCTTCAATCGCGTTTCATCCCTCTGAAATGCCCCCGTCTGTCTTCTGTTCAACCTAAGTGGTTTAATCGAGAAATCGGCCAACTGCTTAGGGAGAAGAGAAATGTGTACCGGCAATCGAAGATCTCGGGTGACTTTGACGAATACCGGAGGCTAGCCAGGAGAGTGAAGTCCAGCATAAGGGCGGCTAAGCGGTCTGAGGAACTCCGAGTGGCGAGACTCTGTAAAGGGAATCCCAAGGAGTTTTTTGGATATGTGAACAGCCGTAAACCAATCCGTCGAACGATTGGCCCTTTGAGGAATGAGGAGGGGACATTAAAGCATTCAGATGCAGAAAATGCTAACCTTCTCAACGACTACTTCTCTTCAGTGTTTACTGAAGAGTGTGGTCCCATTCCCCAGCCGACGGATTCCTACTCGGGGGAAAAGCTGGAGGCAATGGACTTCACCGAAGGAGAAATAAAGAAAAAGATCGCTGACCTAAAGACGAATAAGTCCCCTGGACCGGACGGGTTTCTACCTAAAGTGTTGAAGGAAGTGTGCGATGAAGTATCACGACATCTGTGCGCTATCTTTAACATGTCAATCCGGACCGGATGCGTTCCTAGAGACTGGCGTGAGGCGGAGGTGACTCCTATCTTCAAGAAAGGAGACCGTAGCCAACCGTCGAACTACCGACCTATCAGTCTGACTTCGATAGTCGGTAAACTCATGGAAAGCATCATGGTGGACAAAGTGACGTCGTATTTAGAGTCAAACCTGCTACTGAGGAGTTCCCAGCACGGCTTCCGAAGGCAACGGTCATGCCTGACGAACCTTGTGGAATTATTCCACTTCGTTTTCAGTGAGCACGATCGGGACAAGGCGGTGGATGTGGTCTACCTAGACTTTCAGAAAGCCTTTGATAAGGTACCACACCGCCGCCTTCTCCGGAAAGTGCGAGCGCTTGGCATAGACGGAAAGGTAGCCGGCTGGATCGAGAACTGGCTAAGTGGCAGACGGCAACGGGTGGAGGTAAATGGACAGTCTTCTGAGTGGGTGCCCGTTACTAGCGGGGTGCCTCAAGGTTCTGTCCTGGGACCACTACTATTCATCATCTACGTCAACGACATGGACGGTGACATGGTTGCGAAGATTTCCAAATTTGCCGACGATACCAAGCTTGGTATGAACGTTGCAAAGGATGGAAATACTGCCCGCCTGCAGGAAGATCTTGGGAAGATTGGGGAGTGGTCGGACACGTGGCAAATGCCTTTTAACGTGGGAAAATGCAAAGTGATGCATATCGGCCACAGAAACCCCCAATCTCAGTATATCCTTAAGGGCACTGCTATGGAATCCACCGACACTGAGAAGGACTTGGGTGTAACAATCACTAGTGACCTCAAGTTCTCGAAACAGTGCATTGAGGCGGAGAAAAAGGCCCAAAGGATGCTAGGCTATATTAAGCGCCAGTTTGGTTATCGGAACCAGGAGATTGTACTGTGCCTGTACAACTCACTTGTCCGACCGCACCTGGAGTATGCCGTACAATTTTGGAGTCCTTCATTGCGAAAGGACATCGCGAGATTGGAACGCGTACAAGCCAGGGCAACCAAGCTGATTCCCTCTATCCGACATAAAAGTTATGAGGATAGACTAAGGGAGTTAGATCTGTTCTCACTGGAAACCCGTAGACTGCGTGGTCAGCTCATCGAAGTCTTCAAAATACTTCGAGGGTTCGACAATGTTGACTACCGGGATATTTTCACACTGAGTGAGAACAGAACGCGCAATCACGGCTTCAAACTTGAACTGAAGCGTTACAACCGCAATCTGTGTGGAAACTTTTTCACCTACAGTATCTGCGGTAAGTGGAACGCACTTCCAGTGGAAGTTGTCAACAGTGAATCTGTTGACCAGTTCAAGTCAAGACTAGACAAAGTCTTGAAAAGTGGCCGTTTATGGACGCAAAACAATTGAGCAGCCATGTGCCCGCTCAATTGCTAGTCCAAAGGTACCCTCTTTGAATGGACCGTAAGGTCTCCTAGGGTACTTACTTTCCTTGTTACTCCTTGTTACTCCTTGTTACTCATTTAAATGTACCTTCGTGTGCTTTAGAAACTCTATTCTCTATAAGTATGTTCGTATATTTGTTACCGTATAAGTAATCATATATATATATATATATATATATATATATATATATATATATATATATATATATATATATATATATATAAAGCTCTGGTTCCCATATGATATTTAGAATCGTTTGCCTTTGAGAATGATACATGTGTGTATTGAAACGGGTCAGGCCAATAAAATTAGCCTGTATTTTTCTAATGAATTTTGGCAAACTTATTCACGTTCTAACTCCCGACAAAAGGCGAAATATATGTAAGACAAATCGAGAGACTAGAAAAGAAAATAATTAACACTAAATAAGCAGTCGCTATCAATAAAATATGTTACGAAGAGAATCTACTGCCAATTTATACAAATATATATATATATATATATATATATATATATATATATATATATATATATATATATATATATATATATATATATATATATATATATATACATATAGTCATGGCCAAAATATTTGAGACGACTATATGAGAAGATTAATATAAATAATCAAAGGTTGCATTTGGTTTTAGTATGTTTGTATCATAATTTTAAAATAAAATATAAAAAAAAATAGATCACAAGTACATTTTTTTATTATATGTAGTCAATTCATGCGTGTAGTTAATATTTACATTGATGTTCCTTATTCTTTAAGACTGCTTCAATTCGTTTGAAGATTCTGCAGACCCAATTTGTAATGATGTCTTGACTGGTATTTCTCCATTTTGTTCAAAAGTACCCACCAATCTCACAATTGGATGACTTTTGTCTATCATTCGCCAGTTTAATTATCGCCCACGAATTTTCTATTGGGTAAAATCTGGCAAATTTTCGAACCAAGATCCCAAAGGTTTAATGTTATTTTCAGGCCAGAACTTCGTTATTGCTTTTGTTTTTGGACAGGGTGCGCCGTCAAGCTGAAAAATACAGTTATAATCAACAAATTGCTCTTGAATTGACGGGAAAATGTGCTTGTGAGATGAAGTATTAAACCAGCCATTCTAAACTAGAGACTTTTGTCTTAAAGTCTCCGATTTACAGTGGTCGCTTAAGTGTTCACACCTGCATCTTTACAATTCTGAGCAGCCTTGCCACTGGAGATCATTGGGCTAAGACCTTACCAAGACGCGATTTTGACGTTTATTTGAAGCTCTAGGCGTCCAGAAGACTTCTTCAGAAGAGTGTAAAGTCATTAACGGCATAAAGACATTTTAGTCCACTGTGGTGTAGAACAACAAAGGTTGGACGCTTTTCTTTGGAAAGAACCATTTCTGGAATTGAAAAAGATTCAAACATTTATTTTTACCCCCCAAAATTAGGAAATAGATTATAATTACACGACACTATTCATTTAACCTATATTTGCGACCATTTTACCCTTAGTCACGATTGAAAAGAATCATTTGTAAATTCTTCAGCGCGTATAGTGAGTCGGAGACATTTCGACAAAGGTCTCAAGTCGAAAAGGGCTGTTGTGAGATCTCATCTCACCAATTAAAACATCACGGATAGGCTCCAGTTTTGTAGGAAATATAAAGAATGGAGTTGAAAGTTGAAGAATAGGACAAAGTGATATTCTATTATAAAGCTCCCTTGCCCTTGTGTGGAGATTCTGGATGATCTCTCGTTACGAGGAGAATAAGGTAGCGCTCTCGGGACTCCTGCGTCGTGCCGATGTATTTTTCAGCATTGCATTTTCACAAACCAAAATCAATAATAAAGTTCTTGGGTGAAAATAACATCAAACTTTTGGAACTTTCGTGGGAATTCGCCAGATTTGAACCTACTAGAGAATTTGTGGGCGATAATCAAACTGGTGGATGAAAAACATAAACCATCCAATTGTGAGGAGTTGCGTCTTCTTATTGAACAAAATGGAGAAATATCAGTCAAGATATCATTTGAATACATTTATAAATAAAACTTGTTTGGGCACTAAGTTTATTTTTTATTAATTTTCTTATATATATATATATATATATATATATATATATATATATATATATCTATATATATATATATATATATATATATATATATATATATATTTATTTTTTTTTGAAGGCCCAAAGAAATGAAAACTGGTAACACAACCCGGAAAAACGACGCTAAGGAAATTATGATTACGTGTACCATTGAAACTTAAGAAAGAAAATGGGAGATATCGTAACAGAAAAATTACGGCAAACTATTTTAACCGTTATCAGAAAATGAACAAAGGAGTAGGATTTGAACCTGTGTTATAAAGCGCTCTTCGCTAAAATGACCACAACGCTCATCACCAGAGCTACCATCCTCAAAGGTTGATTCAAGAAGCCTTTTGAATAACAAAATGTAGGTTTTTATCCAGTGGCAAAATAAAATGATAAAGTAAATTAAAACTCAAAGAACAAAGTGCTTAAAATAATGTTCTAAAATAAGTGAATAACTATAAATAATACCTATTAGGATTAATAAAAAGAATGGGACAATGAAATTAACTAAAATATAAATAGAATATAATAGGATAAAAGATAAAGTCATGTAAAATATAGAAAAAGTATCAATGAATAAAATATATAAAGATGAACTAAAAGATATGATGTACTTGATTATATAACTCAAAATTGTATATAAAATTTAATCTATACATAGGATAAAAAAATGATTGATGAACTCCATCCACTGTTCCTAGAGCTTCGTTCTTCCTACTTCGTGATGCAACTTTCTCTTCTCCGCTCTCTTTTTGTTGTTTGTGTATATTCACCAATTTTACCCTAATAATTTTTACTTGTATGTTAAAAGGTTTACTCATTTGTAAAATAGTCATTTCTGTATACTCGGTTTTTAATCAGTCATTAATCGTTAAGGTTCATCATTCTGCCCCGAAGATGACCTACTATAAGGTCAAAAGACGTCTAGGCAAATAAATTTATGCTTCTTCCGAGTAATTTTCCTCGCCTCGAGCCATCATTTGAAATTATAGTTAAAGTTATAAAGAAGCTGCAATTTAAATTAAACAATGCAGCCCTAGCTGTAGACATTAATGAATCCTAAATTCTGTCGCAAGGCCAACAGCAGACGAATGGTACCTCAAGAACGAGTAGTTTATTTGGAAGCAGAACTCAAGAAGAAAAAAAGCCTATTATATCATCTCGGTGCCGAGCTGCACCAACCTTTCCAAAGTTGAAAGAATTCTACCTTGGCCGAAGATACAGCTGCTGCAGTCAGAGAGGCTCTTGGTGACTCCGAATTGCACGTAAACTAGCAAGATTGTATGGTGGCCCTATCGTAACACCAAACAGAAAAAAAAAATCTTATCAAACTCAGCCGCACCACTTACACATCGGATCAAGAAGAATTGCTTGATTTGGGACTCAATTGCCATTTTATAACTAAACCCTACCCCCTGTTCAAGAGGATGGATATTAAACTACTTCTGGACAGTATAATTCAATTAGAACAAGCCGGCAAGGTCACCGTTAATTGTACTCTCCCTACTGAACTTTCTACAGGAGCCAACAAGCGCAGAACCGCTATCCGAACCCCAGCACTTCAGATGCAGCCGGAGAACTGAAAGAAAATCCTGACATCACCATCGGTCGAGCAGTCAAATCCTCGGTCTATATCATCTTAGACAAGTAGGAATTCCTCTAAGATGGCTACAATCCTCTCCTCGATGACAGAACGAAATTTAAGAAAATAACAAAAAAAACTACAAACGACCTCAAATTAAAACTAAACAAGCTTATCCGACTGCATAATGCCCTCTCGCACCTAAAGATACCACCCATCGACGGCGACTACAAACTTGGATATGCTTATGGAAACGTTAAAACCCATAAGCCTGAAACCACCTTCGCCCTATTATAAGCCAGACACCAACTGTGACTTATAAACTTGTGAAATTCCTCAACTCTATTCTCACTTTCTACGTCCCATCTTCCTGTAGCTTACGCTCATCCGAAGATTTCCTCAACATTCTTGATGTTTCTAAACCAGCTGGCCATATGGCATCCATGGATGTTAAATCGCTCTTTACCTCTTTACAAACGTTTCAGTGGATGAACCTGTAAACCTTAGGTGCATAAAATTTATCACACTGAAGAAATAACACCCCTTCTCACCCAAGAATCAACTCTACGGCAATTACTACAGGCTTTGGCGAGAGAGATGGGTGTTAGACTCACAACCATGAAGCTGGCCTTGAATGACGACCTTCGCAACCACTCGTACAAGTGACTCAAGGGACAAATTCTGACAACCAAGGCCGAAGAGAACCGCTTGAAGAAGGCAAAGAAGGTCATGAACAAGCTGAAGCATCCTGTTGCGCCGGGGACGATCTGGTTCTTCTCAGATGACCAGTTTCACAACACCCAAGACAACAGGTGGCTTGCCTATGATCTTGGCCTCTTTTCTACGTGTCATGAACCCCAGGTTTCTACAAACTGTCATGGTCTGTGGGTGTGTCTCAATTTAGGGTGACGCCATGCCATCTCAATTCAAACGACTATGTGGAACAGCTGGAAATTGTTGTCAAACTCTGGCTTGGGAGAGTTGCTGCTGGAAGCCCATACTTCCGGAGAGAGAGTCAGAAGGGGTTGGCACCACTATTCCAAAAGGGCCGGTGGACATTTCCCTTCCCCATCATCAACACAAATGGCGCCAATTCCTCTCAACGGTTAATTTTGCGAGTGAAGAATCGCATTTGATTAGGATTTTGTGGTCGCCAAAAACCTGTGGAAAACGTGCGGGAATTCATCATTAAATGCTTCGCAATCCGCAAAACCACCCCTTCATACCATTAGGAAAATGCCCACAATTTTTGATTTGTGGGCGCGACTCTTAAAAGTCACTATCTCGATCCGTAGGTAGGTCGGTCGGATGGTAACCATTTTACTTTTCAATGGTTATTTGTCAATAACATCTTAACTATTCGGCGGATTCCAATGAAATTAGAAACCTTTATGTTGATTTATATTTTCTTTCAAATCATGTTATTACCAAGGTCCTCCTAAGGATAGTCCTGGAAATAATAAAAGAAAACTACCTTTGGGTCGGATTGCCCCACTTGTTGGTCTTTTGCAGTCTCCTTCTTTTCTTATGTTCTTATGTTCTTATAAGTCAGAGTAATTGAGAGCACGCGACTTAGTTTCCTTAAATTTATCGCATCATCAAAATATCATTTAAATTACAATTCCAGAATTAACGTTTTGCGGTGCTGATTGCGGAATTGCCCACTTCATCCTAAATGAAGTCCGCAAACAGGTCAACTAACAGCGGATAACTCCCTAACCCCTCCTCGAACCGCCTCTAAAATGATATCTAGGATGCCACACCTTCAACGAAGCTTCTTTTGATGCTACTTGCCTAAATTAGTCATTTTTACGCTCTATAAACCGCGAACTCTTTTTCGATGACTGCCGCTATGCTTTAGTGTGCGGTGTTGCCAAGTAGTAATATTTTTTTTCATAAACACTTTCAAATGAAAAACTAATTAGAGCGATAAAAAATATAGTCAAATGTTAATGGGAATATTTTTATGATTACGATGATTAAAAATTAACTAAATATATAAAGTTAATTAAGGTGGAAAGAGGAAACAATAGGGTAAATTTGGCAACGTGTTTTGAAACAAAACCGTTTCAAAATCTTTCGACCGTACTCATGGAAATACAGCAAAAACGAAAAAATTCACTAAACTTAATTTATTTTAGTGGAAAATATCCTCTCTAATGTATTTATAACTAAATATACTCCCCAAACTCCAGCTCTCATCAGATATTAATATATTAAATTGCGACTCTGAACGAAATTCAGTGTAAATTGTGGCATAGCGATTTGTAGCAAATGTGCATGGCGAAACTTTAGTTACTGTATTCTTAAACTGCTTTTCGTTTAAAACTGACGGATGATGACATGTTCTATGCAATTCTAAATTCTAGTAGATACTACTGGTTAGTGCTTGAGACTTTCGCTTGCTTCTAGATAATTAGGAATACTTTTATATGCTCTTAAATAATTATGGATCCTTTTAGGTACTCCTGGATAATTCTAGATTATTCTGGGTACTTATGAACCGTGTTAACTAATTCTTAATAGTAGTAGATGATTTTTAATAACACTATGAACTCATAGATACTTTTGGACATATTTTAATACTTCTCGATATTTATGAAGACTTCTATTTGCTCTAAGATTCCCCTATATACTCACTTCAAAAGAGTCGATGAAGCTTTCAGGTACTTAGGAATACTTCTAGATTATTTTAGGTACTCTGAATAATTCTAGATAATCCTAGATATTTCTGGATAGTTAAGGATACTTCTAGATACTTTCATGTACTTATTAATTCTCCAAAGTACTATCATATAGATCTGAATACTTCTAGATAGTCCTGTATACTTTTGAATACTTCTCAATATTTCTGATTAAGTACTTTAAGTACATGTGAATATTTTTAGATATTTCTATACACCTCTAGATAGTTCTATCCATTTATACTAATGAATAGTGCTGGAGACTTCCACTTGCTTCTAGATAATAAGGAATACTTCTACATGCTTGTAAATGATTATGGATGTTTTTAAGTGACTTGACTTGACTTAAGGGCGCAGGTCGTAACGACCCCTTGCTCTGCGTCTGCCTGCTATCGGTTATTTCTAGCAGACATGAAACAGATTTTGAGCGGGGTATACTTGGGCACCTGCCAAAGACTTCCCAAACGCAGTGCTCTACTAACTTGAGCGTGTTCCCTCTCCCCATGAAGAGAGGCGGAGTAGAGGAGACAACGGAGGTGTAAGTCTGTTTATACTCTCCCTTCTCATCTCATCTTTTAAGTACTTCTGGATAATTCTAGATTCTTCTAGGTACTTGTAGACACTGTTGACTATTTCTTTATACTAGTATACTAAATACTCCTCGATAATTCTAGATTCTTCTGGATAATCCTAGACACTGTTGAATACTACTTAATAAGAACTAGAAGTCGCTACGGATATAGGCGTCAGACGGTGCAGGTGGTAAAAACTGAACTACTTCACAAATCTTTTAGAGAAATTACTCCTCCCCGTTCCGGAGACGGGTTTTTATTAAAGCTAGAGCCCAATCGAATCTTTTTCAGCGAGGGGAAAAAAAACATCACACCCCCACACAGACACCTGCGCAAGAACGGCTGCCTATACATAATTTTGTGATGTAATAAATATGCATGTATATGTGTGACATGAGATATAAATGCGGTGGAATGCGTATGTGCATGGGGTGGCTGTGCAGTCTGTGCGTGTGTGAGAAAGGAGTTCTCGGAGGCCTCGGTATGGATTTTTGGTAGAGCGTCGATGTGAAATGGTGCCTCCTGCCTTGTGCCAGTGCCATGATGCCACGGGCTGGTGGTGACATTTAGGGGAGGTAACCGGCCTGGAATGCACGAGGGAGGATTCTAACACGCCTACCATTCAAAACCACCACCTCTCTCTCTCTGTCTGTCTGTCTGTCTCTCTCTGTCTCTCTTTCTCTCTCTCGTACGCAAACCGCGAGAGGCGGTGTTTTGACGCTCTCGGTCAGTTTGAGCGATTCCTATCAGAGGAATCTCATTGTAACGGATGGGATATCTGATTGTCTCGCTGGTCATCTTTAACAGTCTCGCATATATTTTTTTTTAATTTTAAGATCTCGTCATGGCACCAACCAATGGAGGCAACGCCACTGAATCACCAAACTATTAGGTTGTTGAGAAATTAATATCTCTTGAGAAGATATATATATATATATATATATATATATATATATATATATATATATATATATATATATATATATATATATATATATATATATATATATATATATATATATAAATGCTTCTTAGAGTTGTTAACATTTTTCCAAATTTGCTGCAAAAGCTATTTAAAGTTAACTAAGAATGTCTTGGTCATTTTAAGCTACAGAAATAGTGTTTGGGTGCCGCCTGAACGTGTTTCTAAGGTGTGAATATCGCTTCATATCTAACTTAACTTATTTGTTCGACAATTGCAACGTTTAAATGAAGCTGCGAACAAAAACACTCTTCAATGGTGAACCGAACCGGCGTCCTCTTCCTCCTTCAGGACAACGCACATCACACGTGCCACGTTTGACCCATGTAAACAATAGTACTTTAAGAATGGAAGTTCTTCTTCATCCTCTATATTCATCTGGCTTTACACTATTTCATTACCATTTATTTAATTCATTAAAACGGCACCGAAATGGCAAAATTTATTTTCTCCGATGTGAAGGAGGTGAAAACATATAAAATCATAGATTTCATCAAAACCGAATAAAGTATTTTTTTATATATTAAAAATGATTTTACTTTCTTTTATAAAACGACATAACTTTTTTGCTAGCCTATTATATATGAATCTTCTAGTATAAACCTAGAAAGGTATATAAAATTTTAGGAAAAGCAAACCAAACACACAAAGGAAAAAGAAACCCTACACAAAACAACAACAACAATATAATTAAAAAAATATATTCAACTTAAGGGTTTCGAGTGCACTTTCAGTTCGCCTCCAAGAAGTCGAGGACTTAGCAGCCTGGCGCGGGGGACCTTGTCCCAAACTTTAGGGATAAAGAGTAGTAACCACCGCGGTCGCTATACTGGGACAGGTATCGAACGAGACCTTATCTAGACTGGGATATTCAACCACAATTGGCTCACAATCTGAGGTACCAAACAGTCGTCGGCGAAAACTACAAAATCACACCCCATCAGGAGGGAGGACTTTATCCTCGAGAGTGTTTCCAATCCGGAGACAACAAAACGCGATCTGAAGTCGTCGAAGCATTGAAGGGGTGGGGCAGGGAAACAATTGAGGCACGATGGTGCGCAATACCATACTCTCTGGGTCTCTTTCACGTTTTAGTTTTCAAGCAGCGTGAATGGCTGCCCTGATACCTATCATTGAGTTAATACAACGAAGTGTAAATCTGTGGCCCGTTAGTCTGTACAGAAAGCCTATCTCATCATCGCCTTCGTTTCCTACCACTCGAACACATAGGGCAACCAGCAGATAACTAACCTCACATCAAACAGGTAAGCATCTATTTGCTCTCACAGAAGGGAGGGTTTCCATGATACCGTATCTCCACGAGGTATTTTAAGCCTCGAAATAAAATGACTTAACGAAACAACCTTCCTTAGCGAAATACTGCCTGCGAAAGAAACCCACGGAAATAACACCCTCTAGACTGTCCAGAACATCTGATATGCGGCGGAACTTACGGAATCCGCCCTACGCCGAAGACGTATGCTCCCTGCTGTCCAGGAACTAAGTTGACCTAGCATTAACCAATATCTACATCACCTTCCAGAGACAAGAGGATGAAGAAAGAGGGTCGAAACCAGCCGGGAGGCAGTGATCTATCTCCTCTGCCAGTCGTCAAGAATCCAGCCAGATGACATCCGACCACATCCAGGTAAATAAAGGGTGGAGAAAGGGTAAGATTTGCTCTCAGTCAGGTGTCGAAGCAAGCGTATCGTCGAACCTAGAAAGGAAATTCCGCTTGAACCGAACGAAACGAGGCCAGTGAAGGTTTCACCGCGTCTGGAGTGGAAATCCCATTAGCGACATTGAGCCCCTGAGTGAACAGCTTCAAATAATGGTTCAGCACAATTCCGACATTTTAATTGGATAATTACGTGCCCCTCTCAAACCCAACACACGAAGTTTGGCCTGCTGGCTAACTTGTCTGTAGGTGGTTCGGCTCCTATATACCTTACAAACTTTTTTATTTTCTCCATCTTCACCACTTTTATTTTTAGATATTTCTCCTTAGTAAACATCTGCGAGATATGTCTGGTTGGTGTGGCACTTGAGGAAAACACACGACTAGAGAGTAGGTATAAAGCGGTTAGAAAGGATTTCGCCAAATCAAACTGATCAGTCACTGAAGTATTTCAATATCACTCACTGAAAACGATAATAATCACAGCGAAGTCTCTAAAAATAACTCACTAAAAACACAAATAATGACCCAATGAAACTTGAAATAATCACTCACGGAAACCTCAAAGTCTACTCAATGAAAACGCTGATGTTTTTTAATCATCACTCACTAAAATCTCAATATATCAGTAAAGATATCATCATAAATTTGGTCTCTAGCATGCGTAAACGAATTGAAGCTGTCCTGAAGAACAAAGACCATCATTATAAATATTGAGTGGCCGTATCCCTTGACCGTATTTATTAATAAAATGGATTTGGGCTCTATTTTTTTCATACATTTCACCTTTAAATTATGATAAGAACACTAAAACAAAACGCAACGTTTTATTAGTTCTATTAATTTCTAAATGAACAAATATCAAATCTCGAAACTTTTGCCCATGAGGGAACTTACACACATTTTTCAATTATTTGAAAATTCCTTCCTATTTTTTGCTCTCCAGGAAATCTCCTCATTACATTCTTTGACCTATGGACCTTTCATTTATTTTCACATTTTTCGTACCAACATAATCAAAAACATAGCACTGCCCACGTTTGTGTCGGCTTCTTGGCTTTAAACATTAACAATAAGTAAGGCATAATCCTTAGAAGTGTGTATGTATGTGTGAGAGAGATATAGGTCATTTAAAGTTCATTTCATATCACTATTTGGCATATAAAGGTCATATTCAATACGGATCAAGTAAAAAGACATTCCATCTAGAAATTTATCAAGTCAAAAAAGGCTAAATGCTAAAAGAATAATTTGGTTAGACTTTATTTTTATATAAAAATAGAATTTTTCAAATTTATTAAATTTATCAAATTTAAATCCCAATTTAGAAATTCATCAAATGATCAGTTTAGTCCTTGGTTAGGTTAGGTTAGGTTAGGTTTACAATATACATACATTATGAAGATATAATAAATGATGAGCACATTTGGAAATATGATTAAATATGATTACTGCATACATATGTGCAATGATCCTATTTGATTAGCACATTTTTATATATGATAACATATGATTGTCACGTGTCTATATGACTATCCTAAATGTGTATATGAATACTATAATTTATAAGATTAAAAATAGTCTTAAAATCCTTATCATTAATTCGTTTACCGACGTATAAAAAAGTACTAAAGTTATTTATTGAAGCATAATTCAACGAGGGCACCTTGGACATACGTTTTTTAACAGAGTTATGAAAAAGTGACGGAATTAGCTGAAGCACTATCTAAGTGCAACCCATAAGTAAACTAATTAAGGCACGAAGGAAGTTGGGGGAGCGTAACTCTTCCAGAAATGGTCTTACTTCTGTAATGAAGTCAAGTGGCATGACAGCGAGGGAAGAAGTGAGAATGCGTCCAAAGGGCAATGTCATTGTGCCTCAAAGGGGACCTTAGAATAGCAAAGAGTGGTTCTAAGGAAGCCTGTATACAGCAAGTCGCTCTGCCGAAAATTGCCCCAAAACTCTTATAGAGAAAGAAGAACGAGAGATTTGCTCTGAGGAAAGCCACGCGAATATGTTACTCTTTCACGATTCCTCGGCTACCAAGAATAAATTTTGAAGCCAGAGGTGAACTTATTACTGCAAGGAAATCGATCTTAAATTTGTAGACACTTCCCCACTGCTATAGGACCCAATTTTCACCGGTAGCCACAGGTATTTAATTCGTACACTAATTAATAAATAAACACGGTAAGTACACGAGTGGATGGGCAAAGGCAGACTGCTGCCTGAACATCGACGACGGCCCTTCAAAACCGGCTCTCAACTCTCTTATTTAAGCCTAACGGGTAACGGGCCGGGTTTGGCTACATTGAGAAGACGAGTATAATTGTCAAATTTGAAATAATAAATACGACAGCTTTAAACTTACTCGAGAGGAGCCACAGACATTAAAAATTCTAAAAAATACAATGAATGAATAAAATTAGAAAGATGAAAGATAAACTCTACCAGAAACGGAGATTGTGATAATTTAGTAGAAATGAAGTAGCGTGAAAATAGGCGTCAGCAATTGAGGCAAGGCCTAAACCAACAAGTGTCCAGCACTCAAGGCAAGGAAAAAACCAATAACTATCCAACAATTAAGGCAAGGACAAAACCAACAGTCCCTCAATTAAGATAACGACAAGAAACAAAAGTATACAGTAATTAAGGCAAGAACAAGAACAAGTGTCCATCAATTAAGGTAAGGACAAGAACAAGTGATCAGCAATTAAGGCAAGAACAAGGACAAGTGTCCATCAATTAAGGTAAGGACAAGAACAAGTGATCAGCAATTAAGGCAAGGACGAGAACAAGTCTCCAGTAATCAAGGCAATGACAAAACCAACACGTGACCGGCAATTAAAGCACGGACACACGCAAGTGTTCTTAAAAGCCAAGCGAAAACCCAATGTCCTCAAAGCGCAAGAGCAAACAAGTGTCCTCAAAGGGCAAGGACAAACAAATTTCCTCAAAGGGCAAGGGCAAACAAATGTCCTCAAAGCGCAAGGGCAAACAGTGTCCTTAAAGCACAAGGACAAACAAATTTCCTCAAAGGGCAAGGGAAAATAAGTATCTTCAAAGGGTAAGGACAATCCCGTCCTTAAAGGCCAAAGTCAATCAAGTATCCTCATAAAGCAACTACAAACGCATGTAAGCAAAGAAAAGCAATAGGCTTTCTGTACAAAAAGAAGGAAAGCAATAGGCTTTCGTTTGCAAAAATCCCAAAGGCTTCCTCATCTCAAGCAAGAATGCTAAATTTCGAGTGCAGGCGTAACTTGGGAGGTGTCTCGTCGAATTAATTTTGTCGGTTTGTTAAGACCTACAAACTTGGCAATTTATGTTTGAGGTCGAGGAAAACTTTAAACTCGATTAACTTTAAAAAGGACAAACACACATAAAGGGAGGGGGAGGGAGGGGGGTGATACACCTGAGATGGTCCTGAGAAAGGCTTAACATTTATTAAACCCGTAACCCCGACATAAGGGAACTTGCCACCAAGCTATCCATCAATGGATATCGATAAAGCCGAAGGCAACAGATTTTAAATGAAATGATATCAAACATCAAACTTGTGTTCTTTAATTTATCTGCCGAAAGATGAAGAAGCCAACAAAGACATCATCATCATCATCACTAACTCCTATACCAGGCACCGTACTGTGCGAACGTGATGTTGGCGCTCCTCGTGGCCGGCAGAGCAGCCTGTTAGCTCTTTTCCGTTAATTACCGTTGCGTTTTGATAGTAAGCTAAATCGATATCCTTAGAACAAAGAACACGAATAAATTCAAGTGCAACCTGTAACGAATTTGGAAAATAATTCAAAATATAGATCTGTACTATGTGCTTCCCGACAACCGTTAACCGTCACCTGGATTCAAATTCATCACCCGCCCCCCGCTTCGCCTACTCAACCAAACAACTGCTTCTTTGGAAAAAAGGATGTGGTCAGTGCTACAATACTGACAATGAAAAACCTGCAACTATTCCACGCACTCGGATGCAAACGCGGTAAGCTAATCCAAAGGAAAATTCCCAAGCATAAAATTAGGTTATTCCCATGTAAGAGGCAATCTAAAGCATTCAGGCCTCCATGCCACTTTGAAGTGCCGATAATACGCTATAACTTCCCAACATTAATCCTATCAAATGTGACATCTCTAAGCAATAAAATGGACGAGATGACAACAGTCATTAACACTCAGCACCCAGGCATAGTAGCGATCACAGAGGCCTGGCAAGTTGACTCTGACGTAATTAACATTAATAACTACTACCAATTGTTCCACGACTCGCTACGCCCATCACCCATCCAAGTTGATGTGTCCCATGACCTAGAGGTGTTGTGGGTGAGGGTGACGCCAACGCAACACCCTCGCTATGCTGCGTCCCTCTTGGTCTGTGCGATGTACCCCCCCTCCTTAAAGCCCCCACCAAACCTGAACTACTGCATCATCTCACCCAAAATACTGACCTCCTCAAAATTCAATACCCAAGCTCAAAAGTTATTATCTGTGAAGATTTCAATGAAATAAAGGTAGCATAACTTCAGAGAAAGACTAACCTACAACAGGTAGTCAATTTCCACACACATGGTAACAACATTATCGACCTTATCTTGACTGACGCTGAGGAATACTACAACCCCCCTCAACAATTCGCACCGTTTGGGCGCAGAACCCACGTCTCTGTGATGTGGACGCCCAAGGCCATACTATCTCTTGTTCAAAGTGCCACAACATTGACCTACCGCAAACTCTGACAGTCCTCCATTCTAGCCTTTGTTGACTGGATTGTTCACCACCCCTGGACCGAAGTTCTTACCGTAACCGATGTTGACACTAAATGGAATAACTACCTGTCCACGATCACGACAGCTTATCACCACTTTTTCCTTGAGCAAACTCTCCGGCAACACTCCATTGACCTTCCATGGATAAGCAACAGGATAAAAAGGTTAATGCAGCAAACAAACCGAGCCTACCTCAACAACTCATCCCTTAACAAACCTCTCCGTAACAAAGTAATAAATAAGATTAAATATGCAAAACGTAACTACTACCCGAGCAAACTTCAACACCTAAAAGAATCTGACAGTAGCAAATGGTTCAATCAAATAAATAACTTGTGCGGGATGAACAAAGCCTCCCGTACTCCACCTTGCATTAGCCACCTTCCCCCCTTGACGCCGCAAACGAGGTAAACAACCACTTCGCCACCATCTGCCAGCAACTCCTCCCTCTCGACCCGTCTTCACTGCCCACTTTCCTTCCCATGCAAACCACAGCGCCTACTGTTCAAGAGTTCCAGGTTTGGCAGAAAATTAAGAAATTAAAAACCAAACGCTCTACATCTCCCACTGACCTCCCTATGCCTCTTTTAAAGGAATTTGCCCCCTAGCTCTCCGTACCTCTTACTTCCATTATTAATGCCTCTCTTCAACAGTGCAAATCACCCAGTGACTGGAAGACATCCTACGTAACTTCTGTACCTAAGAAGCCTTTCCCCACCACCCTGGATAAGACCAGCCCTGTATCAATCACGCCCATTCCAAGCTTGATCTGCGAGAGTTTTGTGACAGGTTGGGCTTACACGGACCTCGCCCCCAAAATCGACCCACGGCAGTACGGGAACATCCGTGCTACCTCAATCAAAAACTACCTGGTCAGCCTCCTAGATCGCATATACGTAGGCCTGGAAGCACGCAAAACCTCTGTTTTGGCCACACTCATAGACCTGAGGAAAGCATTCGACCTGGTGGACCATACGATCGTGATCACCAAGGCAACAACCATGGGACTGCCTAAGTGTCTGGTGGCTTGGCTGGCTGATTTTATTTCCAACCGCCGACAAGCTGTTCGGCTACGGGGAGCAACGTCCACCCTCTTGCCTCTTATATGTGCTATTCCACAGGGCACCACAGATGGCCCTCTGTTGTTTCTGGTACTAATTAATGATGCTCTTATCAATATCTCAGACCGTTGGAAATATGTAGATGACTCTACCTTTACTAACCATATTCAAAATTCTGACCCCAATTACCTGCTACTTCAAGATCTTCTGAATCACCTCCTCACCTGGGCAGCTGATAATCACGTGACAGTGAACCACAATAAGACTGTTACGCTTCACTTTGAACTCGCCACCACCCCGATCCAGTCCTCCACCCTCACGCTGGAGGACCACAGCCTGAAAATTGTTCGATCTACTAGGGTTCTCGGTGTCACCATGGATGACAGGCTGTCATGGGATCCGCACGTCAACACCGTTGTATCCTCGGCCTCCTTAAGGCTGTATATGATGCGCCGCCTCAAGTCACTGGGAGTCCCATCATCCGAGCTCTCCAGCATATACAGGACTTTCATACTGCCGAGGCTTACGTATGCATCCCCAGCCTGGTCCTCCAGCCTCAACGCAGCACAACGAGAGAGGTTGGAAAGAGTGCAAAGAAGAGCCTTGAAGATCGTGCTTGGCCCTTCCTACAAAGGCTATGATAATGCCTTGATAACCCTGGGACTTTCTCCCCTCGCTACAGTTTACCAAAAAGCAATAATCCAATTCGGCAAACAACTGCTCAACAACCGTCGCCACCGTCACCTCCTGCCGTCCCTGGCTCCCCCTCCTCTCGCCACGCCACTCGCTCCCACAACCTCCTCGTCCCCACCAGATCACGTACCAACAGACACCAGAAAAGCCTAAACCCAACAATTGTGAAATATATAAATGAGGAGAATAAACGTAATTGAATACATGTATTGTACATAAGCAAACTGTCTGTAAATTATCTGTAAATACTATCATTACGCTACCCCTGTAAATACTCTTCCCATTCGCTGTATAATGCCTTTTAAATATTGTATCCTAAATAAACCGTTTATTATTATTATTATTATTATTATTATTATTATTATTATTATTATTATTATTATTATTATTATTATCTATATCCATAACTCTATAATTTAAGATGGGGATTTTTTGAAAATTTATAATTGTTTTTTTTTGTTTAGTTGACAAATGACTTCGGGTATTTTGGAAATTCAAAGGATTGAAATAGTTAAAAAGATCAAGAAGAAGAAGAAGATGAAGAAGATATAGATGAAGATATATATGAAGATACAGATGAAGATGAAGATGAAGAAGATGAAGATTATGAAGATTAAGATGAATATGAAGATGAAGAAGAAGAAGGAGAAGAAGAGAAATGGGTGTTCAGGGTGTTAAAATAAAGAGTCTATAAAGGGGATTAATAAAAGCAGTTAAGATTAGCAAATAAGGCCGTAGGCCACACACCCGCAGGGGTACCTGTGCAACCAAGCTCTTCCTGTTAAGGAAGAGAACAGCGGCTTGTCCTTAACTCTATAATTAAACTTGGTAAATTTTTGAAATTTTTGAAAATGTTTTTTTTTGCTTAGTGGACAATTAACCTTTCATGTTTTTGAGTTTAGGTTTATTTGAAACTTTTATTCGCATTGCTGTTTTTTGTATGTTTCGAGCTTTTATCAAAGTTCTTTCTAAGAGTTCAGAAAAAATAAATATAATTATCGAATGATTTGGAATGAAAAAACATACAAATCGTGAAGTTCAAAAAATGTATTAAAATTAGGTCTTAGGCGCTTTTTTACAATCATTTCGTATATAAAACAAATTTAGATGAAAAAAGAGATCTGACGAAGGTTTTTCTATATATCAAACCGGGTGAAATAACTATAAAAAAAGGTTTCAGGGTGTCTATGTTGAAAAAAGTGTTTGTGGGAAATTCCCAACTATATATAAATCTTCAAGGAATAAAGACAATATAATAAAAGGTGAAATAACTTTAAAAAAATGTTTCAGGGTATCTATGTGTAAAAAGGTGTTCAGGGTGTTAAAATAAAGAGTCTATAAAGGAGATTTAAAAAAGCGGGTTAGAATAGCAAATAGGCCGTAGGCCACACGCCGAAGGAGTGCCCGTGGAACCAAGTTCTTTCTGTAAGAAAGAATACGAAGTATGGCTTGTTATTATTATAATTTAAGAAAGGGATTTTTTTTCCGTATTTGAATAATAATTTCATCTTAGTTTGGTCATGACTTATGTTTTTTATCAAAAGGTTTTTCTAATAATTCTTTTATAATATAAAAAAAAAATGGTGAAGTTCAGAAATAAATATAAGTAACGAAATTTTAGGGAATTTTTTAAAACCCAAAGAATTAAAAATGGTGAAGTTCAGAAAATTTATTTTTATATATCTTCTACTATAACTATTTTAACAACGTAATATTTTGAAAGGGGGGAAATTTAGTTTAGAGTTCCCTTTTAAATTTATTATAATTGGCAAAGCCATTGCCTGGTTCGTCTTATTATCCAGCTTCGCACTAAATTATATCCTAATTAACATCTAGAGCACGGCACGGAAAAACACCCAAGACCGATCAATCATTACGGATTTAATAATCCCCAAATTAGAACAATAAAGTTTTCTTCAAAGTTATCTGCAGGAGAAACTATTCACGGTTTCAACCAGGAACCTTAAGATAAAAAAAAACTAAATTACTTTATGATAATCCTCACTGGTTTACGGAAACTTCTCAAAAGGGACAAAAAATTGGGCAGTATACTTGAAGAGTAAAATCTAGCATTGTAGGCCAATAGCTGCAATAAAAAATAAAAATACTATTCCAAGTGACCGGTCTAGGCTGCAGAACAAGCTATAAAACTTAAAAGCCGGACCGTCATTTGAAGTAGATCAAAGGTTTCGGTGTGGTATATAGTTTTAGGGAACTGTAGTGTAAAATTCTCTATGCTTCTGTTCGGAAATTTGTAGAATTATAATTACTTCTAATTGTGAAAAAGATACGACACCAGGTTGTGAATCGAGTGACAGAAAAATTACTATATTGCAGGAACGAACCAGGCACTTGTGATCCTATGTGGATGAGATCGCTTTTACTATCCTGTGGATGTTCTGTTGTCTTTTTTCCACTCATATCATCAACGTTTCACTTATTTGTCTTAAAAATGGCCTTGATTTTTCATACATCATATGAATGTTTTGCCTTTTGCCTTTTGCCTTTTTGCAGCGAATAAAAGAAAGCTCTAATTAATTGCCTTGTTTTATGCCCTGATTTACCAATCTCCGAATAAAGGCTCCATAATTTGCACTTTTTGCCCAACAAATATATGCCCCCAACATTTGCCTTGTTGTGTCTATTTCTAGAATCAAACAGGCCATTTCATCTCAAGCCTCACAACACACTGTTGCTGTCTAAACTCACACAGACCTTTGCCTACAAGCCTCTCAGACTGTTTCATTTCTAGACTCACAGATACATACTTGTGTTTATAGATACACACAATGTTAAATTTCTTGAATCAGAAAGTGTGTTGTATTTCAGAATCAAGCGGTCGAATTGGATGAATCAGGCTGACTGCTGCATTTTTACAACCAGACAGTTTCCTTTCTGGAATCAGATAGGCTGTTGGATTCCTGGAATCATATGCTGCAGACTATTACATTTCTGGAATCAGACATACAGTCTCATTTCTAGAATCAGCCACGCTGCCCCATTTCTAGAATGATAGGTTGTTGCATTTCTATCTAGAATCAGTCCAAGTGCTGACTGGTATTTCAAGATTTAGTCTAAGTTAGGACTGTTGCACACGTGCAGGTCTCCACTCATCCGCTCTGACCTTCTCCAGGCAACCTTCACTTCCTTATCTTGACATCCCTCTTTGGCCTACTAAGGCGATTACAGCTTCGCGAAATTGAACCCTTTTAATAAGCTTAAATTCCTTCACAGTCATCTGGAGAGCTTCACAATTTTCCCGAGTCCTTTCGAGTCGTCCTGATTCCTTCGCATTTTTTATCTTGAGCTCAGTTCGGAATTTCATTTACTATTTGGTCCATGAAATGTGTGAAACTCTCTAATTAACAATTAATTGGCATTTCAGAATTGGTGCAAATGGGGTCATTTTTATGTTGCCTCGATTTAATGACATAGTGAGGCACTTTTTCAGCCAAGGTCTTATTGTTTTGGGGGGAACCACCGGTGCAACTAAATTGCAACCGTTTAATAGAAAGCCAAGAGATTTAGTGTCAAGTTCTTTCAACCTGAACAATTTTGAACTAATTTGGTCTTTGCTACTATTTGCTATTCTTGAACTCGACCGGGGCCCATTTATTATATATTCTCGGCCCAAGGCTAAAAGGGGCAAGGTTCGGAGGCAATGCGAGCAAACATACCTTGTCTTTCGTCAACCCAACCACTATACTACTACCATTACTATTACTACTATTATTAATATCACTATTACTACTATTATTAACACTAATATTAATAATACACTACTACTACTACTATCAATACTAATATTACCACTACTACCAGGATAACTACTGATATTACCACTACTAATATTACCAGAACTATTGCCACTAATATTACTACAACTACTACCTTTTTATCTAAGCCTTTTCCATTTATTTACAGTCTCGAATTATGTGACTTACACGCATTTTCACTTTCCCTTACTTCACTACTCTCACCCCTAACTAACCCCCTTTCAATAACTCTCACTAGGGATGCCAAACGTTAGTTTGCCTTTCTTATTTTAAGAGTCAATAAGTAAGGCAATAAATATCCTCGTTAGTTTTCTTCTATAAAATTAACTCCCGCCGTTTTTCCATTCCTCTTCTGCGTTCATTTTTGTCTTTCTCTTCTTTCTTTATTGGTAAACCTTCACCTGAAGGAGAGGCCTTCGCCTTCTCCACATCTTCTTTCTTCATTTACCTTCTCCTTCTCCACTCCTTCTTTATCTCCCACATCTTCTTTCTTCATTTGCCTTCTCCACTCCTTCTTAATCTACCACATCTTTTTTCTTCATTTGCCTTCTCCACTCCTTCTTTATCTCCCACATCTTCTTTCTTCATTTGTCTTCTCCACTCCTTCTTTATCTCCCACATTTTCTTTCTTTATTTGCCCTCTCCTTCTCCACACCTTCTTTATCTCCCACAGATTCTTTCTTCATTTGTCATCTATTTCTCCACTCCTTCTTTATCTCCCACATCTTCTTTCTTCATTTACACTCTCCTTCTCCACTCTTTCTTTATCTCCCTCATCTTCTTTCTTCATTTTCCCTCTCCTTTTCCACTCCTTCTTTATCTCCCACATCTTCTTTCTTGATTTTCCCTCTCCTTCTCCACTCCTTATTTATCTCCTACATCTTCTTTCTTCATTTGCCCTCTCCATTTCTTCTTTATCTCCCACATCTTCTTTTTTAATTGTCCCTCTCCTTCTCCACTCTTTCTTTATCTCCCACATCTTCTTTCTTCATTTGTCATCTCTTTCTCCACTCCTTCTTTATCTCCCACATCTTCTTTCTTCATTTTCCCTCTTCTTATCCAATCCTTCTTTATCTCCCACATCTTCTTTATTTATTTGCCCTCTCCTTCTACACTCATTCTTTATCTCCCATATGTTCTTTCTTTATTTTTCTTCTCCTTCTCTACTTCTTCTTTATCTCCCACATCTTCTTAATTCATTTGCCTTCTCTACTCCTTCTTGATCTCTCACATCCTATTTCTTCATTTGCCCTCTTCTTCTCCACTCCTTCCTTATCTCCCACATCTCCTTTCCTTATTTGTCCTCTCTTTCTCCACTCCTTTTTATCTCTCACCTCTTATTTCATCATTTTCCCTCTACCTCTCCACTCCTTCTTTATCTCCCACTTCTTCTTTCTTCATTTTCCTTCTTCTCCACTTCTTCTTTATCTCCCACATCTTCTTTCTTCATTTTCCCTCTCCTTCTCCACTCCTTCTTTATCTCCCACATCTTCTTCCTTAATTTGCCTTCTTCTTCTTCACTTCATCTTTATCTCCCACATCTTCTTTTTTCATTTGCCCTCTCCTTTTCCACTCCTTTATCTCCCACATCTTACTTTCTTCATTTGCCCTCTCCTTCTCCACTCCTTCTTTATCTCTCACATCTTCGTTATTCATTTTCCCTCTCCTTCTCCACTCCTTCTTTATCTCCCACATCTCCTTTCTTTATTTGCCCTCTCCTTCTCCACTTCTTTATCTCCCACCTCTTCTTTCTTCATTTGCCCTTTCCTTCTCCACTCGTTCTTTATCTATCACATCTTCTTTCTTCATTTTCCTTCTCCTTCTCCATCCTTTTTATCTCCCACATCTTCTTTCTTCATTTGCCTTCTCCTTCTCCACTTCTTCTTTATCTCCCACATCTTTTTTCTTCATTTGGCCTCTCCTTCTCCACTCCTTATTTATCTCACACATCTTCTTTCTTCATTTGGCCTCTCCTTTTTCACTCCTTATTTATCTCCCACATCTTCTTTCTTCATTTGCCCTCTCCACTTCTTCTTTATCTCCCACATCTTTTTTCCTAATTTGCCCTCTCCTTCTCCACTCTTTCTTTATCTCCCACATCTTCTTTCTTCATTTGTCATATCTTTCTCCACTCCTTCTATATCTCCCACATCTCCTTTCTTTATTTGCCCTCTCCTTCTCCACTCTTTTTTTATCTCCCACATCTTTTTTCTTCATTTACCTTCTCCTTCTCCACTTCTTCTTTATCTCTCACATCTTCTTTTCTTCATTTACCCTCTCCTTCTCCACTCTTTCTTTATCTCCCACATCTTCTTTCTTCGTTTGACCTCTCCACTCTTTCTTTATCTCCCACATCTTCTTTCTTCGTTTGACCTCTCCACTTCTTCTTCACCTCCCACATCTTCTTTCTTCATTTGCCCTCTCCTTCTGCACTCCTTCTTGATCTCCCACATCTCCTTTCTTCTTCTGCCCTCTCCTTCTCCACTCTTTCTTTATCTCCCACATCTTCTTTCTTCGTTTGACCTCTCCACTCGTTCTTTATCTCCCACATCTTCTTTCTTCATTTCCTTTCTCCTTCTCCACTCTTTCTTTATCTTCCACATCTTCTTTCTTCGTTTGACCTCTCCACTCGTTCTTTATCTCCCACATCTTCTTTCTTCATTTCCTTTCTCCTTCTTCACTCTTTCTTTATCTCCCACATCTTCTTTCTTCATTTGCCCTCTCCTTCTCCACTCTTTCTTTATCTCCCACATCTTCTTTCTTCGTTTGACCTCTCCCCTTTTTCTTTATCTCCCACATCTTTTTTCTTTATTTGCCTTCTCTCTCCTGCTCTCATAATATTTTCGTCAAAAGACGACTCTTGGTTACTCTTGAAGTAAAATTATCAGAGGCAAGTCGTCATTCGGGAACAAAATTTGCCGGGCTTCATGCCGGAAACCCGGTCCCTTCATTCCACCTACCTGTAGCGGTTGGATTATACGAGCACCAGTAATACTAGCTTCAGCCCATATACGAACTCTAATTAGACCAATTGCACTCAATATACGAGCTCGAGTAATGCCAGTATACGAGCTCCAATACCAACTCAAACCAGTATACGAGCACCAATCCCAACTTAAGCCAGTATACGAGCACCAATGCAAACTGAAGCCAGTATACGAGCTCCAATACCAACTGAAGCCAGTATACGAGCACCAATGCAAACTGAAGCCAGTATACGAGCTCCAATACCAACTGAAGCCAGTATACGAGCTCCAATACCAACTGAAGCCAAGTATACGAGCTAAAATATGATCTCTAGTAACTCAAATTGAACCAAAATATTCGAATTCCAGTAACGTCAACTGCAGCCGAGACACGGGCTCCTGAAACAGCAACTGCAGCAATAAGAGCCCCAGTAACACCGGTTGCAACCCGTACAGGAACAACAATAACTCCCACTTCAGATAGTATACGAGCTCCAGTAACGTCTACTGCAACCGAGGCCAATCGGCATTGATGGAGCCTGATTCGAGGTAAAATTGAGATTGGCTGTCAGAAAGGATATGGCAAAACAGAAGAGCGCACAAGGAAACAAAGGGCCATGGAATTGGATAAAAGATGGAAAACAATGCCAAGAAAACTGAATAACGAGCGTCAAGGGAAACGGAATACTATGGAAATAAAGTGCCAAAATGATGATTAGGTCTCGCTCATGATCTCACAAAGCAGATTTAAGAGTGCCATATTTTAAAGTAGCAAATCACAAGAGTGCCAAAATCGATTGACCTTCCGAGAGTTTCGTCACCTTGGAGGAATAAAGAATATAAAAAGTGAAAAGAAAACGGCACAAAGACTTGAAAGTGATGATTGAACTGTCCTCTCTATCTTTTGTGGCCAAATCCTTTACCACAAAAACCGTAGAAGGGTTTTTGCGAACTGGAAGAATAAAAATTTTAAAACCGAACAAAGAACTGATCAACAAGAACAAAACTTTTTAATTATCGATAGGTGATAAAATCTTGTCAACGGTGGTTCTATTTCCTTTCAGTGAGGAAACATGAGGAAAACATGGTGGACAGAAAAAGAAAAATAGATAAGAGCGAAAGAGTGAAATTTTAGAATGAAAACAAGGAATGTAATAACGAATCTCGCCAACCATATCTATACATTTGGACAAATACATAATTATTTAATTATTAATATAATTACATAATTTAGCTATTTATTATAGTAGGCTGGTCTTGTGACCAAGGGCATGGGATAAACCAGACTCCTGAGGTGGTCAAGGGATAAGGAAAACCAGGTCCATCCGGTAATCAAGGTTAGGAAATAAATCTGGTTTGTTCCATCCCATTGACCACTTGACGAGCCTGGTTTGCCCCAGGCCTTTGGTCACAAGACAAGCCTGGGTCTAACTAGACTCTCGGGATCTGAGTGAGGTCTCTGCTTTGTTCCAGGCCTTTGACCACCTGACGAGCTTGGTTTGCCCCAGGCCATTGGTCACAAGACAAGCCTGGGTCTAACTAGACTCTCGGGATCTGAGTGAGGTCTCTGCCTTGTTCCATGCCTTTGACCACCTGAAGAGCTTGGTTTGCCCCAGGCCATTGGTCACAAGACAAGCCTGGGTCTAACTAGACTCTCGGGATCTGAGTGAGGTCTCTGCCTTGTTCCATGCCTTTGACCACCTGACGAGCTTGGTTTGCCCCAGGCCATTGGTCACAAGACAAGCCTGGGTCTAACTAGACTCTCGGGATCTGAGTGAGGTCTCTGCTTTGTTCCATGCCTTTGACCACCTGACCAGCCTGGTTTGCCCCAGGCCTTTGGTCACAAGACAAGCCTGGGTCTAACTAGACTCTCGGGATCTGAGTGAGGTCTCTGCTTTGTTCCATGCCTTTGACCACCTGACCAGCCTGGTTTGCCCCAGGCCATTGGTCACAAGACAAGCCTGGGTCTAACTAGACTCTCGGGATCTGAGTGAGGTCTCTGCTTTGTTCCATGCCTTTGACCACCTGACCAGCCTGGTTTGCCCCAGGCCATTGGTCACAAGACAAGCCTGGGTCTAACTAGACTCTCGGGATCTGAGTGAGGTCTCTGCTTTGTTCCATGCCTTTGACCACCTGACCAGCCTGGTTTGCTCCAGGCCATTGGTCACAAGACAAGCCTGGGTCTAAGTAGACTCTCGGGATCTGAGTGAGGTCTCTGCTTTGTTCCATGCCTTTGACCACCTGACCAGCCTGGTTTGCCCCAGGCCTTTGGTCACAAGACAAGCCTGGGTCTAACTAGACTCTCGGGATCTGAGTGAGGTCTCTGCTTTGTTCCAGGCCTTTGACCACCTGACCAGCCTGGTTTGCCCCAGGCCTTTGGTCACAAGACAAGCCTGGGTCTAACTAGACTCTCGGGATCTGAGTGAGGTCTCTGCTTTGTTCCATGCCTTTGACCACCTGACGATCCTGGTTTGCCCCAGGCCATTGGTCACAAGACAAGCCTGGGTCTAACTAGACTCTCGGGATCTGAGTGAGGTCTCTGCTTTGTTCCAGGCCTTTGACTACCTGACCAGCCTGGTTTGCCCCAGGCCATTGGTCACAAGACAAGCCTGGGTCTAACTAGACTCTCGGGATCTGAGTGAGGTCTCTGCTTTGTTCCATGCCTTTGACCACCTGACGATCCTGGTTTGCCCCAGGCCATTGGTCACAAGTAAGCCTGGGTCTAACTAGACTCTCGGGATCTGAGTGAGGTCTCTGCTTTGTTCCATGCCTTTGACCACCTGACGATCCTGGTTTGCCCCAGGCCATTGGTCACAAGACAAGCCTGGGTCTAACTAGACTCTCGGGATCTGAGTGAGGTCTCTGCTTTGTTCCATGCCTTTGACCACCTGACGAGCTTGGTTTGCCCCAGGCCATTGGTCACAAGACAAGCCTGGGTCTAAGTAGACTCTCGGGATCTGAGTGAGGTCTCTGCCTTGTTCCATGCCTTTGACCACCTGACGAGCTTGGTTTGCCCCAGGCCATTGGTCACAAGACAAGCCTGGGTATAAGTAGACTCTCGGGATCTGAGTGAGGTCTCTGCTTTGTTCCATGCCTTTGACCACCTGACGAGCTTGGTTTGCCCCAGGCCATTGGTCACAAGACAAGCCTGGGTCTAACTAGACTCTCGGGATCTGAGTGAGGTCTCTGCTTTGTTCCATGCCTTTGACCACCTGACCAGCCTGGTTTGCCCCAGGCCATTGGTCACAAGACAAGCCTGGGTCTAACTAGACTCTCGGGATCTGAGTGAGGTCTCTGCTTTGTTCCATGCCTTTGACCACCTGACCAGCCTGGTTTGCCCCAGGCCATTGGTCACAAGACAAGCCTGGGTCTAACTAGACTCTCGGGATCTGAGTGAGGTCTCTGCTTTGTTCCATGCCTTTGACCACCTGACCAGCCTGGTTTGCCCCAGGCCATGGGTCACAAGATAAGCCTGGGTCTAACTAGACTCTCGGGATCTGAGTGAGGTCTCTGCTTTGTTCAGGCCTTTGACCACCTGACGATCCTGGTTTGCCCCAGGCCATTGGTCACAAGACAAGCCTGGGTCTAACTAGACTCTCGGGATCTGAGTGAGGTCTCTGCTTTGTTCCATGCCTTTGACCACCTGACGATCCTGGTTTGCCCCAGGCCATTGGTCACAAGACAAGCCTGGGTCTAACTAGACTCTCGGGATCTGAGTGAGGTCTCTGCTTTGTTCCATGCCTTTGACCACCTGACCAGCCTGGTTTGCCCCAGGCCATTGGTCACAAGACAAGCCTGGGTCTAACTAGACTCTCGGGATCTGAGTGAGGTCTCTGCTTTGTTCCATGCCTTTGACCACCTGACGATCCTAGTTTGCCCCAGGCCATTGGTCACAAGACAAGCCTGGTTCTAACTAGACTCTCGGTATCTGAGTGAGGTCTCTGCTTTGTTCCATGCCTTTGACCACCTGACGAGCTTGGTTTGCCCCAGGCCATTGGTCACAAGACAAGCCTGGGTCTAACTAGACTCTCGGGATCTGAGTGAGGTCTCTGCTTTGTTCCATGCCTTTGACCACCTGACCAGCCTGGTTTGCCCCAGGCCATTGGTCACAAGACAAGCCTGGGTCTAACTAGACTCTCGGGATCTGAGTGAGGTCTCTGCTTTGTTCCATGCCTTTGACCACCTGACCAGCCTGGTTTGCCCCAGGCCATTGGTCACAAGACAAGCCTGGGTCTAACTAGACTCTCGGGATCTGAGTGAGGTCTCTGCTTTGTTCCATGCCTTTGACCACCTGACGATCCTGGTTTGCCCCAGGCCATTGGGCACAAGACAAGCCTGGGTCTAACTAGACTCTCGGGATCTGAGTGAGGTCTCTGCTTTGTTCCATGCCTTTGACCACCTGACCAGCCTGGTTTGCCCCAGGCCTTTGGTCACAAGACAAGCCTGGGTCTAACTAGACTCTCGGGATCTGAGTGAGGTCTCTGCTTTGTTCCATGCCTTTGACCACCTGACGATCCTGGTTTGCCCCAGGCCATTGGTCACAAGACAAGCCTGGGTCTAACTAGACTCTCGGGATCTGAGTGAGGTCTCTGCTTTGTTCCATGCCTTTGACCACCTGACGAGCTTGGTTTGCCCCAGGCCATTGGTCACAAGACAAGCCTGGGTCTAACTAGACTCTCGGGATCTGAGTGAGGTCTCTGCCTTGTTCCATGCATTTGACCACCTGACGAGCTTGGTTTGCCCCAGGCCATTGGTCACAAGACAAGCCTGGGTCTAACTAGACTCTCGGGATCTGAGTGAGGTCTCTGCCTTGTTCCATGCCTTTGACCACCTGACGAGCTTGGTTTGCCCCAGGCCATTGGTCACAAGACAAGCCTGGGTCTAACTAGACTCTCGGGATCTGAGTGAGGTCTCTGCTTTGTTCCATGCCTTTGACCACCTGACGAGCTTGGTTTGCCCCAGGCCATTGGTCACAAGACAAGCCTGGGTCTAACTAGACTCTCGGGATCTGAGTGAGGTCTCTGCTTTGTTCCATGCCTTTGACCACCTGACGATCCTGGTTTGCCCCAGGCCATTGGTCACAAGTAAGCCTGGGTCTAACTAGACTCTCGGGATCTGAGTGAGGTCTCTGCTTTGTTCCATGCCTTTGACCACCTGGCGATCCTGGTTTGCCCCAGGCCATTGGTCACAAGACAAGCATGGGTCTAACTAGACTCTCGGGATCTGAGTGAGGTCTCTGCTTTGTTCCATGCCTTTGACCACCTGACCAGCCTGGTTTGCCCCAGGCCATTGGTCACAAGACAAGCCTGGGTCTAACTAGACTCTCGGGATCTGAGTGAGGTCTCTGCTTTGTTCCATGCCTTTGACCACCTGACCAGCCTGGTTTGCCCCAGGCCATTGGTCACAAGACAAGCCTGGGTCTAAGTAGACTCTCGGGATCTGAGTGAGGTCTCTGCTTTGTTCCATGCCTTTGACCACCTGACCAGCCTGGTTTGCCCCAGGCCATTGGTCACAAGACAAGCCTGGATCTAACTAGACTCTCGGGATCTGAGTGAGGTCTCTGCTTTGTTCCATGCCTTTGACCACCTGACGAGCTTGGTTTGCCCCAGGCCATTGGTCACAAGACAAGCCTGGGTCTAACTAGACTCTCGGGATCTGAGTGAGGTCTCTGCTTTGTTCCATGCCTTTGACCACCTGACGATCCTGGTTTGCCCCAGGCCATTGGGCACAAGACAAGCCTGGGTCTAACTAGACTCTCGGGATCTGAGTGAGGTCTCTGCTTTGTTCCATGCCTTTGACCACCTGACCAGCCTGGTTTGCCCCAGGCCTTTGGTCACAAGACAAGCCTGGGTCTAACTAGACTCTCGGGATCTGAGTGAGGTCTCTGCTTTGTTCCATGCCTTTGACCACCTGACGATCCTGGTTTGCCCCAGGCCATTGGTCACAAGACAAGCCTGGGTCTAACTAGACTCTCGGGATCTGAGTGAGGTCTCTGCTTTGTTCCAGGCCTTTGACCACCTGACCAGCCTGGTTTGCCCCAGGCCATTGGTCACAAGACAAGCCTGGGTCTAACTAGACTCTCGGGATCTGAGTGAGGTCTCTGCCTTGTTCCATGCCTTTGACCACCTGACGAGCTTGGTTTGCCCCAGGCCATTGGTCACAAGACAAGCCTGGGTCTAACTAGACTCTCGGGATCTGAGTGAGGTCTCTGCCTTGTTCCATGCCTTTGACCACCTGACGAGCTTGGTTTGCCCCAGGCCATTGGTCACAAGACAAGCCTGGGTCTAACTAGACTCTCGGGATCTGAGTGAGGTCTCTGCTTTGTTCCATGCCTTTGACCACCTGACGAGCTTGGTTTGCCCCAGGCCATTGGTCACAAGACAAGCCTGGGTCTAAGTAGACTCTCGGGATCTGAGTGAGGTCTCTGCTTTGTTCCATGCCTTTGACCACCTGACGATCCTGGTTTGCCCCAGGCCATTGGGCACAAGACAAGCCTGGGTCTAACTAGACTCTCGGGATCTGAGTGAGGTCTCTGCTTTGTTCCATGCCTTTGACCACCTGACCAGCCTGGTTTGCCCCAGGCCATTGGTCACAAGACAAGCCTGGGTCTAACTAGACTCTCGGGATCTGAGTGAGGTCTCTGCTTTGTTCCATGCCTTTGACCACCTGACCAGCCTGGTTTGCCCCAGGCCTTTGGTCACAAGACAAGCCTGGGTCTAACTAGACTCTCGGGATCTGAGGGAGGTCTCTGCTTTGTTCCATGCCTTTGACTACCTGGTTGATTTGAATTGAGTTGAAATATGGATGGAGCAGGCGTTAAAGGAACATCTCAAACCATCTTACCATTATATTTACATTTATAATTTGTATAAAAACACACAAATATGTGATCAATATTTTAATTTGCTTTTTTCATCAGAATACGCGCTTACTTTATAGCGCTCCTGTATTTAAAATATTTTTAATTTCATAAGAGCAATCTTCAATCAACTTTCAACGTATGGTGACAAAATAAATCCTTGAAGTTAGAAATTATTATATTATACTTCTTATAATACCTACATGGCTACTGTATGTACAATTGCTATACTTGGTCATGTTACTTACACTGCGCTAAATTTCGCTCAGTGTGACAATTTAATAGAGTATTATTTGATGAGAGATAGAGTTTTGTGGGTATATTTAGTTATAAATATATTAGATAAGACATTTGCCAATAAAATAAAGTAGATTTAGCGAAATATTTTACCTTACGACGCTATCTCATGAGATACTCTCGCAATATTTCGATACTGTTTTGTTTCAAAGCACGGTTGCCAAATTTCCCGGAATTACGAATTTTTCTTATTTAGTTAGGTTTCATATAATTATTTATATCTTTATCTAATTTTGAATCATGTGTATCACGAAAATATTCGCATTAACAATTTTTTATTTTTAAATTATTACCCCTATAATTAATTTTCCATCTAGCGTTTGAGGAAAAAATATTATTACTTGCCAAACCAACGCACCAAAGCCTAGCAGCAATTATGCAAGGGCTATTCGAAGATTTATAAAACATACATAAATAATTAATTTCATAGTTAACAAACCTTTTTCGAAACATTTTAAAAAATGTGACATAACGATTTGGGACAACTGTACATAACTTTGACATAACTCGTATGTAGCACAACCCATTTGTCCTAATTTACCTTCACCGCTATAATATTGGAGTTAGGTATCATAGCGTTCACACTCAATGGCGATCTTAATCTTGTTAGCAAGATATTCACCGCTACGAAAAGAGAGAATTTTAACTCTTATGAAATTATTACATATGCAATAATTTTAGATTCGCGAGTCATTGAAAATACCTGCTCCGATATGTTTCAGAATAGAATGGAAAAATATTATTTAGAAATTTACTATTACAAAGTAACATAACTTGTAGTTGATGAATAAACTAGCGGCCATAATATAGGGGTCACTAAGAACAAGTGTAGTGTAATATTTATTATAAATGTTTAACAAAAAGTTGAGACTATATCTTATACTCATATTTATATATATTTAATATCTATCTTTCGTTAAAATTTCAAGTAAATAGAATAAATATTTCGTAAGTTAGGAAGAAATAAACAAACTATCTTCCAAATTACTGCGGCCAAAAGTTAAGGGTTACTTAAAAAAAAAAATTAACTACCAAGCAAGGTATTTGTGTTTAGGAGACTGTTGATGGGTTAACAACTTCTTATGATCATACACTATTGGAACATTCAACTGTCAACATGGCGGCTTGTGAGGGACGACCGGTGTCCTGCGATGAAAAACAAGGGATTATGTGCCTTCACCAAGAAGATAAGTCAAATTCTCTGATAGTAACTACTGTAGGAAGGTCTAGAAGTGTTGTACAACGAATTGTAGCTCATTTAAGTCATCAGTATCGACAGATGCTAAACCCCAAACCGGTAGACCTCGAAAAACGTCACCAAGACAGGATCGTATTATGGTTAGAATGTCACTGAAGGATAGGTTTAAGAGTGCTGCTGAGATATCCCGCGAGTTCAGCTCATCCTCCGATGTCAACGTATCGCGCAAAACAGTTTCCCGGAGCTTACGAGGTTCTGAGTTGCTTGCTCGGGCACCAGTAAATAAACCTCTGATCTCCAAGAAGAATCAAAGACCCGGTCTTTGTTACGCTCATGAACATGTCGTTTGGACAGAATAACAGTGGGCGCAGGTTCATTTTAGCGATGAATCTAAGTTTAATTTGATTGGTTCCGATGGCGAGATGTACATCCGACGAAGATGTGGCGAAAGGTTATCTCGTGCATGTGTGAAGAAGACAGTGAAATATGGAGGAGGCAGTGTAATGGTATGAGGAGTGATGTCTGCTGCTGGTCCTGGTCTACTTATTCGCCTACAAGGGACTGTCAATGCTGAAATTTACAAGCAGATTCTTAGACAGCATGGCCTTCCACATCTTCTTCTCCTCGTCATTTCAATCTCCTATCTTCGTGCAAGACAACGCTCCCTGCCACACTGCGAGGAGAGTCAAAGATTTTTTGAGTGATGAAGAGGTTGATCTCATGGAGTGACCACCTCAAAAAGTTTGGAAGATTATTGGAGATGGGGCTCGAAGGAGAAATCTAAAGAACCAAGATGAACTCTGGGAATTATTAAAAAACGAATGGAACAATATTACCACATCATTTTGCAAGAAATTAATTCAGTCCTGTGGTAACAGATGATGGTAGGTCATTGCTGGTAAAGAGCTGTTCACAACATATAAATAGTAAGGGTTTCTTTTTTGTTCTTGTTGTATTTTACATTGTTTTTCTAAGTCACCCTTAACTTTTGACCGCTGCAATTTAGAAGATAGTTTGTTTATTTCCTCATAACTTAAGGAATATTTAATTCATTTAATTGAAACTTTTAAAAAAGCTAGATATTAGATATATCTAAATATGTGTATAATATATAGTCTCAACGTTCTATTAAACTTCTATAATGAATATTTAAATACACTTGTTCTTATTAATCCTTATATTATGGCCGCTAAGTGTATATGTTTTCGCCTCCCCACCGTCCTCTCTGATCTAATCTACTGCCTTCTTTCTTAGACTCCCCTGGACGAGAACTTAGAGAATTCGTTGGTCAATGTCGCTGCAATCTGGAGAACCTGTTATGCTGATGATAGATTCAAAGTTACGTAATAGTCTACCAAACCTACCCTGATGTTTGGCTTGTAGATATATGTCAAATTTATTTAATAATTATATTTTTGCATCATTAATATTTATAGTTATTCTTTAATTACCTTTAGATTTAATTTAATAATTCATTTTAATTATAGATGGGCAGATGACGGTATACAATGTACAGATATCGATGTACAGTGTGCTAAAGATCGAATACATTGTAAAATAGATGTGTAAAGTGTAAGGATGGAGGTATATAGTTGTAGATGAAGATGTACAGTGTAGATATGTCTGCCTACAATGTATTTATGGAGGCGTACCTGTGCTAATGGTCATATAGATTGCAAAGATAGATATATAAAGTTTACAGAGTGAGATATCCCGGGTTTTTTTAAAAAATTTGGTAGATTCGGTTTTTTGATCTTTCGAGAAGTTTACATGAAGAAAACTTAAAGTTCTACTTTTTCAAGTACGTGTCGTCAAAACGTCTTTTCCATTGTGTGCAGCTGTGTCGAAATGGAAGAGAGAGGATTCGAGATCTCTACTCTCCTGCGTGCGGGCCATAACAAATCCGACATTGCCAAGTTTCTTAACGTCCACAGAGTCGCGGAGAGACTCAAAAACGGGGAATACCTCAAAGATCGACGTTTTCAGGCAGTCCTCAAGTTGTCAACCGCTTTGCTATAAGAAACACCTTCGGAAGTGCTTCGAAGCTCAAAATGAACATATCCATAGCCACGCTGTCCAGGGCCGTCAAGGAGGAGGGCGGCAAAAGCTTGAGGTGCGTGGGAAGGCCTTTACTCACCAATCGTATGCGAGAACGTCTGATGAAAAAACTTTTGCGGTCGATCCGGTCATCAACAAGCTGAAGGACCACTTGGTAAGCTTCGACTCGGACATCTTCAAACCAAGCCCCCGGCGTCCGTGATGATGCTCGTTGTCGTGGCTTCGAATGACAGGAAGATGCCTCCGGTGTGGTTCGGCGCCGGTTACAAGCTCACCGCAGCCGATTACAAGCCATCTTGCCCAAATAAGTCCTTCCCTGTGTAGGAAAGTTCACAAATAAGGTGGATTACGTCTTTCAGCAGGACGGTGGCCCGGCCCAAGACCGTGCAAGATGGTTGGAGTCGAAGATGAACTTCTAGTCGAAGAAACTTTGGCCGCTGCAGTCATCCAACCTCAATCCCCTCAACTACAGTCTGTGGGCGCATCTCGAGGGCAAGGCCTGCAAGGTACGCCACAGCAACGCCGACGAGCTGAAGTCTTCCGTCAACCGCGTGTAGGAGAGCAGGAGGGAGGACTTCATCCGCAACGTGTGCGCGGACTTCACGTCTCGATTTGAACGTGTGTTCGTTACTGAGGGTGGCCACATTGGTTAATATTACAATTTAAACACATTTATTTATATGTTAAAACAATAAAAACGTGTCTAACTGCATAACATATCATTGTGCTTTTTGCTTAGCGCATCGTAACAAGTGTGAAAGGACTTTTGCAATTCCTGGTCCAGTTGTATATTGAAGTGTACAATGTAATGATGGTGGTATGCAGTATATATACATACGAGGGGCGGTCAATAAGTTTTGCAATTTGAAAATAAGAAAACGAGATATGAGGAAAAGTGTTTTATTATTTTTCAATATAACTACCCTCGACTTCAATGCACTTGCGCCACTTGTCCCTGAGGCTTGGAATTCCCGACAACCAGAAATCTCCCGACTGCTGTTCAATCCACTGCTGGACATCTTCATCGTCCCCAAACCGGCGTCCACGCAGTGCAGCCTTGAGCTGGCCGAATAAAAAGTAGTCGCTGGGGGCCAGATATGGACTGTAGGGAGGATGGTTGAGCTCTTCGAATCCGCACTCGCGCAGGGCAGCTTGTGCAACTCTGGCCTTGTGGACTTTGACGACGTTGAAGTCGATCATGGGGCGTCAGGTTTAAAGGGGTGGTGTCGGTGTACACTGCAACCATGCGTTCATGGATCTTTTTTGCTTTCTTGTGTTCCTTGGTCAAAAATTTGATCACTGCACGGTGCTCAACCTTCTCCATTGTTGAAAAATTTGTGACTGACGATCTGCGATTAGCTACTGCTTCTTAAATATACGAGGCAGGAGCGTGCGGCTGCAGGTCCTGAATTGTCATAACTTGTCCTAACACGCCCCCTCCCTAACAGCCCCCCTATGTTTTGCCATACCGATTCGCAAAACTTATTGACCGCCCCTCGTATATTGGAGTGTACACGATACAATTTAAGCTGCATATAGATTATACAATATATAGATGTATATTAGATATTGAGGTATACAATGCACAGATGGTGTATAGTGTACAATGTACATATGGATGTGTACAATGTGCACATCGATGTGTACAATTTTCAGACGACGATATAAAAGGTGTATCAACATTTGAACCTAACACTTAATGCAGATGGCCTCTATTTCCATGAACGCTACTTAGACCGTGTATGTGTGCAAACGTGTGGTGGAATAATCCGAGTATTGATTTGTCCGTGTTGGCTGACTGGGAACTACACACATGTGAGTCTTGCATTCAACGCACACACTCGTGAGCCCTAATTTTGTCTACACAAGCAGCACGCGTTTGTGGTGTGGTGGAGAGTCCGCGAAGCTAAACGGAGCGGTGCTAAAGGAAACCATTTTGCCCGAACTTGAATAGCGAGCTATGATTTGTGCTGAGTACTACCGTGTACTCTTTTGTGTGTACAACTCTGTACGCGTTTTTAGTAGGTTTCACTCTTTCGTACTTGTGAACCAGTCTGTACTCACCCGCGTGCACTAGTTTGTAGTAAGTATTGTTTTGTACTTATTTGTACATATTTACTAATTTTTACTCATTCATGTGTGTCAGTTAGTCCTACTTATACGTGTGTACTATTATGTACTCATTCGATGTATTAATTTACAATTTTTACTCAAGGCACTTGTGCACTCTTTTGTACTCTTTCGTGCGTGCTACTGTGTAGTTATTTGTTCGTATCAACAATTTTTACTCATACCTGTGTACTATTTGTACGCGTGTACATATTATCTCTCATTTTCCATGGTTGTATTGATTTGTGCAGGTTTACATATTTCTTTTCGCTTGTACGAGCTTGTATGTGTCCTGTAATATCTTGTACTCATTTTCTCTTGCTCGTACTAATTGGTACGTCATGGTACTCGTATTTAGTATATTTTCTTCTGGTATTTACTTATCGGTTCGTGCGCAATAGTTTGTACTCATTGTATGTGTGTACTAATTGTACTTATTCGACTGATGGTAGGTTTTAGTTATTTGCAAGCGTGTACTATTTTGTACTCTGTGTGGGATTCTTTATTTCAATACTTGCCATCTTAAGCCGTTTTTATTTCAGCACTAGCCACTATTAGCCTTGTCTTTCCTTGGTAGCCATCATTAGTCATTTTTTTATTTTAACGCTAGCCATCTTTACCCGCTTTTTATTTCATTTCCAGCCATTAGCTACTTTTATTTCATTTCTAGCAATCTTTAGTCACTTTTCATTTTACAACTTGCCATTTTTACTCATTTTTCACTATAGCCCTTTAGCCACTTTGATTTCACTACTAGACATGTTTAGCCACTTTTATTTCACTACTAGCCATTTTAGCCAGTTTATATTCCACACCTAGCCATCTTTAATCACTTTTTATTTTACTATTATCCATCTTTCGCCACTTTTACTTCAATACCAGCAATATTTAATCAATTATTATGCCAGTACTAGCCATCTGTAGTCATCTTATTCAATATATCCATTTTTAGTCACTTTTTTAATATAGCCATCTGTCGAGGAATTATGGGTGTACAACCGAGTCCGTAGGTTCGTACACGCAGAAATAGGCGGCCGAAAGCTGAGAGGCCGCGCGTGAATGAAGAGTGGGGAGATAGGCCTCGTTACAGTTCAATGGGTGGCTCAAACAAAAAGGGGTGTAAGCGAGTGCGTGAGGTTTGCCTTAAAGGGTTCGTACAATGCCAAGATTAATTCAAGGTTATTTAAAGAGACTAACCTAAAATAAATGATTTAATTACAAAAAAAAAGGAATCACAAAATATATACACGGGTCAAGATTGAGGTATTATGCAACTGCAATGCACAGATCGGACATAGACTAGGTAAATGAAAATGATACTCGGTAATTAACAAATTATGGACAGCGAGATGACTTTTACCTTGCGGACCTGCTTTTCGGAGAAGAGGGGGGTAGTGACGAAACCAAGACTGGGATTGCACGGGGTGAGAAGATCTTGCAGCGCGGCGATATAGAGGATGGTAAAAAGTTCACGGTGGTAATCTAGCCGACGAGACCTTCAAACTTCAGGGGCTCGACTCGAGACGAAAGGGGGACGTATCTTCGAGGGACGAGAGCAGTACTCTCTCTCTCTATCTCTCTCTCTCTCTCTCTCTCTCTCGAGTAACGGGGGACCCTGAATATATATACTCAGCTGGCTAAGTCGCTAAAAGGCGTCCGGGCACGGCTGCTCTCACAAGGGAAACCCTGGCGCCGAATGGATTAGCTCTGTTTCAGATAAGAGTTTGAAAAGATGCTCTTCTGGCGCCAATTCTGGCCTTGAGGCATGGGGTTGACTGGAAGATCCTGTTTGGCGGGGGATTAATTTGTCCGTGGTTCATGGGGATGTGAGGCAATCGGCTGATTTAAGCGAATGCAGGTGGGGTGTCTCACCGGCTTCCACGTAAGAATCTTCATTATTGTCCATCCTTAGGATTTTGTTTGAGGCCACGCGGTCTCTGCTTGAAAAGGAGAGGAGGGGTCAATATTGTCCTCCGAGGTCGTCCTCCTACACCATCTTTAGAATTTTCTTTATTTCAATGCCATCATTTTTTAGCCTCTTTTTATTAACTACTAGCAATCTTTAACCAATTTATATTTCACTACTAGCCATCTTTCCTCACCTTTTTTAACATAGCCATATTTAGTCCCATTTTGTTTCACTATTAGCTATCTTTACCCACTTTTTATTTCACTACTAGCAATCTTTAGCCAATTTTATTTCACTACTAGGCATCTTTCGTCACTTTTTCAATATAGCCATCTTTAGTCACTTTTTATTTCACTACTAGGAATATTTACCCACTTTTTCTTTCAGTACTAGATATCTTCAGCCAATTTTAGAAATTGGATACTCTTATAGTCCTTATTTCTTTTTGTTTGTTCTAATTCTTATGTATTTTGCTCTTTTATGTGACTCTCATTTATTGTCTCGTTTGCTCACTTTTTTCTCTCTTGACCTCGCTTGCTATCCTTTAGTCGCAAAGGGGGGATAGACCACCCTAAAGCAATTAAAGACCCGCCCAGGTGGGGTACTGCCTAGTCCCCCTTGAGATGTTACGGGACTGACTAGCCCCTTTTAAGATGTGATACTGACTAGCCTCCTTTGAGATGATGGGAGATTGACCACCCATTAACCTCCTTTGAGATGTTGGGAGATTGACCACCCATGAGATTGACTACCCATTAGCCTCTTTTGAGATGTTGGGAGATTGACCACCCATTAGCCTTCTATGAGATGTTGAGAGATTGACCATCCATTAGCCTCCTTTGGGATGTTAGGAGATTGACCACCCATTAGGCCTCCTTTGATATGTTGGGAGATTGACCACCCATTAGCCCCTTTTAAGATGTGATACTGACTAGCCTCCTTTGAGATGTTGGGAGATTGACCACTCATTAGCCTCCTTTGAGATGTTGGGAGATTGACCACCCATGAGATTGACTACCTATTAGCCTCCTTTGAGATGTTGGGAGATTGACCACCCATTAGCCTCCTTTGAGATGTTGAGAGATTGACCATCCATTAGCCTCCTTTGAGATGTTGGGAGATTGACCACCTATTACAGCTGTCGGCTGTAATAAAAGGTTGGTAATTAGTTATTCTCGCATGTTGTATGTTTTCTGTATTGACAGATTGTTGCGGATTCTCCTGTATGAAAACCGATGATGTAAATGACGTCATATCTAAATTCCCAGTATTCACTGCGCACTCTCTGAAGTTTTCGTTGATCACAACCATCTCACAAGTCCATTCAATTTTGTTATTTACTCCAACCCCACCCACTCAAACTTCTAACTTCATTTTCTAGTCAGGTCATAGTAAAAACATTTGAAAAAAAAATCAGTCAACTCTTCTATGTTCCTACGGGGGTGTAGAATCTGTGATCCTGTTGCACGAGGAAATTCGTAACTTAGATTGAATTTGTATCCGCTGTCATAGCTTCCTCATTTCCTCCACTACGCTCATCTTGACACGCGAAAAAAATAATTTCCGCTCCTAAACAGAAAATTAACACAAATTCGACTACATTCAATTCCCGCTATACCACTCCACATTACCCACATTAAAAGGCTTACATAAACTATTAAAAATATAAACACTAAAATAGCAGTTAGCTTTCCTGGCACTTAAACAATGAACTAGTAAAAATATTCCAGACATTTATAGGTGTCTATCAAGTACCTTTTGCGACTAATCCTATATTGGAGAAACTAAAAAAGACTGGGATCAAGTCGATTTTTCTTATCGCTCAAATGTCGAGTTTGGTCGAATTAATTCCCTCCCCTCTTTCACTTTATCTCCAAGAAGTTTTAATTTTAGTCCTTACTTAAGCAGCTTATCCTTACACACCGTTGTCATGTAGTTTATCTAAACCCGAAATGGTGTTCCAAAGAAATAATAACATACAATTAAATATTTTTATTATTTTTGTGTCTTTATCATTTTGAGTTTTGGTCTGAATAAAAACAAAGTAATTAATTTCAGAACTAATTGCACCACTGTATGATGAAATGAGAAACTTGGAATAAAATTTATAAACAGTTCACATCTACAGTTTTATATAACCTCCAGTTGCGGTTATACCCTCATATTAAACCTTATATTATATACTTACTCGTATACAAATCTCATTTTATTGTATATTCCCTATATAGAAACTAAATTTGTTCCTAGTACTCGTATTTTAACCCATGCTGTATCTTTTCATATATAAATGTTTTATCGGGAGAATCGACAAGTAGTAGCTTTCTAAGTATTACCATTCCAAATAGTCCTTTTTCTAGTAGTTCCTTCTACACATTGATACTTCTAATTTATGCCTCACGTCCTAAATGGCCTGTAAATTTAACGTTTAATCTGCTAAAAGCTCTCGATTGGCCAAGTTTAACTGAAATTTCTTTCTTAATAATAAATAATATTTGCAATATATTATCCACTTTCATGTATCTTATTTTTTTGGCACTAATCATATACATATTTATAAAGTACTAGTTAATTATATTTATATATTAGATCATTGCATAATGTAATTAACATTTATGCACATAAAAAAAACAGTTGTAAATAGGCCATCATTTTCTTAGCTACATTTGATGCCCTCATTGGTTATTGCCTTTTTAAAGGAAAATATTTTTACTACTTGATTCGTCTGCATTTTATTTCCTTTGTCTAATATCTATATTTTGCATATTTTTGTATTTACTTTCCTGGATAATTTTTGCTTTACTTTTGTTATTGACATTGGGTATTTGTATAGTTTTCTTATATGTATCGCAAATAATAGAATTTAAATTTAGGCCTTCTGCTATCCATAAATTATGCAAGCACAAAAGCCAAATTTTGATATGTATCGTATGTCATTTTGCCCACCTAACCTAACCTAAACTCGTCTAATCAAATTTATCCAAACCTAAACTACATTTATCCAACCGAGCTTAAACTAGACTAATTTAATCTAATTCAACGCAACTTCACCTAGCCTAAACAACTTAGGGAAGCTCTAAAGCCATATTAAGAAATTCCTGGTTTTCTTAACGCTATCCTCTCCCTGACAAGTTGCGCCAGTCAGTTCCGACGTGCCGTCTCCTAACTCTCATAATTCCCTCTTATCACATCAGGTGTCCATGGGTGAATCGGTAAAGCCTTGGGGAGGGGCTAATTGGGTCAAACTCTAATTGCTAAAGGGTAAAACGAGTACAGAATAAGGATATGTCATGAGGGTAAAAATGGTTTAGTAAATTCATGCAAACTACATGAGTTCCTATATACCTCATGATTCCCCCCCTTTAACCTACATATATAAAATAGCCCTCGGACAAATTTTCATGTATGAAAATGCAGTTTGTATACTGCTATGATAATACTACAAATAATAACACTATTACTTTAGTACTACTAGAAATAGTGCTAGTGCTGCTATCACTTGAAATTGTACTGCTAACTAGTAAGACCTCTCCACTATGCTACCAACAAATCGCCTCGAGCCAAGAGAATAAGGATTCAAACACATATAGCTGCTTCTCATGATCTATTTTCCCTTCTTACACTTTCCTCCACTATACTCAACACCACCCCTTCTCCACCATCACACACACCATCCTTTACTCCACCACCCACCCGCACACATAACATTAACATACTACAGCAGAAAATTAAGGATATTAAGAATAAAAAAAACACACGAACTCGCAAACCTCTTGACAAAATTCAACATTGCCATCTTACAAGAAGCAAAACTCAGCAAAACATATTTCCTCCTTTCCAGCTTCACCGCCATCAGTCATAGCCAGGCTAACGGTATTGGTGGTGGACTCATCACCCTGCTAAAAAAATTTATAAACTTTACTAATACCAAAGCGCAACCATAATCCCTTCTTCTCCTCTACCATACCACTACAGAAGTGCATTCAATCAAAGTACGCAATGATAACAAATGCCACTCCGTAATAGTAAATACTTCCATAAACCTCCAATGCTCCCCAATTGTTCCAGAAAAAAATCCACTAGCTCCACCACGTCATCACCTAACTCAACCTCATTATAGGTGGCGACTTCAACGCTAGGGCACCGGCATGGTAAATCCTCAGCTCTGAGGCAGACAGAGGATATGATAGCAAATCAAAGACAACCGACACCCTCCAGTAAACAGCCCTCACTTTCATACATTCTCTATTTCTACTACCCTTCTTCCTTCACATCCCCTCCTGTTTCTCCAACCACACCTCCCACAAAACCCTAGAAAGTGTTCATATTCTTAGGATCTAATCATCCACCGATCATTTTTACAACAATAGACACACATGCACAAATTGGAAAAGAGACAACGGGAACCATTCACAATTACCACAGAACAACAGTCCGGAATAATAAACAGTACACCTATCGCATACATAAAAGGGGTTGTATATATTTTAAACGCAATCATACAAAAGGCAGACACAAAAACACATCACCAGAGGCAACAAAAACACAAAATCCTAATTTTACACTAGAAATTGAAGGCCTCATTATAAAACACGATACAGTGAAACGCAACTCCCAACACCCATCACGCAATGCATAGCTCACCAAACAAAAGCTCTAAACATGCAAGTAAATAAGGAAATACTAGAAATGAAAACACTATAGTGGCAAAACCTTGTAAAAATACTTCACCACAAAGCAAAGACCAGCAAACTCTACAAAACACACTGTTCAACAGCAACACTACTTAATCACGCGCAACAACCGCCACAACAAAGAGCATATCCTCAAACAAACAACAAGCAAACACTTTCATCAAACACTTTTCTCAAGTTAGCCATGTAAACCTCCACCATTATGATCGACGTAAACAACTCTTTCCCTTTCGACGAAGACTGCACACCTTTTACAAACTGCCAGACGAATCACATCATCCATAGTATAAAGCACTCAACCCTCTGTGATACAGACAACAACAGTAACATACACCTTAGACTTTCGCAGCACATGGAAAACAAGCAATTACCAACATTGCAAACTACAGCTACTCACATAACCTAATGGCAAACATATGGAATCATGGTACATTTATTACAATCCATAAATACAACAAAGATACTATCTTCCTCACACCATCCAATCATTCTCCTCTCTATACCCACGAAAATCATAGAGCGCCTTGTCCAAAAAGATATCACTTTACTATTTTATTTTAACATAGGCAACATAGTTTCAGACCATTACACTTACACACACCACACACAGAATCTATAATGGCATCGACCAAACACAAACACAAAACACTAAACATAAGCCAAGCTTTCGATGCCATCCCCGCCACAATCTCCTTAACAAACTACCTAAGATCAACCCGCCCAATGACATAAGATATATGGGCAACTTGCTGGCGAGTTGACACGCTCTTGTGTCATTTGCTGACCAGAAATCAAACCTCAAAAATGTCACTAATAGTGTCCCTCAAGGGTTAGTAGTTCCCTACACTCTTTAACCACTACATACTTGATGTAATCACTCCACATTCACCCCAGAAACACTCATCTTGTCTAGACCTACCTCAACACACTTCTCCCTTGGCTCACCCCAAAACAACCTGAAAATATCCACAAGCAAATTCACAGCTATCCTCCTCTCCAGCGACTCATACATAGGGACACGAATACACGTCTCATCTAACAATAAACAATACTACATACCCAAAATATTGTGTGTAACATATAATACGTCAATGGCATTCAGCTAGCATGTCGCAAACATAAAAAAATGTCTTCAAATCACTCGTGCGCAAAACAAAGAGACCACAATTACAGTTTATAAACAATTCATACACTCAGTAATGGAATTTGCAAGCCCCGAGTAATCCCTAACCTCTTTCAAATCTTCTTCAACACTACATACCATACAAAACAAAAACCTAAAAACAATCACACGCCAGCAGATCCCTTACACTCTGAAACCAAACTCCCCAAGACCAAGGACTACCTTAACAAGAGCGTTACTTAAATACTAGTCGCGGCCTCTATAAGCCTATAGCAACTACTTCACTACATTTTAGACCGCCCACCCTCCCTAAGAAGCATTAAAATACTCCTAAAATATATGTAAAAGAACAACCTTTGAACCGACCCCCCCATAATTTATTGGAAACCACGTGCGAGTGTATCTCGCCATGAGGAACGTCACTTCCTGTTCGAAAATTCACGAATTTTCTACTACTGAGCGCATTGAGGAAATATTCCCCAATCCTGCGAATTCGTCCCAAGCCTCCTCTCGCCGGTGACGAGGCGAAGAAGAGCCGCTGTTTCTCGCACCTCGCTGCTAAATGATGAATCGAATCCGCCTTCGAATTAAGATGTCTGGAGCTTGTGACTCCTTTCTCCAAACTCTCCCTTCCCCCTCAGAATCGGGCATACAAATACTCGGGTTATTCTGTAGTTCGAGGAGTCCAGCCCGCACCTCAAGGCCGTCCTCATCGTCTCAAGTCTTAAAGCCCGTGAGCGTTCGTCAGACAGCAAGACCTTCTCCGCCGTGATTCTACCCTAGTCAATTAGTAGCTTCTCTGATCGGCAAGCCTTTAAATTTGCGCAACAGTCTCCCTTCACTTAATCGAGCAGAATAAAATGTCCATCGATTACTTTTGAGGAAAAGAAGTTTCCTCTTTCAGTGGAATTACGAGAATTCCCACATTTCCCGTCGAACGTCATCTTTGAAGATTGGCTATATTCATCGGAAGGTTGGTTCTGATCCTGCCCCCGCCTGCCTCATTCGAACCGTACCCCACTTGCCTCATCGGATCATGTCTCACTTGCCTCATCGGATCGTGCCCCAATTGCCTCATCGGATCGTTTCCCACCCGCCTCATCGCAAGAAGGACCTTCCTCGAAGAAACCGACCCGTAAGACTGAAATCTCCTCCATTATTAGTATTGTCAGATTCCCCTTTTTTATCTGAGCCTATTACATTAATCAATTAATTCTATTTGAGAATCCCTCCTCATAATTATTATCAAGAGACTATTTTAATTTAAATAATTCCCTTTTGCCTATTTTTATTCTTATTTTAATCTGTGTAAATAAAATTATATTTTTGTTGTTTCATCTTTAACTAACCTTGAACGATACTTTCGGCCTATTCAAGTAAATCTCGCCAACCATTTTTGCACTCTGCCTGATTTTTTAAGGATTTGAAACCCAACGCCTCGAGTTTGACCTCCTGGTCGATCGTTAATCCCTGCGAACAGTCCTTAAACGGTTCGCGTTACAGTAGGTGATTAAGTCACCTTTCCCCCCAAATAAGATAGGAGTAGTGTATGGTATAGAGTGGTTGTAGCACGACAATATACTACATTAGAAATATTATCAAGGAGCATTTTTGCCTCATCCAGTACCATTCTAGGACTTTTCGCCTCAAAAATGAAGTTTTTTTTTTAAATAATTCTAAAAAACCTTATCTTGGAAAATTATTGACTAAAAATATATTTGAAATTTATTTCTAACTCCGGCTACTTCAAAGGTTCCAGAATTAATAAATCCTTGAAATCAGGTCGCAATTCGCTGCCAATCTTTTAAAAAATTATTCTAACCTAAGACTATGTAGAACCGTTGAGCGAAACTGTTAATCTAACCTAATTTTAATCCCTTATTCATACTGGAAACTGAAAGTTTATGGCGTAGAAAAATGTTTTCTAATCGATTTCAGGCAAAACTTCCTCGTTGTGAAAAGTGTTGCGGCGAAAACTCCTGTCACGTCCCTACACATAATTTATCGCTCTTCATAATCACCTGACTCCGCCTCATATCACTGCCAACACATCCACCTCCAGATCCCGTAATAAGAGAAGATAAGAAAGTCGAGAACGATTCATTCATGTGAACCCCTCTTTGATCTACGCCCCAACTTTTATTCAATATGTGGTGTATTTTCCATCTTTCGAATCGCAGAGAAGAGATGCAGATTTCAGCCATTCTGGGTGACGGTCGCTGAACTCGAAAAAGCCTCGATGTTGGAAACGGGTTACGAGTTCCTGCAGTCTCTCGATGGTTTCTCCAAATTCATGCATAAAGATAAATATTATCCCCTGACAAGGGCAATAGCTGTTCCTCGAAACGTTCTTCATTGGGATTGTTGGCCTCCTTGTTCTTGGATTTAACCTTTAATCTGTAAATGAGATTTAATTATATATATATATATATATATATATATATATATATATATATATATATATATATATATATATATGCGGTTGCGAAGGAAATTTTTAGCTAAATTAGCTCTTCATCGAAGCCCTCGGAAGGAGCTTTTCTCACATACACAAGAAGATAACGCATAATCCAGCTTTTTTAATACAGACCTAAAAGTTCTGTCTTTCAATCGGCTATTTTAATTGTTATCCTGCTGGACGACCGATTCTGGAGACGAATTGTGACATCAGATGAGAAGTGGGTGTACTTGGTTAATTACGATCGGGAGAGGAAATAGGTTCCACGAGGTGAATAACCGGCATCCATTCTGCAACGGAAATGGTAGAATTTCCAAGGGGTACTGCATTTAGAGCTTGTTTCACATGGTTGCGCCATCAAGGCTAAACTGTGTTACCAGCAGCTATACCGCGTGTACAACAAACTAAAGAAGGAGTATCTTGCTTTGATCAATCGAGGTCAGGATCTTTTTCAGCAGTTGAAAAACAGCTGGGCATATGAGAAAACACTTGGTCAAACGATTGAGTTTGAATAAATTGATCTTATTGAAATATGATAAATTATAATAATGAATTCTATTTATACCCTTAATTAAAAGATAATAACATATTAAAACTTGGAGTTTCAAATAATGGTTAAAAATATTTTATACATTTGCAATTAAAGTTTGCGTTGCCTGTTTACGTAAATTCCAAGTTGGACCCCCCTCTCTCAAATAAAAACACTCAAAAAATTATTTAGATATTTATTTTTCTAGCAACCAGCCATTCAGGAGAGAAATTTTAACATAGTCTCTCACATATTTCATTGTTTGAGTACAAAGAAATACTAATCCAAATACCTCACCCACTGACAACCAAGTCGTCAAGAAAAAGTTGGAGAGTTTGGAGGTACAAAACCAATTGTTTATGAACAAATCCGTACCATTGTACATGTCAATTTTTTCCATCCTCATCTGGCGTCTCTGTTTTTGTCAGGTATATCCGACCGAGCAGCGTCTCCTCTGCTAATCCTTTCTCGCGCAGAACCTTTGTTACCCTACGGTGACATTAGTAGTAGTGTAACCCAAATGCTGAGTTCGCTATTTTCGTGACCTAAGCGAACTTTTTGGAGTGAAAACGCTGACTGATGTGACGACATAAAGGACACATCCACCCCAACACTGTATTCTTTTCCCTCAATATTACCCCCTAATCTCTCGACATTTCCCCTTATTCATACAACCTTGCGAGCGAAGCGAGCCTCAAGTCCCTTTTAACTAGGTTGTACTCCCTAGTCTCTTCCATTTTAGGGAGATCGACGAACTTTGTGGAATGAAGTTGCTGATTAGTTTGACTACATGATTATCGTATGTGATTGCATTCTTCGTTTGAGAATTAATGGTTGAAACTTTAGCACAAGTATATACTTCACCATATTTCTCGTCTGGATACGTTACCAAGTAAGATTTGGAACCCGCATAGCAGAATGAATCTCCATACACATCGCCATAGGTGAGGTCACCTAAAAATTCTCCAAATCGAGGTTGCGGATCGTCCTCCTAAGCAAGGAAGATCGCATTGTCTATGTCAGAGTACAGAAACTGTTCGCCCAACGAGTCTAAGAAGACCTAGGATTTGATTTGAGCATAAGCAGTTGTGAATGCTGCAATTAGAGGCTTGGTAAATGGGAGTCAGCTTCCACGTGTTCGGCGTTTTCCAGCTTCCCTATGTACCCATTACCAACTGCATCCAAGAAGCTCACAATGCAATCGCCATTTTTGATTAGTTCTATAACATCATGAGTTGAACCTCAGATGACCTTATTATAATTATTATTTATTGATCTGAAAGAATCATAATAGAAGATTATTATATAAAAGTGATTTTGAGTATACACGCTCTAGAAGTAATGAGCTCTTTGTTTGGGGACAGATGAGGGTTATATAAGAAATATTTCTCAAATCGCATTTTGAATGCAATATATTATTTAATCAAAATAAATATAGTAATAGCAAAGTAATCGCAGAAATAAATCCTTACCTGTTTAGACAGAGCTTTTCACTTAAATGTTTTTCATAATTTTTTTCGATGTTGTCCATTTGTATGTTTATCTCCTCAGCATCATTCATCATCTTCACATATGCTTTTTACTTCTCCTCTTCATCCACTCATCAGGGGAACCCAGAAGCCTTTATCTTTTTCTTCTAGAAAAGTTTTGATGTACTCTGCGAACAACCTCTCCCTCTTTTCAAATTCCTCAAACTCGTAAATTTTCATCTCGTACATTTTTTTCCAGTGCAAGTTTCAGTTTGGGGCTTGTATATACCCCGCATATATACGTGGTACGTGGTTTTTAAGAACTTGAATATATAAATCATTATTAGGGTGAACATTATCTTTCACAATAAAAAATATGCCTTATTTACACCATCGGTGAATTCTTAAATAGACGGAAATTCTCGCACAGATAAGCGACGGCGAGGTGATCCTTTGGGATATAGATTGCTTTTCATGCAGTAAGGATATAATAGCAAAATCCAACCTACTGGATTTTCACGTCATCTCTTGACGGATAGTCTAATATAAATGGGTTATATCTTCCGCGAAAAAGTGCATTCCCCACATCCAATACACTATTCACTACATCAGTTAAGATTATTATATTTACTAGCACATGTCATCCTGGAATGGTTCAGAGCATACTTTCAAATTTACACTCTCAGAGACAGATAACCTGATACTTGGTACTGAAAATTCGCTTACTCTCCATTGCCTGGTAGTAGCGGTCCAATGGCACACATCTACATATGGAAACATCTTGCTTGAAATACAGTCATGTTTCTGACACCCATGGCAACCGTGAATGAGAAATAAGGTTTGTCCCCTTAATGGTAAAAACCCATCAGGAAAAAATAATCTCCTATCAACGGATCGGTTTCGCTCACCACCATTTATTGCATCGAAAAATCGAGATTCCTCTCCCTTGTTCTTCAAACATAATCCATCGTAAAGCCTTATAAGAAAATGCGCTTGGTTTCTTCCTATCGATAATTACGATCGATTTTTCTTGCAAGAAGACGTCCCTGTTGACTTTGTAATACGGCAAGACTATTGTAATACAAGAGGTATGGGAATAATAAATTTATCGATAAAGGGAATCTTAAACCCTGCAAAGAAATAAATGATGAATAGAAACATCTTGACTGCAATACTCAATGTACTCAATACGAATTTAGTAGTTCTCTTACGGAAACTTCGTGAAAAAAAATCACTGTCAAAGTATACTTTTTCCTCATTGTTTATCTTCTCATAGTCAAAATATATTTTTTTCATAAATCGCACCGACATAGTTCAAGGTTTCCTTGTAAAGGAACTCGTAAAGAAAATAACGTTTTTTTCCATTTCTGGAATTCCCATAGTTTGGAGCAGTTTTTTTTCAGCGATGGGGGCATAAATAAGAATATATCCCTTAAAACAATTTCTTGAACGAGCTCTACCCGAAATTTTTCGTCCCCGTAGGATTGGAGTCGAATTAAAGATATGAGGATTAAAATATTCAATTAAATTTTCATAGATTAAGTTTCCATGGAATTTTTCATTATTAAGTGACATTAAATACGTTTTCACATTTTTTCTCGATCCTCATATTCGTATCGGCTCTTTAATTAATCATTTACAAAGGGACTTCGCACTATTTCGTTTACAAATCCTTGTTCGTGAACCATAATTCTCGCGTTTATTATATATTATATCAGCCTTATCAAAGCAGAGTTTAGAAATAACATGCATCACCAGTAGATTGGAACCGTTCGTCCCAACCATCATCTTAATGTACTTTCGCGTCTTTTTGAAATTCCACTTACTATAAGTATGTTCGTACATATGTTACCATATAACTAATCACATATATTAACCTGTTTCCCATGAATTGTTACACTGGTTTGCCTTTCAAAATGATAGATGTGTTTATTGAAACGAGTCAAGCCAATAAAAGTTGTTTTGCTCAGTGAACTAGTTTCCTGCCCTCGTTCGTTACTACTTTTCTACTAAATTTTAACGAACTTATACACGGGCTAATCCACGACCAAAATCGGATCATAAGAGTTTATTTTATTTTCTCTAATTCTTAAGTCATTTATTAGCTTATTCCATTGTTGGCATAGATTCCAATGCCCAGTAGCTTTATCAAAGTACATTAATTTAATCCCAAGTTAATCTCATTATACCTAATAGAGCTACCCAAGGTAGATCTTTACCTGCTCTTCAGCTAAATATGTCAAACGGCGTTAACGAGGCATCAATTACTCCCTTTTATTACTTAAAAGGTGTCAGGTTTGCTTTAATTATTATTATTATACAAATACAGAAGTTTCTAATGGAAAGGACAAGCCTACAAGACCAAGGGTGGTCCCATAGGGAAACATACTGCAAGAAAAGAATAAAAGAAACCATATTAAAAGAAAATATGTTAGAACAAAGTAAAATCAAATTAAAAATATTTAAAAACCGAGTCGTTGATTAAACAATGAATTTATTTACTTCAGATTTAAACGATGTAATATCAGATGCCGATACACATTCTTCTGTCAATTCATTCCATTCCTTACAACTATTAGGAATAAAACAGCGAAGTAAATTGAGTTGAATTACATCTAACAACAGAAAACGCTTTGCTGTTCCTATTAATAATATTATTAGAGTGACTGTAAATCGAGCTACTGTAAAAAGGCTTAGGCAATGCAGGATGGAGTGGATGTTCATTATTATTCAAAATCTTAAATTAAAAAATATTATTTATTCTAAATAAACTTTATTCTTTGTTACAGATACTTGAAACTTACCTTCTTTTCCCGAAGCGCGAAAATAATCCCTTTTTTCCTCGCTCATTTCCCTCATCTCTAATTACGGTTTACTTCTCTACAAAATGGGTCGTCAGAAATAAACTTGTTGCGTCTATAGTTGCCTTTATTTGCTAGCCCACTTTAATGGATCATTTGATAGCTCGAAGGAGTGAGTGCTTAATGTTAAAGAGTTAGAATTCCAAAGTCTTAACCCTCAAGACAAATTGCAGGTACTGAGTTTGAACCTGAGGTTCAACTATCGCTGAACCGGTCCCTCGTGAAAGCGATTCGGTGAATGGCTAGACAAGAATAAAAACTAAGTCATATTCTTAATCCATGGTCGCACCCAAAATAGGATAAAGGAAGAATTTGTTTGAATAGTGAACGAATGATCTATTTTCTACTTTTGAAAGTAGAGGAAACAATAACAGACCAATCGCATTGTGGACAGATGACTGAAGGGCATCCAAGACTGGTCATCAAACAACCTGCATTATTCAATAGAAATGGATCATGCTGCTTAATGACAACGTTATACCCCATACCTAAGCTTAAAAATTGGGATATGAAGTTTTGTAACAACCATATTAACCTAACATTTCCTCCTACTGATTATCGTCTTCTCAAACAATGGCAACTCCATATTCTTCAAAAGGGTTCGAGAAATGGAAATATCTAATTTGTGTTTTCACTGAATTTCTAACCAAATGACCGAGAGAATTTTATAAATATATGGGATATTGATACAAATACCCCAGCTTTCAATTAAATACTCAGTATTCATGTGAGTATTGGAAAAAATTTGTTTAGGTGAAATAATATAATAAATTAAACTAACCTAACCTAAAAAACCTTAACATAAAATAACCTAATAACCTAAATTAAACTAAAATAAACTAACTGAACCATTCAATTATATCATCTATACGATTCAATACCCCCCAGTTCGATCTACAGCGATATTTATTCCAAACATTTTCACTAACTCCATACTAACCACATCTTTTAATAATTTCACTTTACAAAGTGTGTGGAAGTTTCCCTCGCTAGTTTTTGCCTTAATTCCGCCCCCCCCCAAAAAAAAACAACAACAACAACAACACGTTTCGGTATAATTAACTGCAATGTAGTGGCAAATTTTAAGTATATCGATCATGGCGCCCCGTTTCTATTTGCTATTTATTAATTAATTATTATTTCTATTATTATCATTACTAATTAGTTATTTTAAAGGTTAGTTCTATTTAACAGGAGATAAATCAAATCAATAATGACTTAATATAGAAAGTCTCTACGGACTGAAGTTCTTCGTGTATGGTGTGTAGATAAGGACTGAACATTAGCGGTTGCAAAAAATAATGAAGCACCCTAAAAATGCAGGAGAATTACGTGCCCTAATACTCTAGTGCCCCAAGATATCTCTTATTTGGTCTTTTTAGGTCGTGTATTTATCACAATTTCGCCCTTTAGCAAATTTATGATCCTCTTTCGAAGATTTCCCAGTAAAAGTTCCATCGATGATAATTGAGTTTTTAAATAAAGGAATAAATAATCCCCTTAACAATGGGAGGAATCGAGGTTGAGTTGGGTGGTGTTCTTTTTTTTATTGCTATTCCTCCACTATCTTGTTTATTATTCTCTTATGCTTTCCATTTATTCTTTCTCTTCACTTTTTTTCACCTCCTTTGAGCCTCACTATTGATGAAGAAGCCAAGACGGCACCGGACGAACGGCGCTCCCTAAGGTCATCGGATAAGAAAGAATCCGACGTCTTTGAGTTCGGCCTCATTTGAACTCCTGATGATTCCTTCTTGGCTCTTAACCAAAACAACTGAGTACCGTCGCTCCATACAGCCCCCCCCCCCTCCTCACCAAATTTAGCGCCCCAGCCCAAAAGGTTGAATTAAGTTTATTACACTGCGCCGTTGCGGGCTCGTTCATAATGGCCATCGGACGGAAAAGGAGCGTTCACAATTTATGGTTCGGGTACACCGGCCATCGAGTAGGATGGGCCGGTGTCCTGTCACACACAGGCCTCTTAGGTCCAGGATTTATGTGAAGGAAGATTGCAGGGTGCTACTGGTGGAATTAGGAAGGAAAATTTAAGGACAGGAACGATTACCTTCATCACAGAGGATTTCTTTTGTCAACACCGGAGTTCGTTTCAGCGATTTATCGTATGACAAAAATAGCAAAATGTGAGAAAGAATGTTTATTTTTATTTCCAGTAAAGAACTAAGTACGAGTATTTTAGGTGTTCAAGAAAATTCGTGCGTTTTTTACACCTACTTAGGCGACTAAAACCCTTTCGTTCATACTATAGAATAGTTTCTACAAAATAATTTCAATCATTTTCATATATCATTTTCAATCGAAACAAAAGTTTTATTTTTTTTCTCTTGAAAAATTACTCCTAAAAGTGGTTCGAGCAAAGGAATGTTCAAGTTTTCGATCGCGTCCAGATCGAAGAATCTTTCACTGCAAATCTGATCGTCTAAGGACTAAATAAAAGGTGGTTACCAGAAAGAAACTTGTCAGATGAGTATAGCGAAGGAAAAAGTATCTCTCAACTTGCATTAGTCGATGTATCTCCCACGTCACATGCGCTGTGTGGTTGTGTATTGTGTTCTAAGATCACAACTCCTTTCGGGTTGACTCCTTTCCGAATGATATGCGCCGTTTGGTTGTGCATTGTCTTCCAAGATCACAACTCCTTTCCAGATGACTAGCGATGGATAGTTAGAACAAGTTCAGCTTGAATTCTTCGCACTTATCCAGCGTTTGTCTTATCTTATTTTCTTTTGATACAATCAGATTCGCAATGAAAAATTCATTGATAATGACGTATTCGAAGCGAGACGTAGACAGTTCAAAGCGTTTGGAGTTTTATTCAAAACGCATAAATTAACTTATATTTTCTTGTAAAAAGTTTCCTAAAAAGGAAGAAAAGTATTTTATAAAATAAATTCTATTCTTTAAATTGTATTTTAATTTATCCACGAAGGTTACATAAAACGCGCGAGCTTGGCCACCTGATACCTACGGGGCTTTTCGCTTAATCTTCCCGATGTAAAATAAATGGTCAGTAGACATGAAAGCATCGTAAATAAAGCACCGAAATATTGTGTAAACGTAAAACATGTATTTTTGTGTTGACTACGAACACCACTAAAACAAGTGTAAGGCACTTAAGTGACACTAATCTGCAAACAAATTAAAGGTCTCATGGTTGGGATAAACATACAATGGACTCGCTAATCCAGCGGGATCGGTGTAGGCCATGAATGGTCTTTTGCAGTCTCCTTCTTTTCTTATGTTCTTATGTTCTTATCGCAGAGCGCTGTCAAAAACACACAATACGACCCAGAAATCTCCCACAACCAGGGAAGAACAATCCCTGGTGCTCACCAGAGATAGTCATTCTGATCTTTAAGCGCATTTCATTATCCGGTCGGAGGATCTCATCCATAATACAAGGGACGCTTATCACAAGTAGAAATTGGTAAATAAATAAACCGTTCAAGACATGCTATGTCTAAACAACTATAAAACGATATTAAGACACCGAGAGATTAGTATTAAGGAAGGGAAGTGGTAGAAAACGTCCTACATCACCTAGAGAAGAGAGATCTATTATTCGTTCTTTACTACAGAATCGCAAATTACATCTTCTAAACTTGCTTGGGAGGTCAATTAAGCTCCAAGTTCCAAAATATTACCCACAACAGTGAGAAGGAGGCATAAAGAACAAGGTCTAAAAGGATGGAGGGCGGACAAGAACCATAGATATCTGAGGTGAACAGAAAAAAACGTCTTCAGTCTGCCAAAGATGAAAAAGATTAGCCAAATGAACAATGGTCTAAAGTTATTTGGTCAGATAAAAGTAATTATCAATTATGTAAGAAAGACTATTTTATTGTTGTTTATGTGTAATTTATGTTTTACATGTCATTTATGTAATTCCATTTAAATATATTTTGGAAGAAAATAATTTAAAGATTTATCTTTATTGTAACAATTTCGCAGATTTTCATAACTTCTGGAGCTACCTTTGTAAGAAGAGTTGGAAAGGCATTTCAGCCCGCTTGTGTGGTACCAACTGTGAAGCATGGAGGTATTTTTATCATGGTAGGGGGCTAAATGTCCTTTTCAAAGTCAGATGAGATGGATTTATGTTAGGGAAGAATGAACTGAACTCAAATTATACCACAATGTTGTCACAAGTTTTAGAGCAATTTATTCAACAATTGCATTCCACAACACCAAGAAAGGAAGTTATACTTCAGCATGACAAAGATCCATGCCATATATCTAACCGCACTAACAAGTACTTGGAGAAATATATATCCTTCTTATGGATGGCTGCCGCAAAGCCTAGAATTGAATCCAATATAAAACTTGTTTTTGAGTGCTTATAAAAGCAATAAGAAGTACCACAAGTAGAAGCAAACAGAACTGTATGAAAAATTACAAGCTGAGTGAGGAAAGATAACAATGAGAATTTTGTCAAAATTTGGTGAAATCCATGCCACGAAGATTTATAGCTATAATTAAAGCAAATAGTGAGCCAATAAATTTCAAGTATTAAAATTTTAATTATATATATATATATATATATATATATATATATATATATATATATATATATATATATATACACATACATATAGGATCAACACAGTGCACACTAAATACCCGTTTTGCGCACATTTAGGCATCAGCAACAAAACTCGAGCCCCACTCACTACTCCCGAATTCTCCCCTATCCGAATACACTACGAAAACAGACATCCACACCATAAACCAAACTTAAATGATTTTTCAATTAGAGACACAGCAAACAACAAAAACCAACTAAGTACACTGGAATCTCTTTATATTAGATTTACAAACCCCACTTTAAACTCTGACACAAGCTCATTTCTACTTTTACTACAAGTATAATCACGCACGAATTGCACACACCAAATCCACTTCCCCCAAAACAACCCCTATCTTTCAAATATTTCTATTATCTCCTCCTTTTTACAATAAAGATACCCAGAACTAATTAATCTCAGTTTTATTATAAAAATAAAAACATTATTCCCTAATAGTTAAAAGCCCTGCATTTTTATAATTTGAATACTACCACCTCTGCTGCTTCCCTTTTCCCATATAATTAATTTATAAATATCTGATAACTTATCGAAAAACTCTTATGTTTGTATATATTTATAATCTCATATCCTTAAGAATGGGTTCCTACCCGAAACGTCGGTACCAAGAAGTTATAATATAATAATGAACTTCCTAAATTTAGCCTGCTTATTTATCCTAAAAATAAGTATACGCCTCCTGGCAACGCGCAACCCCTCTGCTCTCTTAATATATATATATATATATATATATATATATATATATATTAGCAATTATATAATTCGAAAGAGAATGTATAACAACATAAGGGTTTCAGATTTTGTTAGAATCGGCCAAATAGTTATGATGTTATTGCCAAAACAAAATAATTCCTGGGCTAACCTTGGGAGGACTTTGGCAATTATATAATTCGAAAGATAATGTAAAACAACAAAAGGGGTTTCAAAATTCGTTAGAATCGGCCGAATAGTTATGATGTTATTGCCAACACAAAATAATTCCCGGGCTAACCTTGGGAGGACTTTGGCAATTATATAATTCGAAGGAGAATGTAAAATAACATAAGGGTTTCAGATTTTGTTAGAATCAGCCGAATAGTTATGATGTTAGTGCCAAAACAAACTAATTCCCGGGCTAACCTTAGGAGGACTTTGACAATTATATCATTCGAAAGAGAATGTAAAGCAACAAAAGGGTTTCAAAATTCGTTAGAATCGGCCGAATAGTTATAATATTATTGCCAAAACAAACTAATTTCCGCGCTAACCTTGGGAGGACTTTGGCAATTGTATCATTTGAAAGAGAATGTAAAATAACATTCGGGTTTCAAATTTTGTTAGAATCAGCCGAATAGTTATAATATTATTGCTAAAAAAACTAATTCCCGCGCTAACCTTGGGAGGACTTTGGCAATTGTATCATTTGAAAGAGAATGTAAAATAACATTCGGGTTTCAAATTTTGTTAGAATCAGCCGAATAGTTATAATATTATTGCTAAAAAAACTAATTCCCGCGCTAACCTTGGGAGGACTTTGGCAATTGTATCATTTGAAAGAGAATGTAAAATAACATAAGGGTTTCAAATTTTGTTAGAATCAGCCGAATAGTTATGATGTTAGTGCCAAAACAAACTAATTCCCGGGCTAACCTTAGGAGGACTTTGACAATTATATCATTCGAAAGAGAATGTAAAACAACATAAGGGTTTCAGATTTTGTTAGAATCAGCCGAATAGTTATAATATTATTGCCAAAACAAACTAATTCCCGCGCTAACCTTGGGAGGACTTTGGCAATTGTATCATTTGAAAGAGAATGTAAAATAACATTCGGGTTTCAAATTTTGTTAGAATCAGCCGAATAGTTATAATATTATTGCTAAAAAAACTAATTCCCGCGCTAACCTTGGGAGGACTTTGGCAATTGTATCATTTGAAAGAGAATGTAAAATAACATTCGGGTTTCAAATTTTGTTAGAATCAGCCGAATAGTTATAATATTATTGCTAAAAAAACTAATTCCCGCGCTAACCTTGGGAGGACTTTGGCAATTGTATCATTTGAAAGAGAATGTAAAATAACATTCGGGTTTCAAATTTTGTTAGAATCAGCCGAATAGTTATAATATTATTGCTAAAAAAACTAATTCCCGCGCTAATCTTGGGAGGACTTTGGCAATTGTATCATTTGAAAGAGAATGTAAAATAACATTCGGGTTTCAAATTTTGTTAGAATCAGCCGAATAGTTATGATGTTAGTGCCAAAACAAACTAATTCCCGGGCTAACCTTAGGAGGACTTTGACAATTATATCATTCGAAAGAGAATGTAAAACAACATAAGAGTTTCAAAATTCGTTAGAATCGGCCGAATAGTTATGATGTTATTGCCAACACAAAATAGTTCCCTGGCTAACCTTGGGAGGACTTTGACAATTATATCATTCGAAAGAGAATTTAAAACAACATAAGGGTTTCAAAATTCGTTAGAATCGGCCGAATAGTTATGATGTTATTGCCAACACAAAATAGTTCCCTGGCTAACCTTGGGAGGACTTTGACAATTATATCATTAGAAAGAGAATGTTAGAATCAACCCAATAGTTACAATTTTATTACAAAAACAATTAAAAAGCAAACCGGGGACCGATCGACATAGTGAGATGTAAAGTCGCGCGCGACTAGACTCGCATTCGACTAATGATTGAATTAATGATCCGTCCGACATGGCATAATTTTGGTATTTCTTTAATTAACTTTGATTCATTAATACGCTATTTGTAGCAATTATTACATTTATATATCCAAAATTAGAGGGATTAAAGTCTTTATCTTCATTGCATTCAGTTATGAAGTTGAAAATATTTCCTCTTCTTACATTTTTCCGATATTCATTTGCTCATTTTTCAGATTTCTCGATTTTGGACTTCTATACGGTATTGAATATACACCAAAATACCCGTTAGGTTTTTTTTCACAAGTCTCTAAACTAGGAAACCTTGTGTCAGGGAACTTTATATAATTTTGTTACTAATTCCTAAAAGACCGAGAGTGGTGAGTAAAAGTATATTATTTTTACGAGTAGCGATTATGTGGTACCCTAAAACTTAATTATTAATTAAAAAGATTGATCTCTTTAGTGGCCAAGGAATTCCTTTATTAATTAAAATGTTCGACACCTAAATGACAATGAATCATAATTATTAGCAAAGAGACACCGACATCGGTGTAAAAAATATATTCCCAACTATTAAATAAACATTGGTTAGCCTTGCGTAAAAATAGTCAAATGAAAGGTGGACAGGAAAGATGTTAATTAGCAAACCCAGATACACAAATTATGGTTAAGGATAAAAAAAGCTACGCTGATACCCTCATCGTAAAGCGTGAGTCTCGTATGTTAGAGGCAATTCGAAGGAAGTTCATTCTGATATCGCAGGAAATTTAGAATTCGATCTTAGATTTCTGGCTGGAAATAGTATCACAGAAAGGACATGGCAAAAGAAAGTTTGTTAGGTCAGGTTAAGTTTAATTAACTGGTTAGTTTAGGATGTATGGTTGGGTTAATTTTGTTTAGGTTAGGGAAAGATTCAGTTAGATTGTCAAGGGAGGTTAAGTGGGGTTAGGGTGGACTATATAAAGCTGAATTAGGATAAGTTAGGTTAGGTTGGGATTAATTGCGTTAGGTGCAGCCAGAATAGATTATCTTAGTATGGGCAAAGTGAAGTGTGTTTTATTAAGTTAGGTTAGGGTTTTAGGTTAGTTTGCTTGGTTTATTTGACTAGTTCTGTTTGGCTAGATTAGGTTGGGTTAGATGTTTTTATTATCACGTTTCTTCCAAGTCGATTTTTTACAAATGATTTGATTTTCATATCCATTCATCCATAAGAGTTCTTTTACTGTGAAGTTATAATCCTAATCTAGCCAGCACACGGTTTAGCTAGTGCTTGGCTGTTTGATCCTCGTCTCAAACATCTTTAATTTGCCTTCTCGGAACTTTGATTCCTCTATTGACATCTTTCAATCACACTTTGGAAGGATCCTTTTTACATCTAAACTGAAAATTTTGTTATTCATTTCGGTCTCTTCTTTACTTTGTCAAACTGTTGTCAAAAAGAGGTAGGGAAAAGCGAGTGTTTAATGGGATTATTTAGTATTGTTTTCTTTCCCATTGTTTTAAGAACACCTATGCGTAATTTTACTCACAAAAATGTCTTTTATTTCTCGTTATATTCGCAACCATGTCTAAAGATTACAGCCTCGAAAGTTTAATCCGTTTATTTAATCCATATCCGTGTCTAAGCTTCTCTTTCCCCCAAACATTTATTCCTTAGTTCACTACTTACACTCTTATTTTCCCTTAAATAGAATCAAACGCTCCTCACATCTTCTCAACAGTCGATTCCAAATTGCCTTTCCGTGTGCATCTGACTCCTTCAGTGCATTCCATTTTCCCCAAATTCCTCTCAACCGTCGGCGTAACATCGCTTTTAACTATTTGTTATGATATTGCGGAGAAGGCCAATGACCCTGGGTTAACCGCCTCGTTTGCCGATGAGGCACTTTCTATATTAACAAATATGAAAGCCAGTTTCGTTCCAGATGTTGGCATGGAAACCTTTCGTGGAGCTCAGATTTTCCTGTAGTGATATTTAGTTCTCCCGAAACTGTTATACGATCGGTAAAAATCCGTCATTAAAAGGATATAGCGACGGGGACAGGTTCATAATCGCTAGAATCATCCGACTATGTTCTTTTCCATGGACGGGTTCAGTCCACAAATGAGACTCGAGTGGGGAAATGAGCTTGAAGATTTCTGTTGAAATTGAATGGGTTTCCTATTATTCGGCTGCTAAGTTCTATATTGGCTACCGCAAGAGGATGGCAAGGAAAGATAACGAGGGTATGAAGCTTGATAATGAAATAGTGCAATGTGAAGAAATCGGTAGTTTGAAAACATAAATTCGTCTACTAAGTATGGAAGGCAATAAGACCCTTGGAACGAGAGATTCTGCCATACAAAAGTAATCTGAATCTCCATAGAATGGTTTAATTCTGATCTGTCTATGGTAGTGGATTCTGGTAAAGTAAATAAGTTAACATAATTTTGACGTAAAAATATCACTCCATGGCATATTTCAAATAAGAAATATATAGAAAAACTTGAGTGGTTGTTCTGGTATTATAGATGAATATCCTATCTTGAATAAATCTACTTGAAGTTAGCTCATACTGGATACAGGCAGTAACTAGGGAACATACAATAATTTTCCTAATATCCCATAAATTTACTCAAATAAATATATTCTAGAGATTAATGATGTCTTTACTCATTTTTCAGTATTTAAGTTTATTATTGTTAATAATTTTCGAGCGTATGACTCGGATAATAGCCACATCAACTTTAACGGATTCAAATGGGAAATTCTATTTAACCTTAGGTCATCAGTGGTTAAAAAACGGAAATTGAGTGAGACGAAAAGGCCATTTACTCCTTTGTGGTAAAACTCCATTAGCATGGAAATATGGGGAGAAACTCTTAGGAAAATGAGATTAGGAAAAAAAATAAAGAGAAGAGGCTCTTAAGAGCAAATCGCATTTTGTTCATCTATTTTTATACACTTGAACTCTGAAACTTATTTTAACATCGGCTTATATGTTCATTTTTTCATTATCTTTACTCACGTAAATTTTAATTATGTTTACTTTTAATATGTTTTGGTTAAGCATCTTGAAACTTTCGTTATTCTCTCATATCAAGAATAAATAGGACAAGTAAACACGTAATTGCCTGGGTAGTGCTGAGACGAAAATCCTCAATCGTTTTAAGTGCGTAGACTCTGTGTCCTAACTCTCTCTCAAATACTTGGGAAGTATCTAGATATTATTAAGGGAGCAATAGAGGATTCGGAAAGGTTTTAAGTTATTATTTTTGCCCAATTTAAACCTAGAAGTTTAAATTAGATTCTAAATATGCGGCGCCGTCGAAATTTGAGAATTTAAAATTAGAGCTAAGAAATTGATTCGCAGAAATTTAATTGGAAAAGCGATTCTACATTGGTTTTCATATTTGGATTTCCACGCCATTAAACTTTTGAACAAAAAAGAAGATCGATTATCGAGAATGATATCGATAGTATATGTAAATATTTCCACGTATACGAAGTGATACTAAATTGGCTAGACAAGAGGGTATCGAAAATTGATTCGTATTTGTTAACAATTCGGTTATTAATTGGATTTAATCTCAGATTTATTTTAACTTCTTCAGAAAGTACTAACATTGATTCTAAAACCCTTTAACTCTTCCTTTTAGCTGTTATTTTCCCGAAGAACCAAAAAGATACTTAGGGTTACATTCAGAACAACATTCATACACTATAATTGCTAACTATTATTATATATCGGACTAATAACTTCAATACAAAAATGAAAATTTAGAATTGTGTCTTTCATATTATTTACGCTGTTTTATGTTGAAGTTACGTTTAATTACGATTTTTCGTTTTCTAAAATGATAATAATTTCAAGAGGCTTAGTTAATTTTGGAACTATTATGATTTCAATGCATTCTAAGGAATTTCAAATGTTCAAACGGCAATTGTTGGCAATACTTGTTTTATTCAGGTGGTAAAATTGAGTTAGCTAACAAGTTACATCTACACAACAGGGAAATTTCCTCGAAACGGATGGACAACTATTAGATGCATTGCGTTTATTATTGCTTAAAAGTAATAAGCGAAAACTCAACGAAACCATCTTTGTCAGAAAGTTTGTAAGGATACATCGATAACGAAAGTGGGAAGGTAGATAGAGAAAATGAAAATGTGGGGAATATACATAGCCATAAATCCACGTATGGAATATGGGCTGTGGAGGACAAGCATTCCTCCAGTTGCTACCTGCAGCATTGTTGATTTTTATTTCTCTCAAAGGCTTCACTTAGAAAGGAAGGAGCTCGAAATCTTTTCTCCCTCGCTAGGATCTGTACAGAAAAGGGAATAAGAAGAAAAGGGAATAGGAGGAAAATACAATAGGAAGAAAAGAGAATAGGAAGAAAAAGGAATATGAATGAATTTGAGAACAGCTCAAAATTTAAGAGGTTCAATTTTCTCTGTAGCTTTTTTTTTCTAGTTTCTAGATATTTGAAATTTAGATTTTTTGAATCCGCGAGAGGGTAAACCTTTCCTTTGAAACTAAGCACACAAGAGTTTGTGAAAAATATTTATGTAGAAAGAGGTGAAGAGAGAGGAAGTGAAGATGTTTGGAATCTATACTATACAAATAGACGAAAACCCCATTGCAAGCATTGGAAACGAAAGTAAATTTGCAGCGTTGGGGCCTGGACGGCACCCAAATCTCGAGCTGTCACTCGCAGCAAGGTTGCCTTTGTTAGGTTAGGTTAGGTTTGATTTAGTTTGGTTTTGTTTGGTTAGGTAATTTAGGCTAGGTTAGGTTAAGTTAGGTTAGGTTAGTTTAGTTAGGGCTAAGTTCGGGTTAAATTTGGCTAGATAAGATACTCTGAGGCAATCGTTTCATCATCTTATACATTTTTTAATGTTCTTTCGAGCATTTTTATTGTCTTTCTTTCCATTTTTCTCCCCTTAAAAATACCTAATATTAAAAAATATCGTTAACCATCCCTGACCTAACTCTGTCAAATAGCTCAGATTATAGAGCCACAATAAGGCACCTAATTACATCCCTCACTGTGCTCGTGATTTTGTTCTCCTTTGATAGAGGCGTAAGACAGTGTTTCCATGAGATTCGACACGGAAACTAACCGTGTCACTTCGAAACTGCCATAATTTAAACCATATATATTAAACTAAGGTTTTTGAACATGAGACCTTATGAATTATTTTTGGTTTCGACCTTTTGTAAAAAGTTTTTTTACTCCTATATTTGTCTATCAATCCTGTTGAAATTATGTGCCTGTGTCTATTTATACCTTCGTCTTAATGCTCCCAAATTTCGAAACTGTACATTAAATCGTTCATGACCTGTAGGAAAATATTTGGTATTAGGTAGGGGTAGGAATACTGTGTTGAAAAGTGCAGGTCATAATCATTTTAGAAGAGATTCAATATGAGTGGTAAAACTTTAGGATCTCTTAAAGATGAGGCATTCAAAGAGATTTTTTAAACTCTCATATAACCTTACTAAACCTAACCTGGCCTTTGAATTTCAAGTTTTTCCCTCTTCGACTCTTTCCTGATTGGCAATAATTATGAGATTCAGAAAGTTGTCCAAGAACAATTTAAGCTTGATTTTGTAAGAGGATAGATGATTTTTAAGAGTTTCAAGAACGAGGAGGTTTGGTAGAAAAAGAGGTAGGGCCGAGTGGCGTCACTAAACAAAGATGAAATGATAGACTAAGGCATGGCAGGATTTAGGCTTGTGAGGCCCTAGGCTATATAAAGATATGAGGTATTCCTCCATCCCTTTTAAATTACACCAGCTGGTCTCAGAAAGCTTGAAAACATATATGCATTTTAATTACCTGAAAATAATATTGCCTTTTAATTTATATCAAGAATATTTAATAATAAAGAACGTGTTACAAAATCACAAAATATTTATTAGAGTATCCTCTAAGTTACAACATTTTCTTTCTTGATTTCTTCGAAGCAAAATCATTGATTATGTCATCAAAGATAGGCTAGGCATCTTATCGCTTTCTATGTACATGATGCTAAGGGCAGAGAATTTTCCTTCAGACATAGTTGCTCTCAGTTCATTTTTTATTATGTTTAGCTGTGAAAATTATCATTCTCCTGAGCGATTTTTTACCATCAGACATAGAAATTGTCATAATATTGCTTTCACATAAGGGAAAAACTAAATGAATCTTGTCTTGAAAATGATTTGATACATATTTTTTTGTTGGATTTGTTCTTTACCAGGATAATTCTGCCTGACATAATCATGGAAGTTCTTCAGTTCAACCGTGATGTTAATATAAACATTATGTAGATACTCTTTTATTAAGGTTTCTACTGCTTCATGTAGCTGTCCCTCTGAAGCTTCTAAATCACTTCAAAATGAAAATTTGTTTACCTCATAATTGTAGACTAGAGCTCTTCTATTTAAATTTGTTTCAAGGATTTTACTCCAAATTTGTCTCTTGGAGTAATCTCTTCATCAGCATCAGGTGCAGCTCCATCGTTATCTTGTCTTTTTTCACTTTCCTTTTTTTGCTTCACACTTATAGTCTACGTGCAAACTAAATTCAGCTTCTTTTTTAATATCATCAAAACTTCTCGACTATTTTTTAACATAGTGAGAAAGTGATCTGCACAGATTGCACATGTGGTAAGTGCAATCTTTGGATCCCGGAGAGCAATACTGGTTTTGTGAAATTCTGTCAGCAAACGACTCCATAGGTGTAGCATAAAAACAAACTCTAGTTCCTCCATTTTAAACAGAAGAGTACCAGCTTGTAATTTTGTACCCTCCCTTTTAATTCTCATTAGCATAAATGTGACTTAGAGCATCTATTATTGACATATACCTTGCATTTATGGCAGGCACGGCTTTGGGGTGTGTTTCCCACCTAGTGTCGAGTAAACTCTTTGGTACTCAAATGTCTGAGTTTGTAGTTAAGAAAGATAGCATCACAGACCACCTGTTTATAGAAGATGAAAGAAAGATGAACAACAACAAAAAATTTTACTGAATCTGCACAGCAACCTACAGCAGTACGGCCTAAAAGATTTAATGAATGTTCGTCCAGCACAGAGAAAATATATTAGTAATTTTAAAACACTAGGAAAGTTCGAAAGCGTTCAACAGGTAAACCATCACCAGGAGATATATACCTTACTATAAGAGTTAGTTGATCCACATGGGAAAGATCTGGTGTTGAGTCCACAGACAAACTGAAGTAACCTGCTTTTTTTAAGTCATCTAAAATTGATTTTCTTAATCTAATAGCCCTAAGCTGGATAGGCTTATCACATACTGTCTTCGAGAAATATGAAGGAATCCAGGATCCTTTGTTTCCATATTGTTTTATGTGATTAAACTTAGCAATCAATTCTAACGAACCAAGATAGTTGCCATTATTCGGTGTTTCAAAAGTTGCACATCTTCCCTAAAAGTTAGACTACGTTCTGTGTATGTGTACATCACTGCAAAAACACGCTCAAACACATAACTCAAATAAAGCTGTTCTTCTTTTATTTGTTTTGCTAGTACTGAGTCTGAGGTTGAACCACGCTTTCTTGTCAAGTATGTTAGCAAAGCTATTCTATGGTCTTTAAAGTTTACATGAGTTTGAATTGCAATAGGATTTCGCTAGTCAGAAAATCCATCAGAACCTAGTGCTGTAGTTGATGTTCAAAACAGTTTGCAGACAAGGCAATAAATGAAACCAGTTGTTGGATAGTGCACAAGCCATTCCCGATCATCGTATGCTTCACCATTAACTTTTCTGTCCTGAAAAAGACGTTTTTGAACAATATTTAACCTGATTTTTGAAGGAATGTTTAGAGTTTTCAAATAGACCATGCCTCTGCTGACACTCTGAAAGAGCTTTCAAGATCCAGTATGAGAGTTCATCTTCTGTTAAAACACCCCATTGCCTAGGATCACTGAGTTTCGTGAATTTTGTTGTTCGAACTGTAGATGCTGATTCTGCATCGTAAGCAACTCTCACATTGGATCCAGTTCAAATATTTCCCTCAGCTGAGATTCCAGACTCTTTGGTCTCAGGTTCAGAGACGATAGGCTGTTTTTGTTTGGAATCTGCTGACCTTCTTGGGTTTGTAGATCATCATCTGTTGCTGAGGTAAAATATCTGTCAAGTTTTGGCAAATCTTTGAGTTGGTCTTCAAGCTGTTGTTTTTCTTTTCTTTTCTGGTATTCGCTATCGAATATTTGCTTCATTCAGGGCTAGAAACAAAATATCAAAAATGAATGTTAGAAAATTAAAGATTATAAATAGAAAAAATTTATATATAAAATGTTTTATATATTATAGATAGCATAGAATAATTGGTTCAAGACAGTTTTTCACCCTTCTATTTTAAGCTTTTTTCCCTTTATATGAAAAAATTAATAAATCTGTAAATTATATAGCTAATGAAGAACATTTAAATAAAAATATTCATTAATTAATTAAACTTAATAAGTTATCGAAGTTGTTAAAATTATAATTGTCCTCCACATCCATTCTGTAAGAAGATTTCAATAATAATTACCATTAGTCTGCGAGGGTTGATTTCAGGAAATGGGACCACTATCTATATAACCTCTATCGATAAGGGACTTACCTACATTTAATGTTAATATTTACAACTTAACCTGACTAATTAAACTCACTTACTATTATTAGTAAAAAAAAAAGATGCTTTACAGAAAAGCTACAAAGGTTAAGTTAGATAATAACAAGTTAGGTTATATTCTTACATAAAGAAAATGATTAGAGAGGTCAACCTTTATAAAATGAATAGATTAACAATAGAAATTAACAATAGATATATCATTACGGCACACAAATGATTACCTAATCGAGGAAAAATAAATAACAAGAACCAAAAATAGAAAAGACCGGGCACTAAGCAAGAGTTATTTACACCGGAATACATCAACTGAGACTATCACAACTCAGTCAATTTTGTCTGAAGTAGGTTCTATTTGGTAAAGATCCAAGGTCAACTTATTCAGGAAACAGGAGGTTTGACTTACTTCCACGTTGTCGTTCTCAGCTGGTAGAGCAAACCTAGCAAAAGAGCACAAATTTGCAAGTCTCTACTCATGCATAATCAAATGACAAATTAACAAAAGCTTGAATAGTTCCCACCAAGGGCAACAAACCATCTATATACACTATAATTGCAATAATCATTTATAGGCTACTTACATACGGACATCATTACTAAATATTACACATCACCTATAATTCAGCTATCTAGACAACGCAATTATAGATGGGGTAAAAAAAAACTCTGGAATTTTTTGAGGCTCCTTGAGATTTATAAGCTATATACGCTGAAGCGTATATAGCTTGTACCTAAGTCCGGCACTGTACTTAGGCAGTGGAAGGGAATTCCATGAAGAACCAGATGGATACGAAAAGGGGAGCACCAAAACGCACCTCTGTCGGCTTAGATATATCACCTCCGTTGTGAATAGAGAGGAATTAGAGGGATAAGTCAGGTTCAATTACAGTGACACCCAGATATTCACTAAGGCGATCAGAGGAAGAGTGTGATCTGTAGAATTCTATGCAGCGGAGAGATCGGAAAGTACTAGAATGGAAGGCTGGCGAGCATAAGCCGCACGATAAAGGCGGCCATTTACATTTAGGAAAGCTGATTAGTGTTGTGCCATGGCCATGCATTAAAATAAGACTATGAAATCTTATCAGTATTATAGAAGGACATGTGATCTAGAACTTGCTGAAACTAATCTTTCAAGGTATTTAGAAATGAACTGAAGTTTAGAGTTTGAGTAGTAGATAACAGATCAATGGCGGTTTCGTCTAGTTTGTTTCAATAATGGGCAAACACCAGCGGAAAGAGAAAGTTTGAAAGATACTAATTCGGTTAGGGAGATGAACTTGGAGGAATTGGTGATAGAAACGTGGCGGAAAAGAGTTAAGAGAAAAATTCTTTTTCGAAGAGTGGAGAAGGCAACAGCCTAAAAAGGAGGTGGGACGGGGAGGATGCAAATCACCAAAATGGCGAGAAACAAGGGTGGATGGAGGAATCCCAGATCGGAGAAGACGGCGGAGAAATTAATTTGCAGTTGTGGCAATATGAAAATACTCTGGCTGTTTCATGTATATTTACTGGCATCCGCGATATAACCCGTGAATAAAATATACACAATACACTATTTATAAGAGGCAAGTACTTTGTGTAATCCCTAAAATACAGGGCACATTATATAATACCCGAATATTCCCCATTACTAATTATCAACTTATATTTTGAGTTGAGGCTCCATTTAGTTACATCAACTATGTAGAGGTATAGAATTTTGTGTATTTTCTTTGTAGTGGAATAATTTGTTCTTGGAGTCTTACCCGCCTCAGTATTTAGTATTAGTGTATTGTTTTTTGTTGCCTTTTTATTTAAAATCTATTTACACGTTCAGTTATTTTACTTGTTATTACACAATTTAAAAAAATAAAGTCTCTCGGATATGGATTTTCGATTAAAGTCACATTTTCAGAAGAAGTGAGATTACTGTTAGAAATGAAACAATGGTAGACCTAGCCCTAGATTTATACCAGCTTAATTACTCCACCTAATCCGTATCTATAAGACGGTCGATCTGTTCCTACGGCCATAAAGTTATTCGTTCATAACGAACGTTGATTCACGCGTGCGCGTAAATTGTAAGGCACACCCGGTGAAACGTTTACTCATTGTAGTATATTATATGATATATATCATACTATATGATAGTGATCTTGCGCTACTCAACTTAATCTGCTCTCACCCCACAAAGAGTAATAATAATCAGCAAGTAAAGATATTTTTGTGTCACGTTATAAAGATTTCAAACAATAAGCATTTGTATTTTTTCGCGACAGGATATTTATCCCGGAAAACGCTGGGTAACTATGCTAATATATCATAATATGATGGGGGCCTTGTTTACATGTTCTATTTGTATGAGCTAAAAACACGAACGCTAAACCAAATAAAGAGTAAGCTTGAATCATGATATCAGAACACAGATGATACGTTCTGTTATAATACGAACTAAAACAACGGTAGCAAGTTAGGTTGAAATAAAAGAAACATGAAAAAAAGTTCACTCCAAAACGAAGTCAGAAACCAAAAACAAATCTAACAAAATCAGCCCCTCAAAACTTAATAATAATTTCTCTTAAAACTTAAATCCAAAATCCAATAAAATGTAAGTTTAAAACAAAATACATTCACATTAACATTTTAATGGATTCTGGATATAAGTTTTTTAAGATAAATTGTTAAGTTTGGGGTCGTTGAAAAGCTAAGGCGTTTCAGAAGAAAAAAAAAGGTTTACTTTAAAACACAATCATAGAACTAAATAAAAAGTGCTTAAAACATGAGCCAAAAATCATAATAGTAAGTACACTTTTAAAATTAAACCAGAACCCATAATTAAGCTCGTTAAGTCTACAAACGTGGACTCAAATAACAAGTACTGTACAAACAGAAACTCAAAATCCTATAGAAAATCAGCGTAAAGCACAAATTCAGAACCCATTAGCAAATCAGCTAAAACAAGACTCGAGAAGCCAATATATAATTTTCTTAAAAAAAGAACATAAAACCGCGGAATAACTTCGTTTAAAAGGGAAGTTCGCTATAAATAGGAACACAAATTCAATAATACATCCGCTTGAATCATATATTCAGTACACACCAATAAAATAGATTGAAACACGAATTCAGAACCCAATAATAACCTTCAGAATTCAGTAGCAAGTTCGTTATTAAGAAGAACGCAAAATACCATAGCCCATTAGCTTGAAACATTACCTCAGAATCCTATAACAAATGGGATTAAAACACGAACTCCGAACCTAATAACAAGATAACTTAAAACACGAATCAGGAACTCGGTAGCAGTTTGCCTGAAAACACGAGCCTAGTGGTCACTCAAAACAAAATATCAGATCTCCTTGTAACGCTGACCCTCGACCCAGTAGCAAATCAGATTAAAAGACGAATTCAAAGATTTTCTCTTAAAACGCGAAGCCAGAACCAAATAGAATATATTGATACTTTGTCTTTTTTCTTAGGAATCTGTTTTTCACGTTCATTCGCCCTTTACATCTCGCTACTCTTCAAAGGAGACTTTTAAATTGGATGAGGCGCTATTCAGATACATATCTTGACAGCCAATCGCGCTAAGGCGTTATTCTACTCTGCTGATATTGACATTCTACACTTTCAAGCAATATCCACTTTGATGCCGGATTTTTCTTACAAAGATTTTATATTTTGTCCTTTTTCGCATTTTAGATATTGAATATAATAATAAACAAAAATGCGTAGTAGAGGCGTTATTATTTTATTATCTATAAATAAACTGTCTAAAACACCATTCCACGCACAGTGACGGGAAGTTGTACTCTTGAGTACTTTACTGTGCGCAAGTTTGTTAATGTGGTTTTCAAACGTCAGCGACCTCCTGATTCAATGATATACTCAGTATTTTAGTAGAAGTTGGGAGGGTGGAAGATATACTAGGTGAAAATTAAAGCGGGGAGGGAGGGGGGTGTTTTGCCCAGGTAGGGAGGGCATCGCTTTATTTTTTATTTATTTTTACCTTTGCTTTCGTTGTTTGTTTGAACTTTTTCTCCTATGTTTGTGTAATTTCATGAGCTTTAGTGTTCTTCTGATTTAACTGATTCGACGTTATTTTAAAAAGTTCGTCTGGTTGTTAGACCATCTTTCTTCCCCACTCCTGATTTATTTCGACCATAAGGGAAAGAGGGTGTTAAGACTATACCTAGAAATCAATTTTGCTTAGACCATACGCTTAGTAACAGAGGATGTCAATCATATACCAAAAATCCAATCATGTCTAATTTCCTCATAAAGATTTTTTAACATAGAGAAAATTCCTGAGCGAAAAAGAATGAGAAAATATACTATGTATGGTCCTCCTGTCATACATCTCCACCTCTCTTGTTCAGTTTGTGTAAAAGTTACTAACCTTTAAGTTTACCACACTCAAATAATAAATTTCTATTGTCATATATATGTACTTGTATAAAAATAATAACACATTACGTTAGAACTGAGATACGAGTATGATACAACCGGTAGAAATCATATTATATTAAAATAGTAGAAGTATCTCTTATTTGATATGGCGCAATTATAATTACGTGATTAATATGGCAATGTTGTAGTTAACTAAGCTCGAAATCAAGACCGCGGAAAAAGCTCTTCTTACAGTTACGAGAGGTTATCTCAGAAAACAACATTTCTTAAAAAAAGGTTTACGTATCAAACGGCTCTTTTAATTGCTATCCTGACTACAACATTAACATTTTAAGCGCATGGTCGAGCTCAAAATGGATTATATGATTTTTCCATTTTCTTCGAGAACAGGGATAGCAATTATCGGGTCATCTCATAAGTTCTGCCCGGGTTTGAAATAAACAAAAGTGATCATATCTTATATTTTATTGATTATTCCATTGGTTAGTAGCAACTTAAAGTGGATTACTCCTTTGCAATACCACCAAACAGAGAGAAGAATCTTCTCCGCATGAAGTTCTCTTTTGAGCTGTGATTAGGGGTTATCCCCCTTACTAAGCCATTGTCTACGACGTTTAACATTTTGATAAAAGGTCCATTTTCATCAGCAGTCACAAGTCTTTCAAAAATGGTGAGATGAATTCACGAAAATGAAGAGAACAGCAGATCTCAACTTGGGATTTGGGGTTTGCTTTAGACAATACAGGATGCACCCATTTTCCGAATTTTGGAACCTTTCGAAGCTGTTAAAGATGAAGGTGAACAATTGTATGGTTTTAACTAAGCTGCCTTGCCAATTCTTCAACTGATACTGTAGGATCTTCTTCAAGTGATACAGCAAGGAGCTTTTCATCAAACTCAACTGGATCTCCTGTTTGGGCTTTATCTTCAAGGCTGAAATCTCCATCTCTGAATTTTGAAAACTATCTTCTGCAAGTTCTTTCATTCAGGCACTCTCCTCCATAAGCTGAATGTTGATTTTCCTTTGTTAAACTTATAAAGCATTATGTGCCTTAAATGCTCCTTAGATACTTCCATGTTTTAAGGTGTATAATTAGTGAAATTTTAATTGCAAAATCATGAAAAATCAAATTTAATTATTTTAAACGCCTCTAAATTCATATTTATATTACTTGCCACCAATTTACATCCAAAGTAGTGTTAAATTTTAGATAAATCAAAATCGGACAGAACTTATGGGATGACCTGATAAACTAGCTGATAGGTAAACCTTTGTCCGCGTTAGAAAGGCTTTCTTGTGTGATATCCTCTCACGACTGCTGTATATATATATATATATATATATATATATATATATATATATATATATATATATATATATATATATATAATTCTCAGTCCTGCTTTGGTAGTCTGGATATTAATCCATCCATCCACTTAATTATATGGTGCCGATCTCTTGACTGATTGATGTACGAAATCTACAGATTTGGTAATATACGACAAGTGATATTTTTGTGTATTTTAATCTTTGCGAATACTGAACTGAGGAACGCAACCGTTTTGTGGGACGCAACGTTGCACTAATCTGGCAATTAGCACGTTTCCTAGTTTATATGCTTTAATCCATATCCTATGTATGAATTTTTAATAACTTACCTTCAGAGTGCACCATTTGGACGTTTTTGTTATAATATTATAAGCTTTTACTTCTAACTTTTATCACAAGTTTTTTTAATTAGTTGTTGGACTTTCTCTCCTATCTCTTGCGCTTCGTTTCTTTTTTCTTCTTCATTTCCCACCGTGATCCTCGATGTAGATAATGATGGTGTTAGGCATATGTCTTATTTAGATATTAAAAAAACAAAACAAATGGTGACGAAATTCTACTCTCTTTGCCATTAGTGCATAATAGAGTGCATAATACTTTTTGTATATAATATATAGTAAGAAGTCTTACCTTTCTTATTATTTGGTTTAATCATATTTAACGTGTGAATTACCCTTAGTAAAAAGAAATTAAGTTTTTGAGCTCTTTCGCCTATAAATTTAATCCCCAAAGCAGTTAAACCCCCAAGATCAATTGGAAAAATACCTCTTCGTTTTGCTGCCTGACCTAATCTGGAAGGTAATTGAAAAATATATTCAACAACAGAGGGACAAAGTATCACGACGAGAACGATTTACAAAATAACTACCAATTTGGTTTTTCATTAAAAACCACCCGCATTTTATTTTTATTTTTAAAGTTTATAAGTTTAGTTATGGTATGCATTAGTTTGTACCTGTATTTCTATTACTCAATAAAGGATGTGTTATATAGTTTTATTTTTGATTAATACCTGGTTGTGTTTTTTATATTTTCGGGTTTAAACCAGTTTTCAAACTTATGCTCGGTAAAAACCAGTTTTCAAAATTCCGGTTATTTAGCAACCTTACTTAACATCTAATTCGCCGTCTATATTAACCATCGGATTATTTTCCCGCTCAGGACCATGTCTAAGTATGACGGCAGAAGCGATAAAAATGGAATAATAAAAAAATAATTGCGATCAATTTTAAAATTGGACCTGTTTACAGGAAACTCTTAACAGATGTGTATGTAGAAGGAGAAAGATGCAGTAATGATACATAGGCAGGTTTCTGGGACTAACCATTACAACGCCACGTTACGAAAAACACGTTACGGAAAGAATAAATAGAGGGATAACCGGACTTGAATATTGGCTGCAAAATCTTAAGATAAAAAATAAGAAGATCTTCCGAGCAGTTATTCCATCGGAATTAATATATCCGTCAATCGCTATGTACACTATCTCCAGAAGTAGCCTCATTAAACTCTATAAGATCCCCCAAAGCAGTATACATCAGTCCTATTGCAAGAAGAATTAAGCTAAAAGGACAAAGGAGAGGCAAAAATAAAAAAACTTAAGACAATATTAGCAAAGAGAGCAAAAAAATCAGTGATGAGACATAAAACGAAATAGACATATACCAATCAAATAGACCAGACGGAAAGGTGAAGAACTCATTGCCGATTCCCAAGCTTACCGAGACTAGAAAGAACAAAAGGAAGAGGAAATTTACACGTGAAGATGGAGAAGATGTTACAAACTTGGACATTACCGATTACGATAAGCTACCTATAAGGAATCTTACCATCGATCCCGACTACACGAACTCTATACCGAAACAGAATACCATAATGAACCAATATCGTAACAGATTAGTGAACCCAATTAGAGAAAATGTCTAAAAAGGAATTCAGACAAAGGTCAGGTAATCATAATGATTTCAACGCCTAAAGCACCGAAAGACTAATAGAAAAACTGATAAATACAATACTCTTACAGTATTGCGTGATTTTCACGCCTACCACCCTTTTATCTAACCATGCTAAACGATAACTCCTTACAATGGATAGGGATAAACCTGATTTTGAGGCAAAATGGCATCCCTTTTCAAATATCTACCTTCCTTCAAATTTCATTCCCTATTATTACTGTCGCATTTCAAACTCTTACAAGGACCTTAAATTGGACAGATGGAACAGGTGTCAGGAAGTGGTAATGTATAAAGGGTATCGGATGCAGTGTGTAATTGGTTGCCTAAATTTAATATAAACGAAAATAACATGGAGTTCTTTTATGATGATATATTTACCAAAGTAATATGTTAAAGACTTGAAGGGTTTAACTTATTCATTTTATTCAATAAAATCACCGTCTGTCTCAACCGCGGCCTCCAGGCGGCGTCGGAACATACTGCAGGTCTTCTCGCCAGTCCGTTTGTTTAACTGGGTGAAAATTGTGACGATCCTGTTCTTAAGCTCGACTCGTACCTTGGTGGTGCACGCGAAGCCTTTGGTCTCTATTTCAACTACTCCCTACTTATAATAGTCCTGGGGGTTGCCGTCTTGAGAAATAGGAGGCCAGATGTTCGGAACTAGTAGTCAAAGAAATTATCCGACAGTCAAGACACGCTCCTCCTGCTTGTGTGACATGGTGTAGTGTGTTGCTGCCAAACGTATGGCCTTAAAACGGTCACCTCCGGGATCCAGGACAACACCAACTACTTCGGGAAATTATTGTAGCCCTCCGGGAATAAAATGGGGAAATAACGTGGCCCTCGATACTGCCTAACCCAAACACCGATGATGTGAACAGTGAACTTGGTATTCATAACTCTCTTTTCATATTTGGAGACACACTAAGCCAGCTGTAGTTTTGCTAGTTCACCACCACCTGGTCCTGGTACTGGCAGGAATCTTTCTCTTCTAAGAAGAACCAGCCAAAGCATGCCAGGCATGAGGAGATTCTTCGGTTTATTCCCAACTTTCGCAGCACAGTCCTTCCGTTTGTACTTCGTCATTTTCGACAGAAGTTGACCCTTTGTATCCTTGTATAAGTAGTAGTGGATGAACTCATGCACTAACTTCAGGATAATAGACTCTTACACACCGTTGTTCGTGGCTATTGACCCTCATAATAACAGCCGGACTAATCTAACTCTTTCCTGATACTATGGATCTTCCTTCAATTGACACCCAAGCACTCGGAGATCTTCACATTGGAGATCCCGAACTTAATCCCAATCAGTACAGCTTGTATTTTCCAAATTTTTGGACGATTTACCTCATCCTTGCGATTTCCTCCACAAAATATGATAGGTAGAAGAGAAACCCAACGCCAGTTCAAATGCACACACGTAAAGTTTGCAAAGAAGATAAATTGCACACGGCACCTTGTACACATCCTAAACACCGTATTTCGGATTCCACGTTAAGCCTTCGGTCATATAGCTGTCTAGGTACAGTTTTGTGGTATCTCCTACTATACGTCTTGTTGTTATATCCTGAACTTTTCCTCTTCCTCTCCTTTCCACTCCTACATCTCGTAGTCGCTCTAGTCTGAGTCTTCCTAGATTCTGTGTAGAAAGAGGTTGCGGAGGACTACAAAGGAGTACCGGTCCTCCCCACCCCTTCCCTTACCTTGGCCTCTCCTATGAGGGCCAGCGTTAATGGGCACCTCGGTCGATCTGTTCTTTGTCTCTGACTTTCATTTTCATTTCATTTCTTCATTCCTTGAATGAGGCCTGTTTGATAAAGGTAAATCGCACGGAATGTTAGTCCTTTTTTCTTGTGGGTAATTTGCATCATTGATCTCGCGATTAAAGTGAGTTCTTTATCATATTTTACATAAGATATTCATTTATGACTGTTTATCTTACACATATCACCCTCTCACTCAATCATCTTTACAAATCTACCATTACCATAATTAAGATCTCGCACTTCTATCCTGGCTCTGGAATACATATGAGAGTAGTGAAACCCCTTCTAATAAACGGTACACATACAACACACAGATATGCTCAAACGGACTAGTTCATTAAATCTAAACATCTTCAGTTGAAATTGAAAGTATTGGAGAGTTTCATTCTTAATGAAATTGTGTGGAAGTGACAAGTCCGACGTGGGTATAATTGAATTTTTGTTTTCGGGCGAAGTTCTTCTTAACATAAAAAATGAGATGAATATCACATGTCACTTTAGATGCCTGGTTATTGCGTGGTGAGTTGGTGGTGAGTTTTATATTCATGTGTATTTTTTCACATTCTTTTGACTCGAGTTCAGATGTGGGCAACTTAATGGTCAAATAGGATATATTAGGCGTTTCTTATCTTTCTTCAAAAGAGATGTTCAAAATAATCTTATTTATATTGAAAGTCATTAATTTTTGTTCGTATTTGGGGAAGGACGAAGACCAATTACACCTGCTAGCGAGTTCCCGTAGCATGGGAACCCCCGCAACCGTATGTTTTGTTCCTGCGAGCGTCGTACGTCTTGGTTTTAATGGTTGGTGGGTGTCGCTGACACCGCCAGGTAATTCCGGTTAATCTGCATCAATGTTTTAATGTAGATGTATGAAATGTAATGTTTATTTATGATGAAATGAAAACGGGAGAGGTAGGAAATGTGTTTAATATAGGAAAATTGAAGAATACTTCCATGATGTGAAATAAATATGAGGCGGAATGAAGTAGTTGGGGTCGACGAAGTGGAATTAATTCTATTAGGTGTGAAATAGCATTGGAAGGTTAAACAAAGTGTAAATCGGCTGTAGTTCAGTATTCTAAGGTGATATGGGTGTGTGAGAAGAATGTTAGGAAAGAGAGTTGTCAAGGGAATATTCGAGTATCAAGGTGTGAGTAGGATTAGAAGAACGTGTAAAAGTCGAATTGCTTATGTAGCTGAGTATTTGAGAGTGAGAGAGAGCGAGCGAGAGGGTTGACCTAGGAGTAAGGGGATGATTGTGTGTATGATAGATGTGCATGGATTAGGTTCCTTTAATTCCTAGACTTTTCATTCTTTTCCGTTCTGTTATTTATTTTCTCTTCATTCGTCCCTTCTCCCTTCATTCCCATGCCTACTTAGACGAAATTCCGGTGACCGATGGGATTAAGCCATTTGATTAAAGGTGTGTCAGCTTTAGCTTCCTAGTGTAAGGTTTCTTGCACATTGATTGTCGACTGTTCGCAACGTAACTCAGTTTCTTGGTGTTTCAGGGAGTCCACCAGAGCAAGCGCGATCTTCCTCCAGTTTGCGAGAAACACAACCCATGTCGAAACGGGGGCCGCTGCATCCCCACTGAGAGAGGCCCCATATGCGAATGTTCCTTTATCGGTTACGAGGGCGTCGCCTGCGAGAAAGGTAGGTGCAAAATGACTGTTTTTGTCAATCTTAATCGAAAAACAAGAGTTGATGGTAAATGACATCATTTGTTTACATTCCGAATCGAAAAATCCTTGGTAGCTGGAAAATGACGTCACTGGTTTAATTCCTCTTCGGCAAACAGAGGTGGGAAATAACGCTATTTATACATATTTCGAATGGTAACTAAAAGGGAATTGTGGACCAACTCTGGGGTGCCCAGCCATTTAAATTGCAAATTTTGACAACAGATTCTTCCTCTAAAATTTTGGTCTCTTCCGTTCTTCTCCGCGGTTCAAAAACCCCAAGCAGAAAGGTGTAAATATGAAAATCACTGGTGGGGGGGAGGGGGGAGAAGCGCCGGAGGTCTGGTGCGATTCAAACCATTAACATCGTGCTACTGAGATTAAGGACGGGAGGCTTAATTCACTCGGTTATACCTGAGCCTCAAAAAGACTCAGTTCATCCCGATACTATAAGCCGTTTGCATCGCATTTCCCCCATCAAAAAACATACCAACATATCATAGGATGGCAGCGCTATTCGTCACCAGCATCCTGCCAGAGATCCCCGCCACCGGATAAAGAAATGCACATAAAGATCAGAATGACAAGCCCCAAAGCATCAAAGGCCGGTTCTCGCAGGGAGGATAGGGAGGGGTCTGGCTCGTCTTGCGTGTTTTTAAAACAGGTAACAATAGGTGGAACCCTATGGGACCCGAGGGGGGGGGGCACTGTTCCGCGTCAAGGGTTTGTGGGTATGAGTGCCAGCTAGGAGAGTGGTTCGGGCCGCGTGGTGGAGTGGTGGCCAGATGTGCGGTCGCTCGCATTCATTGCTTAAATCTAAGAAGGCAAAACCAACGAGGTCATCTCCGCCTGCGGAAGCTTGTAAGAGTAGATTTGTAAATAAAGTGGTGAAGTTGGAGTAAAGGAAAATCTGTTGGAGAGTTACATCTATAAATCCTCCTAGAGAAATTGAGGCCTGAATAGATGGCAACTGGTAGCGTTAGAACAGGGAGGTCACTCAATTCTCTAGATGTCAGCTGCAGAATGCTGGCTCACGCTACACTTGATACCCATTGGAAGGGTATAAGAAACATTTTCTTGACCTCTCTTGCGTGGGTGGATCTTAATTAGGAAAATTGCCCTGGTTAAGAAGAGTTGCACGTTCTCTCAGATTTGAGAACCTGAAGTAGTCTCCTTTATACACCAATCGTAATATGTTCCTTCCACACGATTTTTTTTATTTCACCTCTTTCTTTGCAAACCTCTTCCCCTTACAAATTTCTTGCGGGATGTCTTTGTTGGTATTATTGAGTAGCACATGCCCAAGAAAGTCCGTTCGTTTTTCATTAATCTAGCTGGATAAATGAACTGTTTATTGATTGAACATTATTTCATTTATTTATTCTCTAAAATACTTTTCCTCTTTTTTAGAGATTTGTTTCCAATGAAACTCAGTAATTTTGAGCCATTTAAGTCTCAAGGCGGCCTTCCGAAGGAAACATGCCAAGAGGTCATGGCGGATGAGGCAGTTGTTTCCAATTAAGGGTATTCAGTGTAGTTAGTTAGTTAGTCGACGCCAATCCTTCCTTGATACAGGAGGATCCCCAAACGGATAATGAAATCTACATAAAATTCAGTATGACAATCGCTGGTCGGCCCGAGGGCACCAGGAGCCGGTCCTCTTTGGGAAGATTTAGTGTATTTCGCAATATTTCACGATGTGTGGTTGATCATTCTCTTACACAAAAACAATGCCATTGCGGTTAACCAGCGCAGGATGGATTTTGTGTTAGGACAATACTATTGCCAATGAAAGTTTCTTTGATTAGGATGTGCTGGAAGAGAGAAGTCAAAATTTTTGCTCTAAAACTTAAAGAGTTTTATTAAAGTGAATGAGGTAATTTTAGGAAACAGCTGGAAAATATTTGGTAGAATAAATTAATTTGCTTAAACTGTGTTTTAAATTTAGGTTAAACAAACTTTCTTGGCTAACCTCTGATATAATGAGTAACCTAAGTTTGATAACACTTTATTTTGTAGTACGACCTCGACTCAGCCCTATCTCAAATGAAATTCACGAGCCCTTAGTGTGACGTCATTTGCGGGACACGTCTTTGAAGTGTGACATGATTAGGCTGCCCAGATTTTTTTTAACTCAATGCTGGATGGAACTATCTGCATATATATATTTTATATATATATATTTAAATATATATATATATATATATATATATATATATATATATTTAAATAAAAAAGTTAAGTAATTTTAGTAGCAAACGAACTTAAATTATTAATAAGTCAATATTCACTTACCTAATTTGGTCTAGAATTGTACTTAGCATTTGAATGGATCTTTTCAAGGAGGTTTATGTTTGAGCTTAGGTAATCAGAAAATTGCAAACAAATCATCTCATAATTGCTTGTAGTTAATAGTGCCGCTTTAAAGGAATCTATCTTTAACCTGCTCTTTTCGTCTGTCCAGTAGTTTTTCATCATTGAAAATACCCTCTCTGTTGGTGCATTTGATCCTGGTAAACTAAAAGAATTCTACTACCTGATAAATGTTTTCAAATGTAATATTCTGACTTTTGAAATGTGCAAATATTTCCAACCATCAACTGTCAGCCTCAATTTCACGATCATTCCACTCTTTAATTTTTTCTAATGTGACAAAATTCTTAACACAAGTTACTTCATCGAAAAGACCATCATCATTTATTGTGGAATTGGGTCTCTTGGCAAAAATAAATTCAAGTGCTTCTTTAACTTCTCTCCAGAGGATTAAGTTGTGAAGAAGAATCCAGTTGAAATTTTCCATCTCTTCAAAATGCACAGTCCATTGGTTCAAATATTCTATACATGAATTAGAGAATGTCAAAGTAGTTTCTTAAAATCTTACTATATCATTTCCTTCTTTCTCTAAATCCTTCAGCATTTTATCCACAGCTAAGGGCAAAAATGACTCACGTTTTTTTTCAATCAATTTCAACCTTAAGTCTTTAAGAATAAAGGCAATCTCTGCCATAGAAGCCTTTTGAGATTCCACTTTTAGGATGTAATCATGGAATACTGTACTCTGATTGTGTACAAAATACAAAAAAGGCTCGGCACACGGATTTTCAGAAAAACTATCTTAGAATAGTAGCACATTGTTTGTGAGACGAGAAATATACTTTTAAAGGCTTGAATAGTCGAAGAACTCTTTCAATGGCTGGCTTCAAAGCCAGCCACCTGGTCTTACTGTATCCTAAAATCTGTTGAAACTCCACGTGAACAAAATCACAGATATCTTTTAGTTCTTCTACCCTGACTGTATAAATATTTAAAAAATGAGTAGATTTTTACAGCTACAACTTCGATATCAATAGGCAGACAATCACATACACTTTTCAAGGCGTTATTTAAAACATGGGCTGGACAATTGACACCAATTATTTTTTGACCTAAGCCTTGCTGTAGTCTAGAAAAGACATTATTTTTTCCACCTCTTGATGACCCCTAAAGTTTAAATTTGTATTATCAGCACATAATGCCTGTACTTTATTGGACAAATTATGAGAATCTAAAATTTTCTGTATCAAATTGAATAATATTTCAGGTGTCTCACCGACTAATTGTGCTACTTCTATTATTTTTACATGAACTCCATTTGTAGGCAAAAAATACCTAACCAATAAAACACACACTTTGACATTGCCATGGTTGGAACAATCACTGTAACGTGTTACGTAGTTGGCAAGTGAGAGATCATCTTTTAATGACTGCAGAATATCAGGCTGAAAGACATTAGATAAAATGACTGCCGTTTTAGTTTGAGCGCAAGCAAATTTTTTATCGAAGCATTTTCTTATTAGTTTTGAAGTGCAATCCGTGAATCTAAATGAGTGGTTGTGTTTGATTAAATGGTAAACCCAAGTTCCTTCTGCTACTGCTGTGCTTTTTTTCTCTTCATCGAAAGTTTTACCTATTAAAAATGATTCTAACGACCTGCTTGATGATGCGCCAGACATCAGCTCGTTTATGCTTATCCGAGTTCAAATGGCGTTTAATATCACGTATCCCTCAACTTACAATTGAGAAGCTAGAAAAACGTTTGTCACATTTTACCACGCTTTTAGTATTTGTCCTTCTAATGAAGGATATTCGTTCACTAAGTCTTCACTAAAGCAACACTTTCTTTTTGGAGCAATCTTAAAAACAAAAGGGTAATTGATATGATACGTCACACTAGTTGAAAAATCCCTGGATGACTGAGTGACAAATGAATTTCAATGAAAAAAATAATAAGGAATGACTCTCCGAACGAGTCAATGACTTAAATTAACTCCGGATTGAGTCACGACAGTCTGCTATTCGAAGCGGCGTTGCCAAATGTTGTCAAGTCTTTAATTACTTATGATTGTTTGACAGAATGTCCACCTGCATTTTCCAATGCTGGACTTTACATTGTCCAGCATTGAGTAGTCATTTTTGCTGGACAAATGATCTAAAAACAGTAAAATGCCGGACATTCCAGCCAAAATGCTGGACGTCTGGGCAGCCTAGACATGATGCGTTCAAGATGCTTCTGTGTGACGTCATTTCCAAGATGTCTTTGAAGTGAGTGTTTGAGGGCAGTGAGTCATTCGAAGTAGGAAGACACAATTCCGCACTTTTGAGCACCTGTAGGTACTCGTCGTGTGGACGTGTTCTTTGCCTTCACTGTTATATTTTGTTCCTTCTTCTCATTTATTCTTCTAAATCGGGATAGTAACACATGGTGATACAATAGGCTTACGTAAGTTTGGCATAGCTGATTATTTCCACTTTATAACAATTATTTTTGTTCACCGCCTTTGTTCTCTCCTCTCTCACCCATGAAAGGAAGTGTCGCCTCCTTGGGATTAGTGCCAAGTTCCTTTTTCTTATTTTCCCTAAGTGAGGTGGCTCTATTCCTCTTTCCTTCTCCACCCATGTAGTCGGCAGTGCTCATAGATTGATGCCCCCTTACACATTCTGCTATGTCAAATATAAAATTTATACAGGACTAAATTACTGTTTTTCGCATGTTTACTTATGGCTATAAAAGATTTTAAGATCTCTGTGTCCGTTTGTCTATCTATATATCTATACATTGTTAACATCTCCGGGAAGTTAACAATGGTGAAGAGTAAGTTGTCTACATGTCGGCGCATATCTATACTCTTATAAAGCAAAACACGTATCAAATGCAGTCTCGAAAAATCAATTGCTAAAACAGAAAAAAAGGAAAGACATACTCATTACAAGAGAGCAGATAATAACACGAAAAGACAAATGGTCCTGGGATAATTAGAGTATCAATGATTATCTGGAGCCTATTAGATAATTAGAGAAGCAAATTAATGAATACGAAAGATGGGTCTGTATTGGCATTCGGAAAATACGGAAAAGCCTTCAATTTAGCTTTAATAGCTTAAAAGAGACAAGGAATTGTCAAGAAATACAGTGCCATACTGTTTTAGCGCACATCACGCAACATCTTCATTTAGGCTATACTCAGTCATTAGGAAAATAAAAAGGTAGACCCCCATCTCCAGATAGATGTGTTCAGGAATGGTTTAGGACATTTTTAAGGGTTTTTACAATGGAAAACCAACAAAGTCCTTGGGATCCACTCAAGACCAGTCCTATAAAGAATATAGCAGATGGAAACGTCCTGGAAAACCAAATTATCATTATCAATGGATTAACCAAATTAATTATCTAGTATTAAAGGAGATATGCTAACTCTGTCGGAAACTGCCCCTACACACTGTTCTAAATGTGTACGAAATCAAGGTCAACTGACCTAAGTCGCGTGATCTCAATTATTCTGACTTATGACCCTATTACCTTCAAAAATTTCAAAAACTCATTGAAAAGTAAAGTACTTACATCCGACTGACCCACCGACCTACGAAACGATATATTAACTTATACAGTCGGTGCACGCGACTAAGAATATCATACTTAATTATGTTTATAATATTACGCTATGTGAAGGAATGCAAAGAATCATTTAACTCGTTAGGTAATTATTATTCATGCGGGTTCAATCTATATATATATATATATATATATATATATATATATATATATATATATATATATATATATATATATATATATATATATATATATATATATATATATATATATATATATATATATATATATATCAAGATTTACAAAAGAAATTGAGAACTATACAGCGCTGTAAGAATATATGTTCCCTATTAACAGGTGTAATGAAATGATTGATTGATTGATTTAATCTGTTTTATGGGTGCTGAAACCCTATAAGGATTATTGGCACCGTGAAATTACAGTCAAGATAGTCACCATCACCTCTTCAGTCTAGGGACTCCACTTCTAGACACTCAAGAATAAAGAGAAAGGTGGAGTCTGTTAGTATGAGAAGATAAGCTAAACTAGACGGTGCCAACAGTTACACAATTATGTATACAAATACTCATATCTATATATGTACATAAATGGATATACAAACTGAAAAAAAAATAATAATAAAAAAATTAAATAAATTAAATGTGTCTATATAATGATGTATCTCTTAGAAACTTTAGTACTAGTTCAAATGGGACTGAGGAATTTAGGACAGTAGCATATGAAAATCTTAAGTTGTTTTCCAAGCAGAAATTTAATAAGGGGTTACGACTTAAAGCATATTCAGGGCATTGAGTTATAGCATGTTCTGGGGTAAGTTGTGTATTGCATTTTCCACAAAAGTGGAAAAGTGATGGATCAAAGAAGTAGCCATGGGATAGTCTACTGCAACCTATCTTAGTATAGTTAGTACGATACTGTCACGACGTAACATTCTATAAGGTCTGTTATTGTTTAAATTAGGAATGATTTGGGGGAGAATGCCAATATTTTGGGACCATCCATTTTGCCAGAGGTTGAAGACTGAGGGCTGCAGCATGCCTATCATTTCTGATACTGAGAACCCCAGGTGTGTCGTATTAGCATTGTGTATTGCTGCTTTAGCTGCTGTGTCAACCACTTCATTATCTTTTATACCTGAATGACTAGAAACCCATAAAAAAACAGCTTCCAGGTTGATTTTATGTATATAGTTAATTATACGGTGGAATAAGTAGTGACTTTTTTGTTCTTTCACAGCTAGCAAACCTGATAGGGAGTCTAAAACTATGAGTAGTTTACAGTTGTCTAGCTTTTGATTTATGTACTTGAGTGAACTCAATATTGCATATAACTCAGCAGTAAATATAGAGCAGTGATGGGGCAGTTTGAAGGTCTTTATGGTTTCCCTCCAGCTAAAAGCACATGCTACTCCTTCATTACTTTTGGAACCATCTGTGAAAGTTACATTAAAAGCTGAGGATTTATATAACTCAATTAATTCTAAGGACAATGTTTGATAAATACATTAAGGAGTGTTGTTCTTAGGGTATGCAGTTAATGAGAGGTTAAAGTAAACTTTAGTTAGTGTTATATAGCAGTTAGATATTTTTATGGTGTTTAAATTAATGGGGTCATATCCTAAGTTCATTATATATTTTTTAATCCAACCACAAAAAGGTTTTGGATGAGGTCGAAGGTCATAGAAATTATACCAAAAGAATTGTAAAATACATATACGTGTGGGGTGATTTGCAATACTGAGTACTTTGATACCATATCTTAACCCTAGCAATATTCTACGAAATTTAAGAGGCATTATATTAATTAGCTTCTGCCTCTGAAAAATCAATTCTGGTACAATTTAATGCACCTATGGCTAGTCTAATACACTTAAATTGTATTCTATCAAGTTTTAATAGGTTGCTTTCTGATGATGTATGGTATAGGAATGAGCCATAGTCTATTTTGCTTCTAACAATGGATTTATATATATGTAATAGATGCATTCTATTTGACCCCCAGTTTGTATTTGCAAGATATTTTAAGAGCAAAATGTTAGATTTACATTTCTCTATTAATGACGTAATATGAGCTGTCCAAGTTAGTCCCTGATCTAATACTATGCCCAAGTATTTATGAATTTGCATGTAATTAATAGGGTAGTTTAATATTATCAGCTCTGGAAAGTTATGTTTCCTAGGGCGTTTTGTAAAAATTATACACTTAGTTTTAGTAGGAGAAAAGGTAGTGCCACATTTTTGTGACCAGTCAGATATAGAATCCATGATTTTTTGCATCTGGTTGTGCATTTGATCCAAATTTTCACCAGATAGCCACATTGCAATATCATCAGCGTACAAGGCATGGTTTATGTCTAAATTTTTGAATAAATCATTTAACATGATTGAAAATAGGAGTGGACTTATAACGCTGCCATGTGGTAAGCCGATTTGTACAGCAAATTTTTCTGAAGGGAGATTAGCTATAGAAACTCTTATAATTCTAGAGGAAATGAAATTTTGAATAAAGTTGGGGAGGTGGCCACGTAAACCCATCTTGTATAGTTTTTTATAAAGACCATGGTGTCAAATGGTATCATATGCTTTTTCAATGTCCAGAAAGATTGCCATTACATATTTATTGCAGAGGAATGCTTTCCTTATGTCACATTCTAAGCCTACCAAACTATCCATAGTTGAGAAGTGCTTTCTGAATCCAATTTGGTAGTATGATAGGTACTTTTTTTCATTAAGGTATTTCTGTAATCTAATAGTCAATATTCTCTCTAATGTCTTGCATAAGCAACTTGTCAAGGCTATAAAGCGGTAAGAAGATGGTTCCTGACTTGGTTTCCCTGGCTTTAAAATAGGGATGAGTAAACTCTCTTTCCATGTATCTGGATAGGTATTATTTAGAAATAGGTGATTGTAGAAATTTAAGAGATTATGTTTATTTAGGTTACTAAGATTTGCTAGGAAGGGATATATTATGTCATCCATGCCAGGAGAGCTTGGTTTGTTTTGGGGAATAGCTTTTTCTAATTCATATAATGTAATTGGGCAGTTATATTCCTCATTGTTAGATACCCCAAATGAAATTTCATTAAATTCAGCCTCCACCATAGTGTATACAAAGGGTTCTATGTAGGAGTGAATACTGCTAATAGTAGCAAAGTGGCCAGCTAATATTTGGGCAGTCACAAATGGGTCAGAAGTAAAGTTACTGCCAGATTTTAATGTGACGAGTGGATGGGGTTTATGTCCTTTTGTAAGTCTCCCTATCTTATCCCAAACTTCTGCTGTATGAGTGTTATGATTAATAGTTTGTACGAACCGTCTCCAGGAGAGACATTTCGATAATCTAATTACCCTTCTGGCTAAGGCTTTAGCTTTATGATATAACAGTAAAGACTCTGGATTCATGTACTTCTTAAATAGTTTATAGGCTTTTTTTTAACTTTTATTGCATAGGCACAACCATCATTCCACCAGGGATTGTTATATTTAGGGAATATTCTTGATGATGACTTTGGTATGGTTTTGGCTGCACATTTGATGATAGCAGAGGTTACTAGAAGGCAAGCATCATTTGCATTAAGTGAAATATTGACTTTTGGAATTTGTAGCTCTTAAAGAAATTTTTTTAAATTACCTTTATATAGCCATTTGGGCCTGGTATTATACTTCATTTCATACATCGTTTCCATAATTATGGGGAAGTGGTCACTATCATAAAGATCTGGTAGTACTTTCCACTCTAAGTTTAGTTTTAAAGAATGGGAGCATAGAGATATATCTATATGAGAAAAGTGTCCTCTAAATTCATTGCAATAAGTTGGGGCCTTTGAGTTTATGATGTATAAATTTGCTTCTTCAATAAAATCTGTTATTTTATTTCCTCTCTGACAGCATTCTGATGAGCCCCACAGGTAGTGATGTCCATTCAAATCTCCAGATATTAATACTGGTGGAGGAAGTTGGTTATAAAGATTCATTAAGTCTTGTGTAGTTAAAGGAAATCTTGGAGGTATATAGATTGAACAAATTGTGAATTTTAAAGATGGTAAATTAATTCTAGCTGCTATAGCTTCCAGATCAGAGGTGATATTTAAAGTTACAAATGGTACCCAGGAGGCTATGGCAAGTAGAACTCCTCCTCCATTACGGCATCTATCTTTTCTTAAGATGGAATATCCTTTTAAAGAAATGTTTTGCTCTATTCCTAACCTTGTTTATTGTAGCATTACGATTGATGGGGAATACTCATTTAAGATCATCTGCAAGAATTGTAACCTAGTTGGTTAACTGCGTATATTCCACTGAAATATTCTAAAGTACATCATCTATATATAATTTAAACTATTAATCACCAAATAACATTCTGTAACCATCCCTTGAATCAATTTTTTTTTAAAGCCCATTTTATTAAACACTATAGCCATTTTGTTAACTGCCTGTTTAGGGGCAATGTTTGCTTCCATGATTTTCTTATATTCTTTAAGGATAGACCATAGGTATTCATTTGAGACATCAACATTATCAACGTTATGAGAGTTTTGTTTATCTTCATTATTAATACTTTTTGCAGGTAGAGTTTGTGGTCTAGTAATGGGTAGGTCGCATTGTGTTTCTTTTGTAGCTTTTTCAGTTATTTTTTTTTTCTTGTTATTTATATATATGTATGTCACTTGCATTTATAGGATGATTTTTGAAATATACCTGTTGAGCTTCTAAGAAGGATCATTTTTTATAAATTTTTAAATGAATAATTTCTTTCTCCCTGATCCACACAGGACATTCCTTAGAATTTCCTAAATGGTTGGGAGAAGAGCAGTGAATACATTTAGGAGCTTCCCTTGGAGCAATACAATCCTGAGAATTATGTTGCTCATTACAATAAAGACATCTAGATTTATTTGTACAGGTACTACTTCCATGTCCAAAATGCCAGCAATTAAAGCACATCAAGGGATTAGGGTAGTGGTTATCAATACTGAATGTAAGGTATCCATAATATAATTTAGAAGGCAAGACATTTCCAGCAAAAGTTAATACTAACAAGGGGGTAGGGATTCGGGAAGGGCCTTTATTGAGGCGACTAATTTTCATAACGGACTCATTTTGAATTTTTAATTCATTAAGTAATAATTCTTCCTCAAAGTATAGTAGATCAGGTGCATATATGATACCTTGAATAGTGTTTAAATTTTGTGCAACTGAGCACTCTACATCATATTGTCCATTGATAATGGTTTTTGTATTTAAAAGGGCTGTTGTCTGATCTGAGGATTTTTCATGTATTAAGAGGGATCCTGTTTTGCAATATTTAACCTCGATGACAGGGCCATGAAAAATGGATTCAACAACTGTTTTAATTGTTAATGAACTTAATTTTGTCAAATTAACTGTTGGAGAACTTAAATATACCCAAGAAACAAATTTGGGATCAATATTCAATTTGGGGTCATTTTTGTTTATGGAAAACACATTTATACTACCTGTATCATTGATCTTACTTTGTGATGTTACAGGAGCTTTATTACTGTGCGTTGAACTATGATATATAGCAGGGTAATTCGATACTTGTTCGATTTCTCTAAACCAGAAGTTGATGGCTGTAAAGAGAAACGAGAGACAGCTTGGTGAGTCTCTTTGATCACTTTGTGTAGTTGTTTGAGAGTAGGATCAACGTTAGATGATTCGAGATCAGTATTAGAATTAGGTCGTTTTAGTTTAACTCGAGATTTGACCTTTTGAGACATCTCGAGAGAAAAATGCCCCCGTGCCCTAGGGCACGGGGGACTTTCGTTAAGGAAAAGGTCTTGGGTTATTAAGGCAGTAGATATAAGGAGATAACCTAGGTTAAGCAAAATTCTCACTAAGGTACCTAACGATTAATCACTTATATCAAACAAGATTTGGAAAGTGTGGAGCAAAACAACCTTTCGGAAGTCAGTCTACAGAGGAAATGCCCGTGTTCCAAAATGTTTCAGGTGTAATGAAAGTGTCTCAAGAAGAAGTAGAAGCACATTAACGGTCAGGATCCGCAGAGGACAATAGCCATTAACTGCCTCAAGAGAAGGGAAGTAATAATTACGACAAAGGAACAACAGAAAAAAAGCGAAAAGGAGATACGCAGCCATCAAACAAACGTGAACATAGCGAAAGCTACTCCGAAAGAAGTAAAGGAAACCAAAGAATAAATAAGAAACATTATGTAAATGAAGGTAGTGGACTTTACGTACTCGCATATATAATGTTCGCGCATGTCCATATGAATCTATATACTCGGCTATGCCAAGAAGAAAGAAGAAGGAAAAAAGAAAATACAAAAGACACCAATGCAAACAACAGAAAATAACAGCAAGACAAAATATACTAAGTAAAAATAAATAATGATTAATTCATTCCCAAAAAAAACAGCAAATGATTATTTCATATACAAATAACATTAAGAGTTTTTAAGACAAGTGGCTTGAACGCCATAAAAATGACGCCATAAAAACAACCAAAGATTCACAAAACAAAAAAATTATAATGAAATCGATAGGCCTGATTACCAGGCGCCTTGAATTCCTTTGCAAAACTTTTACACTATCTTCACTTTCCACCACCTTTATTTTTTCTATCTATCCGCACAAGCTTTTGTCCCTTAAAAACACACACACATACGCACACTTCCCCTAATTGGTAACATCACACAACCAAGCTCCTTCGTGGATACCTTGAATCTCCTATTAGAAAAGAACGGAGTTAGGGAAATGTAGTTTCCGGACAATCCCCGATCGGCTCAAACATGCGGAGTTACAGCAGGAAAACCGCTGCATTTTAAACATATGCTTGGAGTAGGAGCCGCAATGCTACACAAAGATATTGAAAATGAAACGGAAGACACACGAAGAAAGAGAGGAAGATAAAGAAACGGAGGATTCGGGAGAGGAACGAGATATTAAAAAAAAAGATCTTCAGGAAATTTAAGCAAAAATAAAACACAAGGAAAAATTTAGACATAAATTCGTCATTAAATAAGGAAACAGAAAACGAAACGAAAAAGAAGGAGTAAGGATGCATGCACGAGACCAGGGATTTTAGACGTTAAAAAAGGAATTGAAAAAGGAACCTACAAATGGACATACGTTATTGAACACCACGAAACAATAATTAAGAACCTAATCGACGAGAAACGAATAAAAATATGTCCCAGGGATATTAAGTTAATAAATATACATTCAAACGTCTAAGAAGTGGAAAGTGGAAGAGTACAAGAAACAAATAAGGGAATTAAACCCCTACCAAGAACAGGGACTGTAAAAATAAGACGAAACATTAAGGAAACGTAAGACGCAAAACCAAATCTAAATATTCTACGCCTAAACACGAATGGATGGAAAATTAAATCTATACAATATGGAAATATGTCCAGACAACTGATCCCGATTTAACTACCATTTCAGAACACGGAGTAACAGACAACGAAACAATCAAAAGATATCATTATAATATAATAACAAAGAACCATAGGAAAGAAAGATTCTATAGTGTTGCAATCGCAATAAATCAGAAAATTAATTACGTGAAAGAACGAGAGGTGGATGAGGCATACGTTGCTATGACAGTAGAAATAGAATACACTCCGCTCACATTAGCAGCAGATTATCAACCACCTCGCCGATCGTACATCCCGATCCACTCAATAATGGAAATGTTCAACAGAATAATATAACTGGCTTACAGTAATCTAGAAACCAATCCATAAAAATGAACGACAAAACCTAGAACTACTTATAGATACAAACATACTCAAAAAGAGTAGGTTCAGACTTCCCCACTTTGGTCACCAGTAGACCAGCAACGAAACCAGACATTGTGCTATCTAACAACAATATGCCTTACAATGTATATACATGGAACCACTCCCCGTTCCATGTAGGGACCATCAACCCAAATCTAATACAGGTCCCAATTCGATCAAGGAAGTCCTAAAAAACGGGGCGAACTAAGAAACATATAAAACAATGCTGAAAAGTCATGTCCAACCATAAATGAATGTAGAAAACAATGAAGAACTGGAAGAGGCAATGGAAACGCTGATAAATAGCATCATGACAGCCGACGAACAATGTGTACAGAATTCTCCTTTATCTGAGATGGACAGGTGAAATGAAGATGAAAGCAAGAAACATCAAAGATAAATACACTGAAATAAAAGGAAACGGTACAGATAAGCAGAGAGCGAAAGAAGTAAAGAGATTGAAGATAAAAATGGTCGTCCTTATTGAAGAACAGCAAGGAGAACAATGGAAAGAGCTAACAAAGAAAGTGGAAGATATACAAAATCCACGCGAAGCATGGAATGTGATAAATAGGAAAAAGAGTAGACCGCCCAAGCAAAATTTAAAATACTGAATGAACAGGGAGCGTGATTGAGGAACAAACATTAAAAAAGTTCAAGGAACACTGTGGAAAAGTCTAAACCATTGAAGAATGAGACAACGAAGGACATAAGAGGGAAACAGAAGAAATAGTTGACGCCTACATACTGACAAAAAAAAACAAAGAACAACACCAACAAGAAGAATGGACAAAACCACAGATGATAACGAAGGTCTAGGAGTAATAATAATGGAACAAGAATAGCAAATTACACTGTGTAACACGATTTTTGTATTTGGGTAGCAACTGTTATTTTCTATTTGATTGTGTCTAGAATACATAAAAAACACTGTTATTTATTTCAAACTTTGCTTTTGTGTCCAGGATAATGTTATTTATATGAAATTTACCTATTCCCTTTGGAAAAAGTAGCAAATTTGAACTTTCATTTGCATAAAGTAGAAACAAAACGACATGATACAAAAATAGCATTTATTTATTCGAGAATTGCATAGTTGAGACAATTAAAATATTAGAAAGAAGTAGTTTTCCGTGATTTACGCTTATACTGTAAATTACTTTCACGAATCTGCCCCCAAATATAGTCTCCAATCAGATTTTCATTATATGATTCTTGATAGCAGCGTTCAAAATCCAGTGCATCCTGGTGAAAGCACTTGTCAGGCTCCTCGGAGTACGCTTCCATGTTCTCCTCAAATTTATCAAGATGAACGTCAAGAATATGGACTTTCAGGGACATCCTGCAACCCATCTTGCCGTAGTTTCTCACCGAGTTCCCAATAAGCTCTACATAGTTTTCGGTTTTGTGATTGCCTAGGAAGCCCAGAAACACTGCGATAAAGCTGTCCCACGCTGCTTTTTGCATCCTAGTGAGCTTCTCAGAGAAACTCCTTGCACTCCATGATCTTATTTATTTGTGGACCGACGAAGACCCCGGCCTCCATCTTTGCCGCAGATAGCTTAGGAAAGAAAGCTTGGAGATACTTGAAAGCTGCAGACTCCTTATCTAGACCTCTGACGAATTGTTTCATAAAGCCCAATTTTAAGTGTAGAAGAGGAAACAGTACTTTTAGGGGGTACAATAAAGGCTCCCATTTGACGTTGTTTCTTCCCACACTAAACTCGGTCCGTTGTGGGCGATCTTTTTGGTTGGGTTAGCATGGGTTTCTTTCCTCATTTGCACCTCTGTAATCTGGATCAATGACTTCATCCTCTTCTGAACTGCTTTTCCTTTCTAAAAACTGCTGCTCTCTCTTTGGAGGAGTTGGTACGGGGAGCTCAGAACTGTGCGGCACTAGCGCAATAGATGACTGAAGGTCTAGGTACATGATAACAGGCGCGAAGGGTTCACCATACAGAAGAAACAATTGCTTGAGTGGTCAGTTGGTTCACCTCCAAATTCGTGGGATTGCGAAATTCATAGCTTTCTTTACCTCCTTTGTAGCATCCTGTAAAAAACAAAATGAAACCAAGGTTTGTCTTGATCTCCAACAGGCCTGCCGAAATAGGCCTTGTAGGCCTCACACATTTTCGCAGATCTCTCTACTGAGTACTTTTTCGCTCTTATTTTAATAAATTCGCCGCAGACAGCAAAATGCGTCTGTCGGATACTTACAACCTCTTGATGCTATGTGTGACAAATGCTTCTATCAATGACGAGTGACGATATCTGCGCTGTGACGGCTAGAGTTAAACTGATCGGTTGATTAGACATTCTTTGTATTTTACAGTCATCTACATTGCCAGAATCTTCTAGAAATTCTTCAAACGTCTAAAAAATTCTAGAAAGTTTTAGAAAGCTCTACAGTTTATTTTTCAACAAATTAGGGCTGAATTTATGAGGAATGTAAGAGAACTGCCATTGCTGTCCAGGTCGCAAAAAACAAAATATAAGGGAAATAATAGCTATTCCTACTGTATTACTGTTTCTATAACTTTTTAAATATAGTATATCATGTTTATACCATAACTGAAAAAAACATAGCCCTTGAAACCTTTTATATATTTTTAATATTTGCATCAAAATAATGTTATTTTCTATAAATGGACTAATTTAAAAATTCAATGTCTAGCCACAAAAGGAAAGTTTTATTTAATAGAGCCACAAACAATTGGGAAATAACACTTTTAACCCAAGGACAAGACAAATGTTAAATTTTGTTACACAGTGTTACCATTAGCTCCTTAAAACAAAAGACGCTTGGAAAGACAAGATTAATTAAGCATATGTATGAAAGAGCCATGGGAAATATGCTGAAAGGAACCATTAATATCTTCAATGCTTATTTAAACATTGAAAGTTTCCAAGACATAATCAAAGTGGCAAAGAGGTTTTTCCTTTTGAAACAAGGCAAACCAGCAACACTAATTAAAAACCAATATTACTGTTTAATATTCTGGACAAAGTTTTAGAAAATATATTTAGAAGATCGGTGGAATTCTAGAGGAAAACGGAAATTATAACTAGCAACAGTACAGATTCCGAAAAGACAGGGATTCAACAATGGCACTAGCTCTTATTACCGAAAGAATAGCGAAAGCCAAGGCAAAAAAAAGGATGGTGGACGTGTTCCTCCGATATGTCGAGAAAGCCTTCGATAATATATGGATTGAGGGGCTTAAATATAAACTCCTACAACTAAATCTCAGCATCAAGATGGACAGAATATTGGCAGATTACGTCAGTAATAGAAAAGCTTCTATTTCCATCGAGGCTCAAGAAGAACTACCTTTCTGTCTTTCGACGGGGACCCGACAGTGGTAGTGCATAGACCCCACCCTCTATTCGATTGATACGTCTGATATACCGCTACCAATACCACTTGGCTGTATGAATATACAGTACCCGGATGATATCAACTAAATAATTTTGACACCTTTCACAACCCTAGATGGCAAGCGAGAACAACCGCAAGAGAAAGGGAAAACATCGACAACTATGAAAAGAACCGCAAAATTAAGATGAACCTACAATTCACATAACATCGGAAAAAAAGAAACTCCGAAGAAGCTAATGAAAGCCTATTAAAAATCTAATAGAGATGGCCGGCATAGACCAGCTCAACATCACCTTAGAAAAGCGAGAAAAGCAAATATGCGCTAAAATAGCGGAAAAAAACACATAAACAAATAGAAAATTAAGAATCCAAGACGAAAACTGTAACATAACATGTTTACTGGCCGCAGGATCCACCTGAAGCAAGCGAAAGAGCCAATATTAACGTACACACAGATACTTAAAGTAAGCAAAATAATCAAAGTAAAATAGAAAGAATCAAAATAAAGCAAAAATAAGATGACAGAGGCATGAATGCCTTAAAAAATCATAAAACAAACAGTACAAAAACAATAAATAATACAAAGAATTAGGAGTAAATTCACCTGAAAAGACGTTAAGGAAAATATAGAAATGTATCAAATGGCAAATATATAAATGAATTAGAAAAAAAATTCGCCTAAAAAGGTACAAAGGAAATACAAGCAAAATACTATAAAAAAGGCAAAATAAAACAAACAAATTAAAGAGACTACACAAGCAAATAAAAACGAAAGAAGACAAACATAAAGAAAAAGATCAACCAGTTTCCTGGCAAACTACACTCTTATACTAGCTCTTACTTTCTCATACCCCTCCCTCGCAAAATATATAAATATTCTCCTCTATCTATCTATCAACCCCCTTTTATTCTCGCATCATACCAAGCATCATTCTTCAGTACTATCGTCGGTCGCTCAAACGCTCCACCGTAAAGGAGGCAAGCCCCATAGTAACGGAACATTAACCCGCCGAAAAAAAGAAAGACATCCGTATGAATATACAGGAAGGAAGGCAAAAGCTCACGGTCAAATTTATCATAAATTTGTAATAAAGTCCAAATACAATGGATATTCTTATACTGATTTTTCATGTCCAACCAGATATTAAAAACTGCAGTTGAAAGTTAGTACGTTGCTAAATGAAATTGTAAAGGCGAATCACTAATTCACAATCTTTCAAAACCTACACGTTTTTATTATCACTTTTGTCTTTAAAATTAGCCTGATAATTAAAACGTGGGTGTTTTGAAAGGTTAGGAATAAATTCTTAATCAACTCCTTCTCCATCTCTCTTCCCCATTTCCCCCTGCCCTCTCTCTCTCCCTTTCGCTCTCTCTCTCTCTCTCTCTCTCTTTCTCTCTCTATCTCTCTCTATTTATATATATATATATATAAGTAATATTTATTCTGTGAAACACATTTCATTGTAGAGCCGTGAATGTTCATCTTTGATTAGTTTCTTTTCATAAGTAATGATTGGACCCTCTATGTTGTTCGATGTTTCTTCTAATGAGAAAAACAACTCAACTCCACAATGCCAAAAAATGTTAAAGATGAGTAATATCCAAGGCCCCTCAGTCATATACAATTCATATATATATATATATATATATATATATATATATAAATTAACAAATATTAATATATATATATATATATATATATATATATATATATATATATATATATATATATATATATATGATGGAAATTAATGCAATATCTAAAGAAAAGATGAGGAATTAAACCACATTCTCCGAAGACAATTTAATTCAGAACAGTTTCGGTGTATCTCACACCCTTTTTCAACTGACACTGAATAGAAAATATAAGAAAAGTGCATACAAGCATAACACAAGGTCAGGTCGTAAACGATCCGCTCTTTTTTCCCCCAATTCCCTACTTGTGGCTAATCAGGGGGAGGGGGGGGGGGGTTAGGCCTAAACGTGTTACATACATAACACGGGGTCAGGACGTGAAAGATCCCCTCTTTTCCCCCAATCCCCTACTTGTGGTTAATCAGGGGGGTTTTAGGCCCAAACATATTGAAGGGCTGATATTTTACTATTTTGTTTATTTGCTTTCGTATTACAGGATTAAAAGAAAATTGACCCTCAGATAGATTTAAATTAGGAACTGACGATATCAAGCTCGATTCTACGATTCTTCTCTTAACATAGTTAGCTGATTTAAATACCATTTTACTTCCATTGAAATCGATCGAATGATTCAAGTCTCTAACATGGCAAAATATTCCACTGCTTTGACTGCTTACTCTTATATCTCTTTTGTGTTCATACAATCTCTTGTCTAGATTTCTCCCCGTTTTCCCTATATAAACTTTATGGCAATCGTTGCATGGTATTGCATATACTCCTATGTTATGATGTTCTTTGGGTTTCCTGGCATTCATCAATTTGTTTAAGGAATTATTATATTTAAAGGCTAGATTAATACCTGCTTTGCCAAATATGTCCTTTAAACTATTTAATTTATTATTAAATAGCAATGTTATACATTTGTTGAAGTCGTTAATGCGGGAAGGCTTATTACCATAGAATGTTTTCCTTGCTGCAAAATGGGCAGACGATATGAACCAATCGGGGTAATACAAATTAGAAAAAAATGGTCCTGATAATGACAATTTCTTCATCTAAATACGAAGGATGACATATTTTGTATGCTCTAAGGAAAAGGTTAGAAATTACCGATTTTTTAACAGTATTATCGTGAAACAAAAAATAATGTATATTGTCATTCGAGTGGGTTGGTTTCCTATAAACGTCAAGTTTTAATTCATGGTGATCTTTATTAAAGAGATTGTATGAACACAAAAGAGATATTAGAGTGGGCAGCCAAAGCAGTGGAATATTTTGCCATGTTAGAGACTTGAATCATTCGATGGATTTTAATGGAAGTAAAATGGTATTCAGATCGGCTTACTATGTTAAGAGAAGAATCGTAGAATCGAGCTTGATATCGTCAGTTCCTAATTTAAATCTATCTGAGGGTCAATTTTTTTTTAATTCTGTAATAAGAAAGCAAATAAACAAAAAAGTAAAATGCCAGCCCTTCCATATGTTTAGGCCTACCCCCCCTCCCCCTGATTAGCCACAAGTAGGGAATTGGGGGAAAAAGAGCGGATCTTTCACGACCTGACCTTGTGTTATGTTTGTATGCACTTTTCTTATATTTCTATCCAGTGTCAGTTGAAAAAGAGGGTGAGATACACCGAAACTGTTCTGAATTAAATTGTCTTCGGAGAATGTGGTTTAATTCCTCATATATATGAGCATGGCGATGAGCATGTTATATATATATATATATATATATAAATATATATATATATATATATATATATATATATATGTATATATATAAAGAGAGAGAGAGAGAGAGAAAGAAAGAGCTAAACACTCAGAAATGGGGGAGTGTAGGAATAGCAATTAGATTTAGGATGATTGGAGCACACATTCGAGCGATGGATCATGTTTTTTTAAGTCTCCTGTTTCAACATTAATTTTCGCCTATTGTTACTAGGAATATGTGAAAGATAATGGTGGAACTTACTTATGAGGCTTTTGTCTAGGGAAATTGGCTAATGATTAAGGCAAAGGTAATTAATTGTATTTAAAGGTACTAAAAGTAATAGAAACTGTTGGACGGTATATTTCTCGGAATCTCTGTTCATCTAAAGCTCGATGAGCTATAGATCATACAGGTGGGCAAAAGTAACCATACATAAGGAAAAGAAACACCTCTATGAAAAGAAAACTCCTTTTATTGATAGAATATGCTCCACATGGTTACGATTGTTTTCATAACAGATTCCAATACGTCTCCGCTACTCTTGTTGAACCCGCATTAGCACAGCTGATGTTATGATTGTACCGCTATTTTGCATACGTTCCTTTAGCTGATTTATGTCTTGTATCTTTTCCTGATATACCCTGGCCTTTAAGTCTCCGCCCCCATTTCAAAATCAAGGGGGGTCTAGATCTGGAGATCTTGAAGATCACTCCACAGGAGCTCGAAATTGCTGATCCAACCACTGACGTACGGGACTCCATTATGAGGCGGTGCCTCATCCTCGTTTATCAGGGGGGGGAAAATCTTTCCTGGCAACATGTTAAAATACTTGTTAGCGTTAAGATTTCCACTGATGTGAATTGGTTCAATATTTCTGTCTCGCCATATCCCGACCCACACCATCTGTCTCATTCTGTGGGGATTAGCATTGTTCCAATAACGTAACTTTAGCAAATTAACCTCCCAATGATGTACAAATTAAGATGAGAAGTTAGCGTTATCGTTCACTCTGCTCTAATACTCACAATTGCATCCGTCTATCAGGGTTGTCTTCATTCAGATGCTCCGCCATATGCTAGATGTATGGATATCATTTGCTTGCTTTCAAAATCGCCTGCAACTCGATCTGCTGAAACTAGTTTCTGCAAACAGCCGTGGGGTACTTTGTCGGTGACTCTGTGTAAGCGTTGTTAGTATGCTGTTCATTGTATCTTAATATGTGGCTGTACGTTTAGGATCACCTTTTAGTTGATCTACAATACTTCAAGTTTTTTGGAACTTTGTAATTAGTTTTCCAACAGTGTCGTGGGCGATGATCTTTTATGTTTTCAGCTGAATTCCATTGTAACCTTACGACTGCTTCCTGACCCGGGCATCAGTATGATCTCAATTTCTTCTACTCTTGACAAACAAATCTTGAAGAGGTATTTGAAAATAAAAAGAATAACATGTTAAAAATCGTATGTATAGCTACATTTAACTAAATCTTAGGTCCAACTAAGCTTTGATTAACTTTCTCATTGGCTTCTCTAATTTTCTTATTCTAGTTTTTTTCACCTGGCCAAAAGTAATGGATAAGGGTTTCAATATTTATAGTTTATTGCAGATGAGCTTTCGGTCATGTTTGACTATCTTCTGAGTGAAATTACTTTACACTGATTAGACATTTCAAAATTGTACATTTATATACTAACGTCAATCATTTGTTTAAAGATTAAAGTAAAGAGGTCATGAAATGTGGAGATAAAAAAAAGAGAAAAAGAATCGGGTTAGGGCTTCTATAAGGAACCCTGCCACCATTCTTAATCCTTAAAATTGGAATTACTAAAGTCTAAACGATTAAAAATCACGAAAATAAACTTAAGTTTGATGGACCATGCCGGGAACCAGAGTAATCCCTGGAATTAAACGAGTGACCTACTGCTCATCCTAAACTTGTGCGACGAGCTGAATTCCTCTGTCAACCGTGTGTGGTCCAGCATGATGAAGGACCTCATCCGCAATGTGCTCACTTGTGCCACGCGTGACACAAGATATTCTTTCACTAACCAGTAATTTCGACTCCAGTCAAGGAAACTCATTTGTAAAAGATTGACTAATATGTATATGGTTGGCTAGAAAGTCCTGAGTCACTTACGAAGTGGAAAGAAAACAAAAAAAAATGTTATGGAGCAACACCAACATTTATTCTTCATAATAAAGTCCATCATTCTCTACGATCTTCTTTCAACGATCAACCGGCATCCGAATCTGTCCTAGATACCAGTCAGTTGGATTTGAATCAAAAGTTTGTTATTTTCTTTTCGCTTCCTAAGTGAGTTAGGAGTTTCTGGCCAATCATATATTATCCAATATCACAACAAATTGCCGATTAAAATGAACAGAGGGTCAATCATTTTGCAATTATGGCTGAGATTAAATAAACAACTGCATGAAAGTAGGACAGAATTAATTAAGAATAATTAAATAAAATCAAACTACTCCAACCATATCGGGTGTCTTCCTTAACTCTTACATTTTTTAATTAATCTTTTTATCGATTTGGATCAAACTTGTACCTTTTAAGTTTTCATGAAACAAAATTTAGCTTAAGAATCTTTTATACCATTCAATAACACATTAAAATTTGATCTCAATCGGTATTTGTAATTATTCTTACCAATACTGGTAAAAGTTTCTAATCTCTTGAAACTTTTTCTTTTCATACTCTAGTTATCTTTGGCTTACTAATTTTACCATGGCTTTCTTCAGTTTTACTAATCCTTGTCGTTGTTGCATAATTTTCTCTTCCATCAGCTGAAGATTTCTTCTTTTTCTTTTGCTCCTTCCTCTAGCCGCGGTAAGCTTGGGAATTAGTAGTCAGTTCTCAACACCCTTTCCTTTGGCTATCAAGTTTTGCCAAATATATGCCTATTTCGTTTTGCGTCTTCTCCACCACTTTCCTGTTTCTCTTTGCCATTTTTGTGTTAAGTGGTTTTATGTTTGCTTCGTTGTGTAGGCCTCTTTCTCTTTTTAATTCATGCCTTTATTCTGACTACTTTAAGGGCTTAAAATGTTACTCTTCAAGATAGTCTGCATCACATTTTTTAGCTAAAGTGATGTAGATCGTAGTATAGCTTGGTAGATCTTCCTCTTGTTTTCCATTCTAAGATTTCTCAACTTGTATAGTAATACAACTTCGCCTTTTCACCTAGTTACTCTCTCTGTAACGTTCTTTTGTAACCTGCTGTTGTATTGGTTAATCTAATGTACTAGTTTATGGGAATGGTCCCCTCAATCGCCTTAAAATTTCTTCTCTAATCCGACTCAGTTCTTGATCGATTCTTTCAAGATTGGCTTCATCGAGGGGTTGGATAGGTATGTAGGTCCAAAGTTTGTCTTTGTACTTATCCCAATCCGAGCTGTGGTAAGCTTTTCACTTCCTCGAAGGTATCTGTAAAGGCTGCTTGTTAACATGCATTATAGTTTTAGTATGGTCACTGACAGGTACTTTTGCTAATTCCATAAAGGAAAAATTGTAATTTAGCCAGGCAGATGTCCGGTTTTGTAGAAGATTCTCCGAGAAAGTAAGTTGAGAAGTTGGGTCCCAGTCTTGTAGTATTTCTCTGTTAATCAGTGTATTGAGTTGTTTTCCGACTGTATTTGAAAGTCTATACCAGACCTGGGCAACCTTTAGCACGCGTGCCAAACGTGGCACACCAACGACTTCTACCGGCACGCGAAGCCAAATGCTTAACTTAAGAAAACTAAATAAATGTATCTTCAATTTATTTTATATAGCAACCGCATTGTGTACAACCTGTTATAAATTATGTTATCAGTGAGCAGCAGCAGAAGTCTCATTGATGGAAAAATAAATGAAAAGGTTCACAATTTTTCTTTCTCTAGTTTGGATTTGTTGTTTTCTGCTTGAAATGATAAAGATTCAATTCTGTCTAATATAATATGATAATATGTATATTTTTAGGTAAAATGACTATCTTTTCCTTGTAATTTTTATTCATCATAAAGGGTTGGGAATGAATAAAAGGAACATCTTTAATTTTATTTCCTTTCATTGTGTTTTAGTCAAGTATTGGCACGTGAGAAAATTTTGTAGCAAAGATTTGGCTAATTTTGGCACACCCACTTAAAAAGGTTGCCCACCCCTGGTCTATACCCACCTGCCGCGCTGTGGCTATTTATATTGCTCATCAAGATGACCGGCGACCAATGATTTTATAGATTAGTGAAGTTTTTCACCGGTAATTGTCGACGTAATATAGCTGGTAGCCTGTTGCAACTATGATGTTGTTTATTTCCATATTTAGTTATATTGTTAAGTTGACTCTTCAAATCTTTGTTTTTTTTATTTTAATCGTTGTTCTTCAGCTATTGTGGCTTCATTGAATCCATCTCCAGGTAGATTCGTAGCAAGGACATTGTAGTTCCAAATTATGATTTTCTTTTCATTTTCTAGGTTCCCCTCGTGTCCTGATATTAGAATCGCGTTCGGGTCGTTTCTTGTGAAATAATTTCCATATATGTCCTCTTCTTCTCTCCATCCGTTTACGTTAAATGGTAGTATCTTTAGTTTCTTAAGTTCTATTGCCTCGTTATCTATTCTTATCAGTTTAGTTCTTTTCCGTTGTCTTTTTCTGGGGTAGGGAGTTAGCGGTTTCGCTTATGTTTCGCCTGTGATCTCCCTCTGTTAGATGCGTGCTAAGGGGCTTCGGACGACTCTTCTCTTTGTGATGGGTTTCTCTTATTTAGTTACTTTGATTTTTTTCTGCGGGTGACTCGGCTGCATTCATGTTCCGTATCGTCGAGGGTGTTATCTGTCTTTGCTGTTTGTCTTTCTTTGATTTCACTGTCTGTTCTTTTTCTTTCACTTCCTCAATCAATGCCTTGGTTGTGTTTTCTGTAAAGTTGATTTTGAAGATTGCCGATGAGTCAATCTCCTTTGGAATTTCATGTGTTTTAGGCCATTTTCTTGTAACACACTTTTTAGCTATGATGTGTATCTTCTTAGATTAGCGATAGTATTTACGTGCGCGTGTAATATGTACGTTAGTTAGAATATGAATAGTGAAAGAGGAAAATGGTGCGTTAAAAAACTTCAAGGAGGGGATAGGTGGAGTTACAAGTCAGTGTTTGTGCTTGTCTTTGAGCTGGTTAGTTGTTGTAGCACATGGGTAGGTGCAAGAGATGACAACACACGAGATTCTTCATACTCATGTATTACGTGTAGATGGATGTTAGCTGTATGTAATCGTGAGCTGATGAGAATCTGTCCCTTGGGTCTATTCCTAGCTTGTCTATTTGTCGTATTGTATGTTTGTACGTGTGAGTTTATTGTTTTTTGTGTAGACAGAACCACCTGCTTATAAATATTACAGGCCAAACACTACTCTCACTTAACATCTGAATTCGTTATTGATTATTCGTTTTGTGATGTTAGGGTCCAAAACAGCGTAGAGGGCATTCCATGGCTGTGAGGTTGTTCCAATGCATCGGTTCTCGGTAAATAAGGCTAAAGAAAGGGAAGGACCACTTGTTCTACCACCGTGCAAATTATGTTGAAGAAGCCGGAGTTGGTGTTCAAGCATCTTAACGTAGCTATGGACGCTACTTCCAATGCCATCCTCTTCCTTCTGTTGGATGCACGTGGGACCGCTTTAGCCCCATCCAGTTGATACGGTGGTCAGCGTCTCGCAGGTGTTTCATGAGAGCGCTGCTGAATCGCCCAGCATGGATATCTTGCCTGTGCTGCCATACTCACTAGAGGAAAAAAAACACAAAAGTATGAAACTTTTTTTACAGAGAGGAAAAAAAAACATTGAAAAGAGAAGAAGAATAACAAAAGCGGAAGCTCCAGGCACTCAAGGAAGATGGAGTGCAAAAGGAATGTATTCCGAGCAAAGGGAGAAGCCACAGCGGAGGACCGAGGCAAAGTGGTACAAACACTAAACGGAGAGATGAAGATAGCTGTTGTTGTTTGACTTAGATATAGCACCACAGGATATATAGCATTGTGCCATCAAGAGAAAGACGCCCCGAAAGGATGATATCACAAGAAAGAATATAGACCCTCATAAAAAAAGGAATAAACCTATCAAGTCCACCCTAAATTATCAATAATGGAGGCATAATTTGTAGAAAGATTGAATTATGGGTAGGAACGCACACGGTCGAAGAGTTCAAAGGGCAAAGAGAAAGGAGCAAGCAAGGAATAAAAGTACAAGTAATCAAATTTTGGCAATTCACACGTTTTTAAAGTAGCTTGGACGAATACAGAAATGACAAGCAAGATTACAACTAACGGACTACTAGCACTAGACAAACATACAATAAAATGCGCTGTAGCACTTCCACCCCTCCCCCACCCCCCCGAAAAAAATTCTCAAAATGCTTGGGAAATCATGGATGGAGAAATGCATCTCGCCCTCAAAAAAGTGCCTCAAATACGAAAGCCAGTGATAGAAAGAAAAGAAAACTAAAATACGCAAGCGAAATAAAGACTGGCATAAGCAACAATAATGAAATGAAAGAAGTGATGACGAATATTATCACCCCACATGGAGTAGGATTAGACCAATTGGCATTCAGTCTCTATGGCACCTGTCTAACATTGGTAAATCAGGATCATTCGCATAGACGTTTAATCAACTACTGGTGAAGAATGGCATAAAATAAACGTAGTTCCAAGAGGACCAAGAATCGTCAAATATACTCAGAATAGACATTCTAATAGACAAGGAAAATGAAGCAAAAACAAAAAACTCCAGAAAAAAACATATGAAGAAAGGAACCAAACAGAGCCAAACGAAACCAAGGAATAATGAGCAAAGATCGCCTTAAAAAAAAGAAGAAATGGTGTGGTAAAACTCTACATTTGACCAAGTCAAAAATAGGATATTAAATCCCAAGGTCGAAATAACGAGAAGAGCCACTTACCCTAAAGAAAACTAAGATCCAAACACCAAATCTTACTGAAGTAAATTACGAAACAATGGGAAGCGAAGAGAGAGAAAACTGTAAATTCTGCAAATAAATACTAATGGATAAATAAATGCAAATAAATACTAAAGGGAACAATAATAGGAAACAACATCAGAAAGATCGATCCAACCATTTTACTCATCAAGGTCCATGGGCTAAGAAATGAAGAAAATAAAATAAAAATAGTTAATTATACCGTCATAGCAAACAAGTCAACGAGAGAAATAAATGACGGAGTGGCTATAGTAATAAAAGGGAGGCCTCAAATACAAAAGATTCCAATCATCGACGAAGCATAGATAGACGTTAAAATAAAACTAGAAATAACCTCATTACCAGTACCAACAAGATACCATCTTCATAAAGAATTCAGAAAAGGATACTCAACACTAGGCATGCAAGGCCTAAACCACGTTGACAAGCAAGTGGCTATAGAACAATAAATAACGCTGAACATAATCTATAAATCGTAAATGAAAGAAATGTCCTCTAAAGGGTGGGACCCGAACGCCCCGACTATATTAGAGCTAACACCGCTACGAAACCACACGTTCTATTAAGCAGCGGCAATAGGTAACTAGATATGTATATGAACCCTGTACCATTTGCAAGTAGGGATTGATCACTTTCAAACGTTACTCCAAATGGATCAAATCCGACAAAATACCCTGCAAATTCAGGGGCCCAACAAAAAAACAGGAAATTTGGTACAGGTTTTTTAATTGTTTGAAACATAAAACATTTGCTATTAACAGAAACATTGTTAAAACAGAAAAAACACAAATGTTAGATGCGGTGTGTCGAAATGCTTTCCGTGGCCAGCCACACAGGGACGTAGACTGACTAGCCAACTCCCAGTCGCCCTTTGGAAGAGTTCAAGTGAGACATTGTTCCAAACTTTCATCAACAGAGTTTTTAAGGTTTCTATATCTATGACTTCTCTCCCCTGAAAATTGAAGTTGATGGAACAGTAAACCCCACATGGTAAAATCCATTACAATGAAATCTGGACTTTTTGAGGGCGATTCTTTAGGTTCAATGAACTCAAGAGTTTTGGCTGTGAGCCAGGCAATAGTGTCCTTGGATGTATGGTCATTCGCTCCATCTTGTTGCTATGTCCATTTATCTGTTCCCATTACTTGGTTTATGATACCAAACATTCTGGTACACATTTTAAATCTAGACAGGAAATGATTGATTGTTTTTTCTTTCTTCTAAACGATGGAAGATGTTCTTGGTCAGCAGCATTTCAATTAACCGCAACTCTTTTTTTTCTGCATTCCTAAGCACTATCACACAGGCGATTGGAGGAAATATTCGGAACAAAATGAATATATTCCAAACAATCTGAAGGATGATTTACTCAAAGAGATCGACGAAGAGATGAAGCGAGTGACTCGATAATCGTCCCTAAGACCAGTTAACGTATACATCAACCACACGAGTCGACAGCAGAAATAAAACGTGAACAAAATGATACATGGAACATATCAGTCGAAAGAATGTAGAGAAACAAATATAGAAAAGCAAACAAACTAAGAAGATTAAAAAACGAAATGATATACTTAATAAGAGAGCAGCAATAAAAAAAGATGGAATGACTATTAAGCAAAGATATGAGAATAGAGCGCCAAAGGACAACTTGCGAATAATAAACAGAGCAAGAGGGCCAAAACCAAGAACGATAATCAAAATAAAAGACGAAAATGGTAACTTAATCCAAGAAGATCAGGAGATTGATGAAAGTTTTCGCCGTCACAGGAAGTTAGTGTGCTCAATATAACGTGAAGAAAATGAGGATTTCAGTGAAGAAACTGAAGCAATGCTGAACGAGTTCCAAGGGAACAACAAAAGTAGCACAACTCCTGCACATCCAGTCGACCCCATCAGGGAAGAACAAATAGAATCAGGGGCAATAACAACAGAGGAGGAAATGATGAGCGTAATCTACTCATTCAAGCAAAAGGCACCAGGACTACCAGGACTCCTAGTGTCCAACCTCACCAACACTCCCAACAACATCACAACGCCCTTCAAAATATATTTTTAATGCGAGCTTAACCACCGAATACTTCCCTAGCGCACTAAAAATAGTGAAAATACTATTCTTCCCTATCAAGTAAACCTTTAAGCCTCCTAAATTGCTACAAGCCAATATAAAAAAAATACTAACATACTTGCAAACATTAGGTTGTGAACCATAGGGAGATTTTTTTCCATCGGGGAATCGGCCCAAGGAACAAGGAAAGTTCCTTTGCCAGGTTTGCGTATACATTGTCATCCTTTCTTGCCTTGTATTTTAAACCTGATGAAGGAAACTTGTTCTGAAAATGTTGTCTTTGATAATCAATAAATGATTCTGTTTACCATTGAGGACAATGACAAAATTAGCAGTATTAATTATTGAAATGAGTACCAGAAGGCTAAATAATAAGGTAGTTACACTGCAATGCATTTAGTATGCAGTATTTATTGAACATTAAAAGAAGTACACATAAAAAAGTGTCTAGAAATACAATATTGTACATAATGTGCAAAAATACTGAAAAGAACAAACAACAAGAAACAACAGTAAGTGGACACTGAATTATGTGCATCTGAATGTGTGAATGTCCAAGCCTTAATGCTTGTTCCCTTTGTCACTCAAGGACTTGTTGTACTCGTATATAGCATGCTTGGCAGCGGCGAGAACTTCCTTCGAGGGATCATACTTGTAGCCAGAGGTGGGTGGTATGGTTGATCTTGCAGCACATGAGGGGACAACGAGTAGAGTTATCCATGTTCATTCTATTTCAATCAGAATTGTATTTACCATACTAAAGGACCTCTCTGAGCTAGCATTACTATAAGGGATGCATATCATAACCTTCATCAGAGATGAAGGATCTAACCCAGGGAAAGGACTGCGTCCACGCTGTATTGAATTTGGAAGCAAATCTCTTTTCTTTTTTTTTCAATTTTTCTTCTCTTCGGAGAAGTGTCACAGTCAGGTGTCATTTTTTCTCCCTCCCTCTCTGTCCGAAAACTAAACTCAGAAACTAACCACGAACTTAACCGCCAGCGAGTGACTTTTTCTTCTTCTTCGTCTTCTTAATTTCTGGCAGTATCAACTTTACTTGGCGTATCGCTGCCTCTAGCGAGTAACTGAGTCACGTCACCAGCTTGCCTCATAGGCGCAGGCAGGCCAGGCTTACCAGATACTGTAAAAAATATCCCCCACAATCTTACTTTTTCCCCCTTCACTTTAAAATCAGGAGAAATTACTAAGCGGGAGCATCGCGGAAGAGAGGGTTAAAAATCAGGAGTCTCCCGCTTGAATCGGGAGAGTTGGCAAGTATGTACTAACCAGAAGACTAGTAGAATGCATCGAAGAAAATAATTCATACAGCAATTTCCAATTTGAATTTCGCGAGAACGGGGATACCGCCATGGCCCTCGGAATAAAACCCGAATAGATAGCACAAACAAAAGCTAACGGAAAAATACATCGACTTCGTGCTACGTGACGTAGAGAAAGCTTTAGATAAAGTGTGCAACAGAGGATTACAGTATAACATCCTTAAACTCCAAATGAACAGCAATTCGGAGAGAGTTCTCTGCGATTACATCTACCACGTTTAGGTTTATCCTTCCCGATAAATGAAATATGTACTGGTTTGAGCCCCAACCACACTTGGCCGATAGCTTTCGGTCGAACAAAGAAGGTATGCGTTCACTTTGTAGTTTCAACATATACCATTCTGCAAGCACAGTTTCATTTGAGCGGTGGTCTTTGGAGACGCGAGCAGTTAATTTGGGGAATATATGTTGCTTTGTGTATTGGTCATGTTAGCTTAGCGGTAGAGCACTGGTCAGATAATTAGAGGTCTGAGGTTCGAGACCTTGCTTGGGCGTCGTGTTTTTTTTTCTCGTGGCTTTTCTCGGGGTCATCTCTTGTCAGATCTTTGTTCTGTTTCTGTGTACCTTTGACACGCAAGCTAAAACGAAAGGTTAGAAACACAGAGGGCGGGGATAAGGAGACAAAATATTATCATGGAGAGGGATTAACTGCAGCTAGAGAAAGGGTAAAATCATAAAGATAAAATCTCCACTAAAAAAAACAAAGAGAGAAGGACAGAGATAATTCAAATGGAGACGTCACATAAAATATCAATACAAAGATTCACAAATATACACACGTTTTTCAATAAGTAGAAAATAATAATAATAAAGAAAGAGCTATGGGTTATAATGGACAATTTAATTAAAAATATGTTTTTTTTATGATAGGATCAAGTTTAAAGAGACCGGGGCAAATATTAAAACTTGGAGAAGTAATCGTAATTAAAGATCATTCAACCATATTACGCCAAATTCCAATCATTTTCATATAAATAAACAAACAAAGCACTGCATATTGCGTTCTTCTCTTTGCTCTTTTTTGCATTATATTTATTTTTATTTAAATGAACAGTTAATAATTTCCATTTTGCGGAAAGGTACCGCTTAGGGCAAACTGAACAATCAACACAATAGACTCCCCCCTATATTTCATTATTATTGAAAACCAGCATTTTGTATATAGTTTATCTTACAGTTAAATACAGAAATATTCAAACATTTTAAGAGGCAGGGAAGAACAGAAAAGGAATAAGAGATGGGTAAAACAAGAGAATTGTTATAATTAAATGCAGGCAGAATTGAAGCAAGTATCAAGAAATTTATGAGGGTAACAAAAGTTGTGACATACTTTATAGATCTTGGAAAACATAATAGCCAGGTATTCTTGGCTGACGACCGGCAGGCCACGGAGAAACAATGAAGTAACTACAGAACGTTTGACTTTGTCACTATGGCCAGAAACCAAGTAAATATAAGGACTAGAGTTGGTAGGCTTGTGGTAGACGGAAAATTTTGAGGCAGGCGGAGTTCTGTGAATAAAAAGATCAAGAAACGGGAGAACTCTGTTATTCTAAGTTTCGAGGGGAAATTTAATGGAAGGAACTAAATGACGAAACCATGTACATACACCCCTAGAAATAGGTTACAAACACTTGATATCCTTTATATGGAAATTTTATCTATTTGGCTTTACTCTCTCTTCATGTACCTAATGTTAATAGCCCTCTTTGATATTTGTTTGTCTTTTATTTTTGTTATTGTCTCATTACCCACGTCTTTGGTGTTTTTAAACTTCAGTTTTGGCTTCCGCAAGCAGAGCTTTGCTTACTTTTCATATATATATATATATATATATATATATATATATATATATATATATATATGAAAAAAGCTCGCAAAGTACATGTGAGTCAATGGTGTGCAGATACACCCACAAAGGAAAAGTGAAAAACGATTCCGAGCGCTTTCGTCTTTATTCTTAAAGACCTTTTCAAGGAATGACAAAAGGGAGGAAATACATTGCCCACCTCTGAACCCTAATTAGTTGGTACAACATCCTGAAACAACTTTATTTGAGATTTTATGAATATAGTGATAATGGGGTCTAGCATAAACAAACCAGGGCTAAGGTTGAAATTTTGCAACGTGTTAATGGAGATACATTCTAATATATTTCTCGAAATTTAATTACTGCATTTTATGACTGGTTTGGCACTGTTCCAGTTAATGCTATGGTTAAGATTGTACATATGTAGAAAAAGAGCGCAGATTGTTGACTGTGATTACGTACATTGGCCTGATGTTGCTTAACCCAGAGATCTAGTTCTTTCCAGGTTTGTCCATAATAACATTTTTGGCAGTTGTTGCAGCCTATCGAATAAACAATGCCAGGTCGAGGGGGGTGGGGATAAATTGTAGTCTCGTACTTAAAAACAACATTTAGGTTCAGAGGCCTAAGTAAACGAGGTAATTTAATGAAAATATGGTTATAGGGTAAAACTAATAATATTTTGGCCTGAAACTTTGGGATATTAACATTAGTTTGATAATAGAACGCTTGGCGGACTTATAACAATTGTCGAGAAAGTACACAGGGTGACACAAGTTTATCCCTATTGTTTGTGGACGACGCCGTACAGATGAATAGATCATTAAGTGAGAATTACAGTGGAATAGTGAAAATGAAGATTACTCTGAATATATAAATCATTTATTGTCCTATCGCCAATATTCTGCTCAATAGTTAATACAAAATGACTCTACTGTATATATCGAATTATGAATACAAATAACAGTATCATTTACGCTACAGAAACAAACAATTAATATGACCTAAAGTGACATCCTCGAAATATACCCGCCTTACATCTTCATTTAAGCTACAAACATCCAATAATAATATCAGAATTACCAGTAAGGACTCAAGTAGACGCCATCTTTCCTAAGCTGTTACTTTATTCTTATATTACTTTTGTATATGTCTCTCAAAATTCCTATTTTGGACCAAATTTAATTAGGCTAATTTCATTCTTTAGCATAACATCAAGAATTACAAAATATTCTTAGCAGACATATTTTTAAACTTGCTCTGAAAAATATCAAGTCGTTTATTCGATAGGCTGTTTACAGCCCTGCTTGAGGAATGTCAAAGTGTGCAGACACGAGAAAGTAATCACAAATAGGGGTGATAATATAACCACATTCATTTATAACGATTTTTGTTTCTTGCTTCAAGTGCAAAAGAACAGTCAATTGTATCACAAATACTACATTCCATCGCCTATTTAGACCGAAAATAAATTTTTGCAAAGATATAATAAGAATAATTTAAACGAAAGGAGAAAATACGACTTGATATTTTTCAGAGCAAGTTTAAAAATATGTCTGCTAAGAACATTTTGTAATTCTTGATGTTATGCTAAAGAATGAAATTAGCATAATTAAATTAGGTCCAAAATAGGAAATTTGAGGGACATATACAAAAGTAATATAAGAATAAAGGAAATAATATAAGTAATAACAGAATTGAATGATTCTTAACTCCCTCTCAACTACTAATAATAACTCAAAAAATTATAGAAATAGTAACTACTAAGGCTAACTTTTAGATACTATTAAAATTTTGAATTTGAACACAATCACGAGTGAAGGATATGGAAAAAATTAATATCAGGTGCAAAATTTAGATAGAGACGGTTTATCGTGATGTTAAACGGGTGTTGAGTGTACTATTTCCTCAAGGCCCGTTATTTCAGTGGTTAATTGTTTAAAGTGTTGTGACTCAACACTGGAGGCCGCAAAGTATGTTCATGAAAGGCAACGGATGAGTGTCTTACTTCATCGGCACAAACTCTCCTTGTTAGCACGGGCGTGCAACGACCCGGTCCTCTTCTGTAACGTGACCAGGTCGAGTCCTCAACTTATCATGCAAAGAAATACACTTCTCTGACTCATGTTTTCAGTACGGGGTGGAAAGGAAATCCAGAGGAATGAATTTGTTTAAGTTTTTTAATAAGTTCTTGTTCAAAGTTTCAACAAAAATTACTAAGAGTTGCAAGGCCCAATCCTAAGAGTTAAATTGACCAGGGTTCAGCCTCTAAATGTGTCCGAACACTAGCTAGTTTTTGTAAAGAAATTTTGAGATTATATACATATCTAATGGAACTAAATAGAAGGGGTTTGAACTGAAGTTGAAATCTAACCAACGAGAGCACATTATGGTACAGAGGGTTGGTTCATTCTGATCTTAAGCCAGTCGATCAGCTTTAATGTCTCAAGATTTTAAGATCGAATATATTCGCCCTGTTTCTGAAGCGGAGCAAACTCGAGCAACAGAGAAAGGTTTTATTCGGGTAGGGATGGATTGGGATTGTTGCTCTACTGGGGTGGAGGTGGGGGTGAACTAATTGAGAGTTCGTTTGGGCGACTTACCTATGGAATGCCTCTGAATATTTTTTTTTTTTTAACAAGCGAGGCGCGAATTAAGCAAAATCGACACAGTTGTCGGCAAGGGGTAGAAACGCCTTCTCCGCTCCTTGAATCTCCGCTCGAGCGAAATAGCATGTACATCTATCTATACATAGATATAGACACATAGAAACACGCACACATATATAGATAGATAGGTAGATAAATAAATAGATAGATAAATAGATAGATAGATACGAATGCATAATACATTTCTACATTTTTGCCATTATTGCATTATTAATTTTATTTTATCACAGTTTCATTAATCGTAGATAATATATTAATTTTGATTTAACATTGCTCAATTAATCACTACTTTATTTCATTAATAGTACGTGATTAATAATGCTTCCTCTGTAAATGGAGCACATTTACGGTGATAAAAGGCGAAAAATGTGATGAAATGAATTTTAAACTGCATATCTTCATACATGAACACACTCGACAGCTTCACAGGTGTTAAGATTAACTTTGTGGATTGGGGGAAGTAACGGGGCAAACTCGAGCGATGGAACAAGGTCAATTAAAACATTGAGGTAAGCATTTGCCCAGCAGTGAGATACGATAGGCATATGTATGACTGAAAAGGGTGAAATATGCGAGCGAATGCTTGGAATAAAGTGGAGGTGTGAGAGAGATAAATTAACCAACGTCATAAATCATTGGAAGGAACGTGACTTGGGCAAGAGGGGATATATTTTAGGGGTTGGGGGATAAAAGCTAGGAGTTTGGTTGGTTGTGGGGTATGTCTAGGAGTGGGGGGGTTCTCGGGCACAGGTTTTTTGGGGGTTCGCACGAAAGCGAAAGTTAAGCAGTGGTTGCGCGAAACGCGTTACCTTGCTGATTTAAATGTGTGGTTGTAGCGGGCCGAAAATCTAAACTAACCCCCAATCGATCCAACCCGCTTCCTACACTATCCGGACGTGAGAAATCGAAGGAGAATGAAACGGATTGTATATACAGTCCCTTTACTTACAAAAAAATTTACAAAATATCTACAATAGAGAGGGGGCGATTATATTGGAGATCTTACTTTTTGGCCAAAAATACAAAAAGAAAATCCTATATATATGAATACTATTTAATCTATCCTAATAAACATAAAAAATCAAACAACCAAAAAAAAATCCTGACTACAACAGTCAATATATACACAACAATCAAGGCCTCACTTTATACAAAGAGGATGGGAAGATGTCCAGCCACCTGCCACTCGAGCGAGCAAAATGCCTAGGACTTACAAGTGTGGCGCCTCTGCGCTTGATGGAAGATAATGACTTTAAAAAAAAGCTTACGTGGCTATTATAAGCCCTCCTTCATTAAGCTATACTAATGGCCTTTATTTATTAATGATAATATAGCTTTCCAGGATATAACGCTTTGTTTGTAATATAAGGATATACGAAACTAAGTCCTATCTTTCCAGAATATGAGGCTTTGTTTGTAATATAAGGATATATGAAACTGAGTCCTATCTTTCCAGAATATGAGGCTTTGTTTCTAATATAAGGATATATGAAACTAAGTCCTATCTTTCCAGAATATGAGGCCTGGAAAGAAAGAAAAAAAAACATGGTAATCATTTTTATACATAAAATAAACAAAAAAAACAAACCCATTCCCATTCACACACATTCTTACAGAGGGAGGGAGAGGGTACTGAGAAAAGATGTGGGAGAATGGCCCTTTTACACACACTCACATTCGCCCCACCACACCCCTCCTTCCTTAAGCCATTCGACCAGCCACTCACTAAACCCTTTCAATCACTCTTCACGGTACCACTTGTGCTTAATCGCACCCTTCTGCACCCATTCACACTCGTCTACTGGTCCCTGGCTACGCGTAGCAATTAGTCGGGGTTGTTCGTCAGTCGTCCTGTCAGTCTCATCGTCACTATTTATCATCTCATCAACCATACTCTTAGCCCTCATTACCAGTTCTCCCATCTCACGACAGAATTCTTTCATACTCTTCCGTTCAGAACCCTCACTCTTCATACCCCCATTCATCAGCTCCTCACTCACAGCTCTCATCCAACTCAAGGTACATTCTTGCGAAACAGACAGGTCATTCACATCCCCTGTATTCTCAATAGGCATACCAGAAACCCCTTCGACTGGTTCCCACCAGAAACCTGAAAAATCAGCCACTTCATCATTCACTACATCAAACTCACCCCTACTATTACCATTCATAAAACCCGAAAAATCACCCACACTAGGTTCATTCTGCCCAAACACACTATCATTCATACTGTTCCCAAAACCAGAAAAATCAGGCACAGGCAGCTCACTCACTCGTCTACTTATACCAGCCAAATCACTCACCTGTTTACGCAAAAACTCAATCTCCCTTTCAAGATCCCCCATACCAGAAACACTCTGATCAGACTTACTTTCATTCGTACTTGCATTCTTCCTTTCACCCTTCTTTGTACGCTTTCTACTCCTCGAGACTAAGACTAGCTCTTTCCCAGACAGATCCATACTATCACATTCAATCTCATCATCATGCACTTTACCTCTCTCTCTACACAGTCCATACACTGGATGGCTCACCAGGTAGTCAGGAGGTTCTCTCCATCTCCTTAACTGACTCTGATGAGCCCGCACTCTCTCAGTCATGCCGTCATTCAAACTCTCCAAAACATACGTCACTCCATTTTCCCAAACCCTCACAACTCTATAAGGTCCATCAAACTTCTCACTCATCTTTGATACATTCAACCTACCCTTCACTTCTTTCACCTTCAATACTTTTGTACCTAATTCAAATGAACGGAACCTTTCATGCGCCTCACGCCATACACTCTGCTCACTTTCACTCAAACGAAACCTATCTTTCACTCGCCTTTCAAAATTCATCACAAACTGACATGGGGACATTCCAGTTGCACTATGCACAGTTGAATTATACGCCCACAACACTCTCCCCAGACACACATCCCAGTCATTCACTGTCGTACTCATCATTCTCAACATCTCACACAAGGTTCTTATAGTCCGTTCAGCCAATCCATTTGAAGACGGTACATACGGAGTTGTTCTCACATGCTCCACACCATTCTCTCTCAACATTTGCTCAAACACTTCCCCTACAAATTCAGGCCCATTATCACTCAGACATCTTCTAGGCTTCCATACACACATAGGAAAAAACAACTGCTCAACCACACGCGCAACAGTCACACTCCTTTTATCTCTCACAGGCGCTGCATACACAAACTTACTTTTATGGTCAACCATCACAACCATACCAACATTCCCAGCACTCGTACTCGGCAAAGACACACAATCAATCACTACCAATTCAAACGGTTCTTTCGCATCAACTTTCAACATCGGTGGTTTCACTTGCACACCTTGCACCTTTCGCTTCTGACACCTTTCACACGTAGTTGCAACATCATTCACAACAGTTCTCAGAAACGGGTGGAACACATGCTCCTTCATACACTCCCACAGCTTAAACTTACCCATATGCCCATAATTATCATGCACAACCTTCACCAGACCAATCATACCAACTAAGGACATCACAGGTACATACATATCATCACCACCCTTCACATGCCTCACAAAATATACAACATCCATACAAACAACAAAATCCTTAGCATACCTTTTAAAATCACTTAAACACTCTGGCCATTCATTCAAATCAACACGCATCATTACACACCTCTTCAACTCACTAACAAAAGGACACATCTCTTGCATCTCTAGAATATCATCATCACTTAAAATCTCATTCTCATCATCCATGACCAACTCAATCATACCGCAAAACTTGACAACATTCTTTGCACACTCATTCAACCTCATCACCTCACATTCACCTTTCATAAGACGATCCTTATCAGCATCCAAAGACAAATCATTCAATCTCATAAAGTCTACACCAAGCAAGAAACAACAAGGCATTTGCTCACCTTTCAGAATCACAAAGTCATGCTTCACATTCACACCATTACCCAAACTCACTTTCAGACTAACCTGTTCCCATGCCACTATCGTGCCATTCCCTAATCCACTTATCCGTAACTTCACAGGTTTATGCTCGCAACATCTAAACTCTTCATACTTACTCAGAATATTCTCATTTACTAAAGACACTTGCGCTCCAGTATCAATCAAACCACAGAACAACCTTTCACTAACTTTCACTCTCGCTTCCATCATATCAGGTCCACCATGTTCGCAATACACAGAAGGAACAAGCACACCAACATCAGCACTGATATCCACACTGTCATCAACTCCCATATCATCACTCAACACACACTCATCTTCATCCAGACAATCATTCTTCTCTCTTATATATGAACACTTTTCAATTACCCAATTGTAGTGCACACCGCTCAAACATTGCAGATGTACCACATTAGGATTCAAACCCTTCATCTTCTCATCCTTGTACACAATCGGCCTCTCACCACCAAAGTGCACATAAACAATCACTCCATACAAACGACTCACTACAATCAACACTTCCTGAAATGGCGGGACCCCTTGCATACACATCGCTCTCAATTCTTTCATGAAGTTCCGCACCTTTGCCATACCAATGCTTTCAGGCTTACTACACACTTCATTCATTACCCCCTTCCTTAAATCATTTACACTATCGGGCACTCTCACATCTACTCCATCACTCTTCAAATCTTGCAAACCATTCCATACACTCTCAAACAAGGAATCACCACCACCCTTACTCTCTTTTCCATTCATAATTCCTTTCGGCAAATACTCAGGATCACTCACTCCACACACATTTTCATCATTCGTACCAGGATACCTTGACATCAAATCAGCCACTCCATTCCGTTCACCAGGCACATACTCAATCACATAGTCAAAGTCACTCAAATCTTCCAAAGTCCTTGCAATCCTACTATCAGCCCACTTCATACGCTGCAGATACACAAGAGGTTGATGATCGGTTTTTATCACAAACCTCACACCATACAAAAATGGACGCAACACTTTCAAACAATATCTTATCGCAGCCAGCTCTCGTTCCACAGTCGAATACTTTCGTTCTGCAACATTCATAGCCTTGGATACATACCCAATTATTCGCCTGACATTCTCTCCATTCAAACGCTGCTCTTGCATCAGAAAACCTCCCATACAATACCCACTCGCATCTGTATACAATTCAAGCATTTTAGCATTTACACTATAATCTGGGTAAGCTAATTCAACATCTTCAGCCGCTGCCTCCTTCAGTCTCTCATACGCCTCATTCATCTTATCATTCCACTTGACAACCGTACTACCTTTCTTGCCCATCCACTCAGTCAGAGGCTTACTCACACCAGAACAATCACGTATAAACTTTCGCTGGAACTCAATCAAACCCAAAAATGACTTCAGTTGCTTCACAGTCACCGGTTTAGGAAACATTCGCACCTTCTCAACATACTTCGATGATTTACGCAATCCATTCTCACTCACCATATGCCCAAGGAATTCCACTTCTTTCGCAAACCATTCACACTTCGCCACTTTCACCTTCACACCAACACTCTCCAACGTTCTCAACACATCATTCACCAATCTCATATGCTCCTCAAAAGTCTCAGTCATAATCAAAATATCATCTATAAACGCAATCACATTCTTACTCGCAAACTTACTCAACACAATATTCATTGCCCGCTGGAAGGCTCCGGGAGCATTAGCCAACCCAAAGCTGAGGTTCCGGAACTGGTAATGCCTCTTTGAGGAAGAGAAGGCAGTTACTGGCCGGCTCTCCTCAGCAATGGGCATCTGGTAATACCCCCGTACCAGATCCAGCTTCGTAAACCACTCCATCCCATGCATACTATACACACACTCAGATACCACACACATCGGAAACCTTTCTTTCACAGTCCTTTCATTCACCTTTCGATAATCCACACACAGACGCAATCTTCCATCCGGCTTACGTACAGGTACAATTGGACTATTCCATGCACTCTCGCTCTCTTCAATCACTCCCAATTACTCCAATTCCAAACACTGCTCCTCAATCTCATCAGCAACCGGACGTGGGAAATGCCTCGGCCGCTGATAGATTGGGGAGTCCTCCTTCAGGACAATCTTGAATTTCGGGAGCTTTGCAACCCCGAAATCCAGATCACCCTTACTGAGGGCTCCCTTTCGCTCAAATATCATTCGATACACATCCTCCCTTTCATACTCAGTCAAACATCCATCCAATTTCACCATGTCCTTCACCTCATTATACATCCATTCACATGTCTTTTCATTCGCAACATTCACCCTGATATCCGTACTATCATCCATACCTACCTCATTGACAGTGGAGAGGTGGCCCAGTACATCTCCGACTTGGATTCCCCTCACCTGCCCTTTCACACTGGGGTCTGCCTGCACACATACAAAAGGATCATTCATTCTCATCAAGCCATCAAACACACAAGCAACACGCCTTACCTTATAACACGCATCCTTTCCATCCAATATCACAGTGTTCTCACTCACATTCAAACTAACATCCTTACTCCAACTCACTCTAACAGACACCCTTTCACCCTTCACAAGCCTTACACTCTCCATAGCAGTCACCTCAATACCAGTAAACACACTCCTCAAAACGCTACCATCTTTCCCTACATACAACTTATACACCCCATTTTTACCAATCTTTCTCTCAATCTGATCACTCGCAGGATGCACAACCATACGATTCATTTTCATAAAATCATAGCCCAAAATCACACCATACTCACTACTCACCTTATCAATCACAGAAAATTCACATTCATTAATCATCATACCATGCATTCGAACAGGTGACCTTATCATTCCAATCACAGGCACTCTCCTATTACCAATACCTACTAAACTACCCTTGCACTCAGACAGGAGGGCTTTCTCGCTAAACTTGTCATACACATCTTTATACACCAAGCTCGCCTTGCATCCAGAATCTATTAAAGCCAAACACTCAATTCCATTCAACTCCACCTTCACACTCAGACACTCATACTTCCTACCAGACAGCACTTTCACACTAGACAGACTTACCAACACATTACTCACACTCATGCACCCAGAGGATACTTCAGCAGGTACCCTCTTACCATTCAGTTTCCCGCTTCAGACTTTCCATTCACACCTTGCGCTCTCAGTCTAATCCAACACTTTTCACTTGAATGTCCTTCCATCGCACAATAGCTACATACATTCCTCTGGTCACGACACATCCTTGCATAATGACCAGCCTTTCCACAATTACCACATGCATATTTCATACTTTCCCCAGCAGTTGCTCCACCATTCAACCTCGGACAATCTTTCTTCAAATGGCCTATTTCTTTACACTCGAAGCACTCTTTCACACTTTCCTGGCAATCCTTTATCATATGCCCTTTCTTACCACACCCAAAACACGCACCAGATGTCCACCTACATTCTGCCAACATATGACCTTTCCTTCCACACCGACGACATTCCACAATCTTTCTCACACCATTCGGTCTCTCATTTGCTGGGACATACCTCGGTTTCTCTCTCATATATCCGTTCCCACGCTTGAAATTCATCTGCCCCCTTCCATTCGACCACCCTCCATTTGCCCATCCATTCTGCCGGCCCAGGAAGTTTGACATCACTCCAGCTGGTGCAGCCTTCAGGGCATCCCTGTAGCTGACAAACTGCCGGGGTGGATGAAAGCTCCTGGGCTTCTTACCCCCAACATTCACACTGTACCATCCATCCTCTTCTAGATCGCTTTCATCATCAAATCGTCCATCTTCTAACAGTTCCAACACATCCTCCCACATCAACCGTTCACCTGTCAGTCTCACTCTCTCCTTTCTTTTTCCACCCAGCCATTCACTCACCTTTCGTGGGATCGTGTCCAAAAACTTCCTCATGAGTGGTTTACATTCATTTACATCATCATCACCATACCTCGTTCTTGCCATACTCTCAAGCCTATGTGCATACATATTCACACTTTCACTCTTCCCCATTCGAGCCTTCTCAAATTCATTTACCCTTTTATACTTCACACTCTCTTTCATTCGTTTCACCTGTCCAATCATCCGCTTCTTCACCACATCGTACCTTGGTTCCCCCACACTTGTAATCACGCGGAAAAACTCCAATACTTTTCCCTCCAAACATTCCCCCAAAACATTCATCCAGTATCCCTTATTCTCCGGGTACTTGAGCTTACAATATCGCTCAAATTCCCCGAAGAATTCTTCCACGCTTTTCCCACCATGTAACCTAAATCTATCTATCTTTGGCACTTCCCTTATCAAAATACCCTTTCCCACATTCACTTCACTCTCACTTGAGCTGCCTTCACTCTCACTCATATCAATCATACCATCACTCTCTCTCCTTCATCCGAGTACAATGAGTCCACACTCTTGCCTCTTACCTTCCTATCCTTCCCCTTTGCACCACTCTTCCTTCTTCTCTTGCATTCAACTCTCTTCCATTCTCCGTCCTTCCTATCACTCATAATCACCCTATCCTCTCTAGACTCGCACACACTCCCATTGATCCCATTAGTCTTATTCCCTTCAGTCGGAGCAGGGGTCAAGGTCGAGGGTCCTAGGGCCGGTCCTGACCCCTTCATCATGTCATACAGGTCCTGCATCCGTCGGTCCGTCTGATCCTGTCTGTCTCCCATTTCCTTCTTCATCCTATCAGTCTTTTCATTCATCCCTTTTATTTTATTCTCCATTCCCTCCATCATTCCCCGTAACATTTCACACTCCTCTTCTTTCTTTCTCAACTCCAGTCTCAATCGCACTACTTCTTCATTCAACGTTTCCGCTACAGCCATTGTTCCCAAGTTAGTAAAAAAAGATAGGAGAAGGGAAAAATCAATCAAACTACTTGTCACACTAATTGGGTATGGACTGCAATCCAATCCAGTCACGCTCCCAGTTTCGAAGTCTCACGTCCCTATTCGGGCGCCAAATGTAGCGGGCCGAAAATCTAAACTAACCCCCAATCGATCCAACCCGCTTCCTACACTATCCGGACGTGAGAAATCGAAGGAGAATGAAACGGATTGTATATACAGTCCCTTTACTTACAAAAAAATTTACAAAATATCTACAATAGAGAGGGGGCGATTATATTGGAGATCTTACTTTTTGGCCAAAAATACAAAAAGAAAATCCTATATATATGAATACTATTTAATCTATCCTAATAAACATAAAAAATCAAACAACCAAAAAAAAATCCTGACTACAACAGTCAATATATACACAACAATCAAGGCCTCACTTTATACAAAGAGGATGGGAAGATGTCCAGCCACCTGCCACTCGAGCGAGCAAAATGCCTAGGACTTACAAGTGTGGCGCCTCTGCGCTTGATGGAAGATAATGACTTTAAAAAAAAGCTTACGTGGCTATTATAAGCCCTCCTTCATTAAGCTATACTAATGGCCTTTATTTATTAATGATAATATAGCTTTCCAGGATATAACGCTTTGTTTGTAATATAAGGATATACGAAACTAAGTCCTATCTTTCCAGAATATGAGGCTTTGTTTGTAATATAAGGATATATGAAACTGAGTCCTATCTTTCCAGAATATGAGGCTTTGTTTCTAATATAAGGATATATGAAACTAAGTCCTATCTTTCCAGAATATGAGGCCTGGAAAGAAAGAAAAAAAAACATGGTAATCATTTTTATACATAAAATAAACAAAAAAAACAAACCCATTCCCATTCACACACATTCTTACAGAGGGAGGGAGAGGGTACTGAGAAAAGGGGTGGGAGAATGGCCCTTTTACACACACTCACATTCGCCCCACCACATGGTTACCCCCCCTTCCCACCTAAAAACCCCTCAGTTCAGCCTTTTCTTCGTCCTTCTCACTTCATTCAGTCTAAATTTACACACAGAAAGTATTTATTCCTTAAGAAAAGTAACTATAATGATTTCTAGTCGCATAAAATTCGAATTCACAAGAGGACTAAATGGCGAAGATTTATTAGCTCCTGAGAGAATTTGGAGGTCAATTTATAGTAGAAATGAAGGTGGATTCGAACCCAGTATTAAAGAAGGGGCTCGTTAATGTGTTTGGTATGTTTTGATTCATGTGTCCATTTGTTTGGGAGGGGAGAGGTGACGAATTTCCGAAGAATGGCGGGTTTGCGTAATCCATCGAATTCTATTTCCTCTTAATTACTCTGCACATTTATTATCTCCGACTTCTTCCACTCCATTTTTTTACCATGTTCCTTTTATGTCTTTATCTTCAAACCAATTAAATGACTCCCCGCTCCCTTCCTCTCAACGACTGAATAAACCTTATAATAAGTGCTGTAAAAACAAAGGTATCATCCTTTGTGAAAACTTCCCAAACACCCTGTTTGGTCGAGGTCTAGCAATCCCTAGCTAACCCTCAGTCTTGCAAACACCTTTAAAAAGTGTCGTCCTTCCCGATATGGCTGCGATTTCTGCAAGGATCAGCGTCGATTTCAAGATGTCAGCCACGCGCCTGGAAACTTAATGTCAGCGTGGATTCCAATATTGCCGTGGTATCTGATGTCGAATCATCTTTATAGATCCGATAACAGTGACCTCACCTTGCAATTGTTGAGTGATTTTCTCTGACACTAAGGGATGTCAATGTCAATCTGGTGGCCCTTCTTGGTACAATTTTCTGAGAGTAAATTCCACCAACCTGAATTTCTGCGCAATTCAAAACACCTACCAAAGTTTTTGTTTTTCTTTTTTCCTGGGCTACAAAAGCTTTAGGTTTTATTCTCAATTCTCGACACATTTCAGCCCGTGGCTGAAGCTCGAGGGAGCCTAACCTGAATAGGGAGATTTATCTGGTGGACGAGAAAATAAAGTTACATTCACGAGAAAGCATTTTAGTTAGATTCCATCCGTGGGGCTACCTGTGAATGGCACCTTTGGGAACGCAATGAGCGATCAAACAATAAAACGATACACTTCAAATAAGTGGGGAAAAAAGGTGAAAAGAATGAGTAAAAGAATGGAAGAAGTAGAAGAAAGGTCATGATTGAAGGTAAATATCTGCATAATAAATGAAATAATACAGATTTAAACAGAATCAATGATTATCTAAAGCATGAATGGACAATAACTTTTAAGCAGCGGGCAAAATTGAAGTTGATGTAAAGCTTTGCGGACATCATTGAAGCTGATGTAAAGCTTTGCGGGCCACATTGAAGCTGATGTAAAGCAGCTGCGGGCCACATTGAAGCTGATGTAAAGCTTTGCGGGCTACATTGAAGCTGATGTAAAGCTTTGCGGGCTACATTGAAGCTGATGTAAAGCTTTGCGGGCTACAGTGAAGCTGATGTAAAGTTTTGCGGGCTACATTGAGGCTTATGTAAAGCTTTGCGGGACACATTGAAGCTGATGTAAAGCTTTGCGGGCCACATTGAAGCTGATGTAAAGCTTTGCGGGCCACATTGAAGCTGATGTAAAGCTTTGCGGGCCACATTGAAGCTGATGTAAAACTTTGCGGGCTACAGTGAAGCTGATGTAAAGCTTTGTGGGCTAAATTGAAGCTGATGTAAAGCTTTGCGGGCTACATTGAAGCTGATGTAAAGCTTTGCGGGCCACATTGAAGCTGATGTAAAGCTTTGCGGGCTACAGTGAAGCTGACGTAAACTTTGCGGGCTACATTGAAACTGATGTAAAGGTTTTGCGGGCTACATTGAAGCTGATCTAAAGCTTTGCGGGCCACATTGAAGCTGATGTAAAGCTTTGCGGGCCATACTTAAACAATTAGATGCAAATTTCGAAGACAAATAAGTTAATTGCAATTATTTTTGTGCATTTGTTTGCAATTACTACATAGTCATAGATAGAACTATACATTAATCACTAAGGATATTTTGGGGGGCATAATTTGTCACCCTTTTTAAAATTTTTCCATACATACCAGAGTGAAGACCTACAACATGTGATCATTACTCAAAGCCCATGGTCTCCCATTCAAGTACTAACCCCAGTCAACGTAGCTTAACTTCCTCGAACGAACGAGAGCGTGTAGATAAGCGTAATGAGAATAAGTATTTATAAAATATCGTATTTAAAAAAAAACAAACATTTTATTAAAGAATGGAATATATTTAAAAATGACTGATTTAAGAATCTAACACATAAAAAAATAATGAGAGGAGATTTTTGCAAAATGTTCAATAATTAATTTTCAATATTTTCTCCACTTCTGAAATGAAGCGCGGGCCACATGCGGCCCGCTGGCCACAGTTTGCCCACCTTTGAATTCCAAAGCTTTGCGTTTCTCATTTAATAAAGTCTCACGTTATTCATTGATGGTTAACCTTCGAGGAATTTAGAAATTCAAATCAGTTCCTTAATAACCGAGTGTTTATACATTTCTTGAATTCTCTCAATTGATTGTACGTAAATATCAAAACCAGAGAAACGCTTGGATTTGAACCTAAACACGCGTGATGGATTTTTTTTATAGTGTTTAACGTTTGGAAATGAAGATTGCTGGGACATGTACGAGTCAAGGAACACTGGTAGGTATGTCATTTCAAGATTGGTAGATGGCATTTCTCTTCAACTCTTTTTATCGCCATCACTTCCTTCAATCACTACTCTTGTTTTCACTACCTCTTCCACTCGTGTGATATCACTTCAATACGTGACACTGTGCCACCGAACGAGAACAACGTCTTTTAGGATCTCGGAGTCACGGCGCTGTAACCCCCACCCCCCACCACACACACAAACATTCCCTGCTGACCTCTGCCAGATAACTTTTAGTTCCTTTTACCTTTTCTGGTATACGTAAGGTTCTAAGGGTCATTTATACCATCCACCAGCCAGTATTGGCCTCCTCTTCGTTTTACAGGTCTTTACCGGTCTCCACTGGTTTGTGCTTGCATCTACCTGCCCCCACTAAGCACTACCGTCCACTACCGGAATTCATCAACCTCTCTTACCTTCTAATGAGTTCTACCAGACCTTAACGGCATCAAACAACTTCTACCACTTTTTACTCTCTTCTACTAGTCTCTAAACAGATATTCTCGCGAAGGTGAGCGTGACGTCATAGTGACCTCACTGACTAGAGGAGAGCGGTTGCCCCTTTCCTGTTATCTTTTCTCACTTCCTAAAGGGTAATAATCAATGTAGCTAAAAATATAGCAGAGGAACTATAAATAAAGATATAAAATATAACCAAAAGAACTGTGCAGGAATATTTGGAGGAATAATCCTCCGCGTCCTATAAACGAGACCCAAAAGCGGAAAGAAGAGAAAAAAAAGTACCAAATTGTAGATTTTTATCTTTATGTTTATGTTCAAGTGCGTGCGTGTGTGTGTGTGTGTGTGTGTGTATGTGTGTTCTAATAGCAATAACAGTAATGAAAAAGATTCTATTTCTAAAAACACAATCGTAAGGAACATGTCTCCCTTTCTTTGACACGAGAGTAGAAATAGGTGCTGCAGAATAGATTCAGGAGAGTTGCGCGCGAAGGCATCTCCTCAAGTTTTGTAGAAAAGAAATTCGTGGTATTGAAGATAGAGTGAGGGTGAGGAAGGGTGAAGTTAGGATAAGTGCTATTAAGGTTGTATTTAGGGTTAGTGTGAGGAAGGCTGAGTTTATGGTCAGTACTAGGAAACTTGTATTTAGGGTTAGTGTGAGGAAGGCTAAAGTTAAGGTCAGTATGAGGAAGGCTGTATTTAGGGCTAGTGTGAGGAAGGTTGAAGCTAGAATTAGTGTAAGGCATGTTAAAATCTCGGTATGAGTGAGGAAAATAGACGGACGAAATAGCAGGAAGTTTGATGAACCAAGATTAAATTAAGGCTAACGGTGAGGATGGTAGATAGAAGAAGTCCTTTGGGCGGATGAAACAAGACACATGAAGTGACGATCTGGGAGATTTGCGAAGAGAAAATGGCTCAGTAAAGAAGGAGTGGAGTAAAAAGGTGAGTGATGCATTCTAGTCATTCTTATTTCAGGCAGCTTTTCCTGTTCTTTCCCATCATATACCTTTTTTCTCCATATCTCTGCCACACCTTGCATTCTTTCTGGATTACTGACAATTTCCTCATTCGCGCCATAGTTCTAAATCACTTTTTTGTTCGTTTTTAGTCGTGTGTACACACGACTCTATAAGTTACTATATCGTTCCGTAGGTAGGCAGTCGGTCGGTAACCATTTTACTCTTCAATGAGTTATTTGGCAATAACATCGAAACTCTTCGGTTGATTCTAACGAAATTTGAAAGTCTTATGTTGTTTTACATCTCCTTTCAAATGATATAATTACCAAGGTCCTCTTAAGGTTAGCCCGGGAATTATTTGGTAATAACTTCGTAACTATTTGGCCGATTCTAACAAAATTTGAAACCCTTATGTTGTTTTACACCTCCTTTCAAATGATATAATTACAAAGGTCCTCTTAAGGTTAGTCCTGAATGATTTGGCTATAACTTCGTAACTATTCCGCCGATTCTAACGAAATTTGAAACCCTTATGTTGCTTTACATCTCCTTTCAAATGATATAATTACCAAGGTCCTCTTAAGGTTAGTTCGGGAATGATTTGGCAATAACTTCCAATCTATTTGGCCGATTCTAACGAAATTTGAAACCCTTATGTTGTTTTACATTTTCTTTGAAATGATACAATTACCAAGGTCATCCCAAGGTTAGACCTGGAATTAATAAATAAAACTAACTATTGGTAAGATTAACCCCACTTGTTGAAAGTCTTGAAGGTCATAAGTCACAATAATTGAGAGCACGCGACTGCCTCGGTCATGTTAGTTGAAAACTTTGCTAGTGTCTCTCGTTCATGTTTTTTCCCCCCACAAAACCAAATTTAAAAGTCAAATTAAACTTTTGTTGAAATATATAAAAATACTTTATTCAAAGTTTTATTATTGATGATATCAAAGACTCAATAATAAGACTATTTTTTCGATTCCGTGATTTATATCTTCAGAAGTCTTTCATTTATTAAAGTTAAAATACATAAAAGTTTTGAATAATTATTTTTATTTAGTATTGAGTAAAAGAAATTTCTAAACAATTTATGTCTACACTTTGGGGAAAGCGAAACGGTGTGTAATGAGTCAAAAGGGAATAAAAATTCAGGCTGTAGCGTAAAAAAAAAATTTGTAGGAGGAAAAACGGAGAATATGACTTTGAATTTAAATCAGGTATTCAGTATTTTTATGTGCACATACCAATCCTGAATATTAAAAAAAAACGTAGAATTTTTCTCACAAAACCAATTTTTCATTTACTTTTGTGAATTAGTATTATTTTCACAAATCCTTAAGATACTAAACGCAATTTAAGTGTCCGGATAAGATATAAATTACATAAATTTTATATTTTTTAAGCAAATTTATTGTAAAAATGAAAAAAAGAAGTCGTTTAGACCCTGTCTCATTGCATGGAACTGCGGAGGTAAATTGCACAATATGGTTCTTTCCTTCTATACTTTACACTTTCCTTTACACTTTTGGGCTCTTGTAAAGGCGTCCATATAAACCATCAGACATTTTTCAAAATGTTTTGGACAAAACTAAGTTAACTATGCTATTATTATTTATATGTATTTTTAAATCCTCGAATAGGTCGGGATGATTGACGCTGGGTTTTGATGTGGTGTTGCTAAGGAATATTTTTCATAACACATTTGGTTAGAAAATTAATTATAGGGATAAAAAAAATGGCCAAGTTTTAATACAAATATTTTTTGTGATGATATTAAAATTAGATAAATATGTTAAAGATAAGTTAAGAAAAGGCAAACATTCGTGTAATTTGGAAACCCTGCTTGGAAACAAAACCGTTTCAAAGTGTTTCAAGAGGACTGCCCTAAATACCACCCAAAACGTTTAAAAAGTCACTAAATTTAATTTATTTTATTGCCAAATGTCTAATATATTTATAACTAAATATACTCTAAACTCCATCTCTCATCAAATGAAATTCCACGTAAGGTTTTTTGTGACATGACTAATTGCAACAACCTATGTATAGACTTCAAAATAATATCACTCATAATAGAAATTATTCAATGATCACTTAAAATATCTATAGTCTTGTTTTATATTCCAAAACGCTGCTAAGGTAAGTTCTTCACACAAAAATTCTGGAATTTATCCATAACTTTCATAAAAGTGAAAGTTTCTCTAAAAATTACCAAATTTAGCCAGCGTTGGGTGAAATAGTTACTATTCAGAAGTTGGATGAATATAACTATTCAGAAGTCAAGCGAATATAACTTTTTCAAGACCTCTCTCAGTCCCTACATCCGCGAAACTTAGTCTTGGAGTTTGAATTAATTGAAACGACTAACTGGATTGTAATTTAGCATTGCAATTAGTATATTGTGCCAATTGACAAAGGCTTCGAATAATAAAATGCATAACAAGGTGAAATCCATGTTTATTTCTCACAAAAGTAATACTGAAAAAAAACACAATTTTAATGCGAAAAAGATAATTCGTAAATTACGAGGGGCGGTCAATAAATTTTGCAATTCGGATATAAGGAAACGAGATATGAGGAAAAGGGTTCTATTATTTTTCATTATGACTACCCTCGACTTCAATGCACTTGCGCCACTTGTCCCTGAGGCTTCGGATTCCCGACAACCAGAAATCTCCCGACTGCTGTTCAATCCACTCCTGGACGGCGAGCTGGACATCTTCATCGTCCCCAAACCGGCGTCCACGCAGTGCAGCCTTGAGCTGGCCGAATAAAAAGTATCCGCTCTGAGCCAGATCTGGACTGTAGGGAGGGATGGTTGAGCTCCTATATCTGTACTCACGCAGGGCAGCTTGTGCAACTTTGACCTTGTGGACCTTGACGACGTTGAAGTCGATCATGGGGCGTCAGGTTTCTAGGAAACCAACGGCCAGAGACCTTGGTCATGGCCAAATTGTCGTGGATGATGTTCATAACACTTCCATGAGATATTCCAAGTTCTCGCTCGATTTCTTCGACCTTCACCCGTCGATTTTCGAGGATCATCCTCTCCACCCGAGCCACATTCTCTTCGTTGGTCACGTCTGACGGGCGTCCTGGACGGGGGTCATCTTCAAGGGACTCACGACCATGGCGGAACTCACTATTCCAGCGAGCAATGGTTGAATAGGAAGGGGCAGTGTTGGTGTAACTGCAACCATGCGTTCATGGATCTATTTTGTATTCTTGCCTGCCTTGGTCAAAAATTTGATCACTGCGCAGGGCTCTACCTTCTCCATTGTTGAAAAATTTGTGACTGACGATCTGCGATCAGTTACTGCTTCTTAAATAGACAAGGCAGGAGCGTGTAACTGCAGGTCCTGACTTGTCATAACTTTTCCTAACACCCCCACAAACAGCCATCCCCCTTCCTTCTCTCTTGCCCTACCGATTCGCAAAACTTATTGACCGTCCTTCGTAGAAGTCGAATGCAAGAAACATATTGAAATTGAAGCTGAGGTAAATAATAAGAGGCACTGTATGAGGCAGGGCGAAGGCCCACGTACGTCCACTCACAAACCCTCTACATACGTACCATACACTCTATCACCCACCTTTTCCCTTGTAGGACCACTTCTCAAAACCACAAATAATCGATCCGTTTATTACATTTTCCTCCATCCTTTCGCATACCAACGCTCTGATGTGTTATCTTCACAACACTATTCTCATCCTTTCTTCTTACACGTTCTTACCACTAGGTCATTCAGTTTTCCGGCACACAAATATACTAAAGATTCCTCAACCTCACTATCTCACATACTTTAGTCTCACTCCCATACAGTGATGTAGAGATAAAAATAGTCCCATGCCTATATTTCATATTCCACCGTCAAACTCTTAACATTTACTCACGTTCAGCATTCCTCAACATTTTCCTACATTTCATTAGCGTTTTATAGCATTTGGCTTCATCATCTACTTTCAACCATAAAGCCCCAGGTGCACACCACGAGCGCACACCATCACTTTACTCAATTCTGCAGTTATTTTCAGCCCCATCCTCACATCTACCCTATAAAACGCCATCTGAAAATCACTCTCAGATGGTAAAACCATAACATCCGCACACAACAACAACAAAAAAGTACCCATCACCCCTTACATCTCACTTCCCCATAATGCCCCGTGTGGTTTGTTACGCCGGTCCTAGGGCGACGCCCTCTTCGTCTCCAGTGCCCCGTCACTGTCAAACTAGTGTGAGACTACCCGTACTTAATTCCGTCTAGACAATTCCTCTTACACTCTTTTCTACCCTTTCTTTACAAGCCTCTTCTCACCTATTTTCTCTGACCGGTGGCTAATTTTGCAGGCTAGTCGCCACCCAGTTTTAGTTCATTAATTTCTACTCGAGGGATAGAAAAGGGAGGGGGTGCATCCTCCCTTCTCTTGAATCTGGTAGGTGAGGTTAGTTTCAACATGTTGGCTTTTTTCCACTTTTTTTCTCTTTTTTCCCCCATTATCTATCATTTTACGCATTCGCAAAGTGATGTCATGATTAGCAAGCAAAACTTTGATGCAGGTGACATCTGGACGTTTGTTCGCCCTCCCTGCCCCAACGACCACAGTTTGAAAAGTGGGCATGAAAACATTTCATCCGTACATCCTTACCTACTGTAAATCCACCTTACTTATCTCACGCCATTCTTTTAATATCCCTCTTAATGCTTCCATACACCTTGTAAACAATTGAAGAGTCTTAATACATTCACCTTTCTCAATATACACCAATACTATCAAAGGATTCTTCCACTTACTAGGTGCCGGTTCATTTGTAAAGGGCTTGAGCCACAACTACTAGGTGTATTCTATTACTATAACAATGTCATTATGTGATGATTCCGGGTACTCTATCATCCATTCGAGCTGTTCTTTTATTTTGGCCGTTTTCACAAACTCATACATTCTCTTGCATGCGTTTCCATACCCTGATACGACACCATGTTGGCATCATCCAGCCTAATTTTATATGTATTCCTTTCATATTTCTTATTTGGTTATGCAAATTACTAAAATATTCTCCCCATTTAGTTTTACCCTCCTCGCTATTAAGAACCCTCCCATTCATATCCTCAAAAACAGCTATACATTTGTTTTAATTTAGTACGTTCGTGTTCCCATCCGGATCCTCATTTATCTTCTGTCCACCTGCTTCATTTGTCCCTTTCTTTTTCTTTTTAATCACTTACGTTTGCTGCTTTTTTCGCTTGCTTGCCTACATTCATCCGCATTTTATTGATATTTTCTATTCTTCGTTCAATAGTTGAAAGTAGGCCTCATGTTTTCTCTCTACTGAGCGTCTCTTATTATCATTTGCCTATTTAGGATTTTGCTTTCGCTTACCAGTTCTAGCCCTCATATAGGCTTTATAATCAACCTATAGCGTAAGATTTTAACCTGTTTTGCAAACCAGCATACTTATTTGATATATTTTCTTCCTATGTTTTTCTCATCTATTCTTCATGTTTGTACTACCTCGGTCATCTATATTTATGTATTTCAACACATTATATACCTCTTAAACAAGTTCTACATTTGCTTTATTCCCAAATTCGCACTAAATTATCTTCTGTCCTCTCCCAATTCATCGATCCAACACCATTTCGCTGTTGACTCTTCCTTCGTTATCGCCCTTTTACATGTTTTCCTCCACCGACCTTCCAATGCAGCTTCATGCAATAGAAACACGTGCGTGGTAACTCTCGCAGCTTTGACACCACAGCAGAGGAAACTGCATAGAAAAGCCTATCTTCAGGCTAATTTAAGAAACGAACCTAAAAAGAAGAATAAAAACAACAATATCAATAACAGAAATTAAAAACGGGAAAAATTTAAAGCTCAAGCAGAATAGAAATAAGTGGCACGCTCAGGTGCAAAATCTAGCTCACAAGATCTAGTCCTAGTACAATGGACAAAAAGGAGTAACTCCGCTTAGTCACGTACCGGGAGAGGTCACTCGTACGAAGCTCGCCCAGAATCGGGAAGCCCTTCTTCCAATTGTGCCAGTTCCCGCGACTAGTTCCAATTCAAAGATGATAACTAATGACTTGGCACCGTCGATGCATTGGTGGATAGATCCAGGGGAAAGTAGGAGTCTAAAGAGATGCAACTTTCAATTCCTGAGCGTCCTCCCTAGTTTCCTTACCATGCAGCCTAATGAGGTGACTTGATCTTTGCCATGTAGTCAGTATGAAAATGGTGTAACCCCGGTGTGGTTGTTCCGTCTGCGCAGACAGTTTGGCGCCCTCATCATCTCACTCATTTTTCGCAATCGTTATATGTTTAGTAACCCAGTAAAAGACAATCTTGCCATCGTCGCGTTTTGCAGTAGCCATGGCGCCACGGATAATACAAACCAAGGGATGTAGAGATTACAATGACTCAAGAGCACTTAGCTCGCTCTGTCTTACTATGGATTAGAAAAGGGTCTCCGCGCAGAGCTAGGCCGGGAACGGCGGTTAAACTCACGTGGTGAGCGTTATATTACAATCCGTTCGGTCGTGAAGAAAGACACAGCAACCGCAAGAAACGCCCCGCCTTCAAACAAGGGTGTGGTAACATGAAAGTAAACTCCTCCATCAGTTCGGAGTCATCTTTGTACACCAACACAGCTCCAGTATTACACAATGTATGCTCAAAGATATACGGATGCAATTCCCCTTGCCCTTTAGAAGCTTTGGGAGGAAGTTCATGCGACATACGTTTAAAGTGGTACCATACAGAGTGGTATTTGGGCAGAACTATCGATGCCACTCGAAGGACTTAGGGCGGAAAATGCGTCGCTTATCGTCAGAGAGATCATATAGTTTGGCTACTGACGAAATGAGTACTGATGATGACTGGGATAAGTGATGAACCCCCGTGGTAAAGGGCATCATGCACTTACACAATATATATCGCTTGGCATCTTCCATAGGTATACAAGAAAGCCCTATATATGGGAGGTGTAGAAGGCACCACTTACCAATCTGAGACAGAGTGGTGGATCGAATCAACCATCTACCATACATGTTTGGATGCAGAGGAGTAAATCTCGCACCGGTCGTCAAGTTTCGAGCGAACTATGGAATCGTAAAAGAGAAGTAGGTTAGCTTCTCAACTCAACCGGCGCAGATGAGTAATATGTTACAAAAGACACCTCATCCCAACAGACCATTACATGTGTTTACCATATAGAGATTCTCTCAATATAGAAACCTACTCATCTTTGTCCACTCTCAATCTCTCCAAGAGTACTAAAAGCTCCTATTACTCCATCTCACTCTTCCTTCTTTACATCCGTCCATATCCTTTACCACTATTAATTGGTATTCGTGTGGTAGGTTTAGGTTACCACAGTCTATTAGAATTGACTAGAGAGGGTGACTTAATACAAGTGTTTATTGAGACCACATCGTGAAACGTAAAGGGTTACAACTCAATTTAATTTAACTTTGTATTTAAATATACTTCGTAACTTAAAATTAGTAATATCTAGACCTTAATTAAATTATTATTAGTAATTAATATAAGAAAGTGCGCATTGTCCTAATGGATTCAAGGAATCTTTAACTAAAAGAAATTACAATAATATACACAATATCATAAATACACACAATATAAGGATAATCGATAATGGCTTATGTTTGAGCAACATGATAGAATACAGCGACAATGGAATGCAACTGAATAAGTTTTTGCAAACAAATCATAATTAATTTTTCCAATCTCGGTTCGATACCAGTCACAAAGAGAAGTCTGGTTGGAGTTGCCAAAAATATCCAATTCAACACAGATGAGGAGTAAATAAATTCTCTTTTTACAGTAAAATAAATTGCTAAAAATACAAACTGTAATTTAGATCTGGGGCCACATGTTTATTCTTGTCTCACTTTAGAGTTTATATAAAGATGAAGCACCTGCAAAGTAAATTTGTTCAGTTTTCTCGTCTCAAGTGTTGAACGATCATTTGCTAGGTGCTGCTAAACCACCGAACTGTCCCTAGAATGGATTCGACGAGAGAACACTCGTGTTATGTTGGTTCGTGACTGGACTGCTTCTTAGTAGTTGAGACCTCCAATACATAGGATTTAAAGAGTGTCGGGCTTCTCATTCTCATTTTGTCCAGTCGTACTCACTTCTCACATCGCCCGAGGTGGAGCTTCATGCAAGTCTCGTGTTTCATTAAGGTCAGAAACGTTGGATGAGTCCCATATCATCTAAAAAGGGAGAACGGCTACTCCTAGAGCCACCGCGGTTATGGATCTTAAGGGTATGATGTGTCCGTTTTCCCGATGCAATTAATCCTGGCGTCGAAGTTGTTTTCTAGAGCCTCTAAAATCTGAGGAAAATGAATAATAGACATAGTATGTAGGGCCATCGTCAATTGACATCTCCTATAGTGAAATCTTAAGGTACCCTAGAATAAAAACAAAGAGTTTGGATAAGGTGAGCAAAGTTCCCCAGAGATGATTAGGGAACATCATCATCATTAACTAATGTCATTATTTATCATAGTTGGTTATTTTGCTTCCGACAGTTTAATTGCTCTTTTGATCATAGAGAATTCTTGCTTGTGTAAGGGTGTAAGCGATTAGGAATCTGTGTTATCTCCGTATCTAATCTGCTCTGGTGTACTTAACGTTTGTGGAATAGAATAATTGACGATTTGTACCCAGGTAGGCCAAAAGAGAGGAGGGACATGAAATTTATAGGTTTTAGAAGATAATTTTAAATTTATGCAAAACATTTTTCCTTGTTTGACTATCACTAAGGATTTATGCAGATACCATACTTACTCTCACTAACAGTCCACTATCTGTCAAGAGCAGAATGACCTTGATCTACTGAAGATGGGATAGAGGAAATTAAATAAATTTATGCCTACTGTCTACAAAAATCGTATACTGTGTATCGAAGAGCAAGCTAGATTATGCCATCCATCTATTTGAGCTCATTTCCACTTCATAGAAGAAAAGATATTTGATTAATGTATAAAAATTCAAGATTTATCCAGTCGTCTTTCATCTGATTTCGTTCTTCTGGATATTTCTTTTTTTTGTACTTTGTTTACTCAGTTTACTGAAGGTTTGTTCTTGAGTGATATTGTCTAGTAGTTCTTGAAGATTTAGGTGTAGACCTCTCTTTCAATAGATCGATAAATTAACAACATAAAGGTGTTATTTTGATTAACTGATTGTACCTACTATACGTGTTTTGTTTCCTCGGTCAGAGCAAGTTGATTGGTGACCACAACATTATGAATTTTAGAGATACCTATCAAAGGATCTTGCAATTCTAGATTAAGAGACATCTATTGTGGTTCGTTAACCCACAAAGACTTCAGCAAGGGTCTGGAAGGAAAGCTCCGTCACCAAATCCCATAGATTTGATTGGGACTGGTCCTTCATTAGCTATCTGCCTTCGTCCACCTTTTTGGACATATAATTCAAGTATGGTAACTATGCAAAATCCTGGTTTTTAACCATACTGTCCTTTAATATTCGAATCAAATGCTACTTTGTTTTAATTAATCCGCTGATAAAAAAAAACAATATCCATTTCAAGTTTATGAATATTAATCGACTTAACCACAATTTTGAGCTTTGCTACCACGTGAGATATATTTTCCCATTGTACCGATAGACCATAGTTATATAGTTCTTGGTTTCACTGACTTAGTAAAGGAGCGATTCGACATTGATAAGATATAATTTTTGATTGATCAGTTAGATATCGGAGTCTAATGGATAATCTTTATTAAAGTTATCCCACAGTGGTTTAGTGAATAAAGTTCGTATGGTTAAAAGTAAGAAGTATACTAAAGGTTTGTTTATCGAAGTCATTGGGCTTACATCACTTGTTTATCGAAGTCTTTGAACTTACATCACTTGTTTATAGAAGTCTTTGAACTTACATTACTTGTTTATCGAAGTCATTGGCCTTACATCACTTGTTTATCGAATTCATTGGCTCTATATCACTTGCTTATAGAAGTCTTTGGCCTTACATCACTTGTTTATGGAAATCATTGGCTTTATATCACTTGTTTATCGAAGTCATTGGCCTTATATCACTTATTCATATAAGTCTTTATCCTTACATGACTTGTTTTTAGAAATCATTGGCTTTATATCACTTGTTTATCGAAGTAATTGGCCTTACATCACTTTTTTATCGAACTCATTGGCCTTATATCACTTGTTTATCTAAGTCATTGGTCTTACATCATTTGTTTTTTGAAGTCATTGGCCTTACATTACTTGTTTATCGAAGTCATTGGCCTTACATCACTTATTTATCGAACTTATTGGCCTTAAAATCACTTGTTTATCTAAGTCATTGGCCTTACATCTCTTGTTTATCGAAGTCATTGGCCTTATATCACTTTTTTTAGCGAACTCATTGGCCTTATATCACTTGCTTATCTAAATTATTTGCATTCTTACATCATTTGTTTTTTTAAGTCATTTGGCCTTATATTGCTTATTTATCGAAGTCATTGGCCATACATCACTTGTTAATCAAAGTCATTGGCATTACCTCACCTGTAAGATGATAAGCTAGCTATAAGCGAATGTTCGCTTTCTGATAAATCATCGTGGGAATGATCATTAGCTTGGTCTCTAGTTATTTTCTCCTGTTTCTTTTAACTCATGTTAAATCTATTAATATACAGATTTATTAATGGAAATTTAGGCTTAACTGCTTAAAAAAATACTTATCTTTTGCAGAAAACATTACAATTCCCTCTGAATAAAAGTACCATACTAAATCATAAATTTATGAACTTTTCTTGTTCAACCATCAAATATTTCGGCTGCCGTGTCGTCTATAAATATTAATACAATAGCATTTAAGTAAAAGTTGACAACCAATGGTACCAATCCATACAAATTCATAAAATTACATGATCATTCAACCAAAGTAAAATGGTGGATCTCAACATTGTGTTTGAAGTAAATTTGGAGCTTGGGTTTCTAGATATCGGTGCTAAAAGCAAATGGATGTTGTCTAGATCTAGATCATATTCATCACCTTAACTTAACCTATTCTTTGACAAGAATTTTACATTTATCACAATCCATCGATCGAGTTAGTCCCACGTTAATCCTGCCATAAGGCAAATTTCAACCCCCCCCCCGCTCCCCACAGATCCGCAAAGTCGTCTTCTGGGTTGCTTTATCTATAAAGGTTTCTAGATTTAGATGTCTTTTTGTCTCGTTTCTTCTAGCAATGTGTCTTTTCCATTTTCATGTCATAACTTTCATTTATTTTACTATATCTGTCACCCGTCTTTGCGTTCTTATACAAGTGTTTCTTATGTAGTCTCAATGGTTATCCATAACAATATCACTTCGAATTCTGTTTTTGTTTTAGTTGTCTCAGTTTCCACATGCAATTTGTCTTCCGTTTCCAAGTATCCTTTACACGCGGATAGATCGTTAGTTTTAAGATTATTAACTCATTAGATGTAGATAGACCATTAAAATCATTACATGTCGATAGGCCATTAAGTTCATTTGCTCATTAAGATCATTAAATATAAATAGAACATTAAGATCATTAACTCATTGAGATCATTAGATATAGATAGACTATCGATGATATTAATGATTATTAATAGACTATTAGCATCAGTATATCTAAATAGCTATTAATATCATTAACTTTTTAAGATCATTATATGTAGACAGACCACTTAGATCATTGACTCATTATTGCATCACTAGATGTAGATAAATCATTAAATAAGACCACTAACTATAAGAAAGCTATGACTACATTCATTCGGACTCACCTTAAGCGCTGAACAGGCGTTACCGAGCTGGAGAAGTTACTTTATACTGTACATATATCACCTCTATTTACAACAAAGATATATTTTAATGATATTACTCATATATACCTGTCCTTCTAAAATGATGTTTTATACCTGATGCAAGTAGTGGCTCTCATAAAACTAGTGTAGATTGGGAGGAATTCTTAGGACGGTCGGCGTAGTACTCGTTTACTATTCCTTAATTCTATGTATTTAATTCACACCTTTACGCGGATTTACCAGACTCGCTGGACGGGCGTAGATGTATCACTCCGATGATTTCGGAAGCACCTTGGTGCGGTCGCTGGCAAAGGGTTTCAGGAAGGTTTCTAACGCATTATCCGGGTTTAGTCATCTTTTTATGATGTATGCCTGTAGAGGGCATGGCGTTCCTCTAGTCCAAATTACTCTTCGCCTCTTACGACCCGCATCCGAACACATTATTCGTTTCAGACCCAAATATGTCTTCGATTGCATACACAACTCCTCTGAATCTGAAATAATCTCTCATCCACCTCCAACAATAGGTCACTGTAGTTTGGTCTTGTACCATTCCAATTCGAGTTAATTTTGGCTACCACGTAGTTCATTTTTAACCTCACACCCATAGGGTTATCGGTTATCCGATATTTTTTTCCGCGTTATCGATTCATCGGTATCGCTGATACTTTTGGTTCCAAACTAGTGATAATCGATAATTTCAGTTTTTGGTTCTAGTTTAGCACAGGGGCGAGCCGCGCGTGCCTTGGAGGCAGAAATAGGCAGGTCAAGCTGGAAGGAGGATCCTCAAAACCTATGAGAAGATGAAGGAGAGCCTCACCAGGTAAGAAACTAAGAAACAGTATTCAAATATTCTTACTATTGTATTATAAAATAAAGCTATATATAGTCAATAATCAATATTGTATTATAATTTTGGATTTCTCGATTTATCGGTATCACCTTATCGGGCGATAAATTTATCGCCACTTATCGATTATCAGTTATCGCCGATAAGGTTATCCATATCGATTTATCGGTAATCGTGATACATTTTTTCGTTAACGCGCCCACCTATGCTCACACTCTCGTAATGTCTTTAGGTCGTAAGACCCAAACTGGAAGAGAATATTTAGATGAAAGAGCGTTATACCCTAGTCCGCGTATGTAGCTCTCATCTGACATTCATCTGCACTTTCATGTCTTCATTTTTCATTAAAATTTCCCCATCTGCTGTGGGGTTACTCCAATTCACCCCTCTTAAACTATTCTCAAAACTTGAAAACTTAGTTTTGTGTGATGGTAATCCCAAATTGGGTGTGATTTTCTCTGGGATTCATTTTACTGGCGTGCATGAACGAAGCGAAAATTCCCCTGAAGGTGGATCTCGAGCTTTAGATCTTATATGCCATCTTGTTCCGAGGTGGATCTGTTGCTTTAGCCCTCCCTGTTTTATTGTGGAGGCAGTTTAGAGCTGCTGATATACATCATCTATCGAGATAATTTGTGACTATGAAACTCATTTTGGAGTTACCTCTTTATCGGCGTTGAAATTGAAGTTGTTTATAAACTTGATTATTTTATTTGATTTAATCTTATTTTGATTTTGATTTTGATATAGAACTTTTGATCCTTCATTCACAAGGAAAGTGTGAACGGATCCTGGAGAGTTGCACGCTATTCTCGCAATGCTCCAAATAGTCTTTCCTTACGGTTACTCAAAGATATACTTCCCACATCTTCAGTTTCTCTAGTTTCACTAATGTCACCATAAACTTCGGATAGCAACGGGAGAGTTGCGTGCCATCACGGTGCTTAATGACTCAAAGTAGTCACCTCTTCGCACTAATCTGTTTATGGTGTAATTTAAACCTGTTTTCCTTTCTCCTGAGGTCAATTCTTCCCTCATGAACTTCCATAAATGCTATGGAGGAAATACCTCAGCTCTTATCCATTTTAAATAAATAAAATAAAAATAATAAAAATTGAAGTAAATGAATAAAAAGCTTACCTTAATAAGTAATTAAATAAATAAATCGATATTAATCGATTTATCGGTGTCAGAAAACTTGCGTAAGCCTCTCTTTCTCCAAAGAAGACATCCTATGGTTGTATTTATGGTCTTCTACCAGCTTCTTTTTTCCAATGTCAAGTACTCCATCTTATCTGTCTATTTTACATCATAACTTTCACCATTATGTTATTCCCAAGCGCTACACAAAGTAATATGGACAAGAATTGATTTACCTTCACGGTGGTCAATTAATCTACCCGCCGTTCGTATCAACTGCAGCTCACTGAATGGCTTCAAGGCGGTGATGGTCATTTCGATGAGGTTCAACTTTAATCGGATGTCATTGCTCTAGAGGATCAATTTTTTTACCATAACACTTCCTTGAATCTTGTGAGGTTTAAATTTTAGTCTTGACTCTTGTCTACTTCTATGTGGGTCTTTTTCCGCTGTGAAAGGACCAGGCTGACTTTCAGTTCAGTCCTTCTCCGCTGTAAAATGACAAAGGCTGACTTTTAGTCCAGTCCTTATCCGCTGTGAAAGGACCAGGCTGACTTTTAGTTCAGTCCTTCTCCGCTGTGAAAGGACCAGGCTAACTTTGAGTTCAGTCCTTCTCCGCTGTGAAAGGACCAGGCTAACTTTGAGTTCAGTCCTTCTCCGCTGTGAAAGGACCAGGCTGAAGTTTAGTTCAGTCCTTCTCCGCTGTAAAAGGACCAGGCTGAATTTTAGTTCAGTCTTTCTCCGCTGGGAAAGGACCAGGCTGACTTTTAGTTCAGTCTTTCTGTACTGTGAAAGGACCAGGCTGACTTTTAATTCAGTCCTTCTCCACTGTGAAAGGATAAAGGCTGACTTTTAGTTCAGTCCTTCTCCGCTGTAAAAGGACCAGGCTGACTTTTAGTTCAGTCCTTCTCTGCTGTAAAAGGACCAGGCTGACTTTTAGTTTAGTTCTACTCCGCTGTGAAAGGACCAGGCTGACTTTTATCTCAGTACTCCTCCGCAATGGACGGACCAAGTCAACTTCAGTATGTGTTCTTCTTCGAGGTGGATTGATTGGGTTCACTTGTTATTCGGTCCTTCTCCTCAGTGGAAGGACCAAGATCACTTATCTATCGGTCTTATCTGTAGTGGAAGGAACGAGCCCATTTTTTGTCCGTACCTCTCCACAATGGAAGAACCAAGCATACATCTCTGTCGGTCCTTCTCTGCATTGGAGGAACAAACTCACTTCTCAGCGGTCCTTCTCCGAAGTGAAATGATTGAGACCGCTTTTCTGTCGGGCCTTCTCCGCAGTGAAAGGACCGAGTCCACTTCTCTGTCGCTCATTCTCCACATCAGAAGGACCGACTGGAAAAGACTGAGATCTCGACCCGACGTCTTTGTAACAGAGCCTCGGGCGGCACATCTTATATTCAGCAGGTTAACAATTTTTCTCATCTTGATTGGCCGATTTGCTCCCATTTGGAATTAGAAATTCCATCTCGGAGGATGAGAATCTCACTGAGAATGGAGGATTTTCTTCAATTAAAACTTCAATACGGGTCTAAATTTTCTTTTGAGCCCATTCTAATTAAGAACAGGTGCACAACCTCCTTTTCTAAAGGGGGGTCGTGGAGTAAGTATGTATGCATGTGTATATGGGTCACGTTACTGGTGAAACATAGCCTTCCCTCCTCGAATTTTGTGGCGTTCGAGGTACTTTTGTTTGATCAACTTTGAAAGCGAAGGGATTTCAATCAGTATCTCTTAGATACTTCCTTCACATCATTCATCTGCAGACACTGGGTAGGTTTGTATTTGTATGTTTGAAAACTGCTAGTATTATTACCTAAACACGAGTTTATGTGAGACCATACCATTAAGTTAAGAAGAAAATAATCAAGCCAATTTGACTTACACTTCTAAAGTATTTGTTCATATATACATGCAAATTGTTGTGAAAGAGTCACGGAAATAAGGTGGAAGAGAGACAGCAACAGAAACAAGCAAGAATTACAGCAGCGCAATAATTAAGAGTGGAATCAACATAAAAAATTAAGAATGACAGCACAAGGATAATTAAGTGTGGCCGTAACACAAACCATTAAGAATGACGGTACAACAATAATTAAGTGAGGTGGTAACAAAAATAGTTAAGAATGACAGCACAGCAATAATTAAGGGGAAAGCAAAAGAAACAATTTAGAATGGAAGCAATATAAACAATTAAGAATAAAAGCACATTAATAATTGTGACAGCAACAGAAACATTAAGAATGGCAGCACAACAATAATTAATAGTGGAAGCAACATAAATAATTAAGAATGACGGTACAGGAATAATTAAGAGTCACCGTAACACAAACAATTAATAATGACAGCACAGCAAGAATTAAGTGTGGCAGCTACAGAAACAATTAATATTGATAGCAAAGGAAACGACTAATTATGGCATCAACCAAAACAATTTATATTGACAGCAGCAGATAAAATTCAGAGTGAAAACAAAAGAAAAATTTGAGTGTTTTAGCAAAGCAAACTATTAAATCAGGACTGCAAAAAAACGATGGGAAATTATATAAGCAGAAACAATTAAGAATGACAGAAAAGGAAAAAGTAATATTGACCAAACTGTTAATTATAACAGAATTAAGAACCAGCAAAGATCCTAAGATCCGTTCGAGGCTAGCTCAGAAAAGAAAGAAAAGGAGAGAAGTCAGAGGTGAATGACAGGTAAGAGGAAGAGAGAATATAGATAAATTCTAGTTTCCGACTCCTATATTTTCAAGATTATATTTAAATTAATATTTATCTATTATATTCTTAAACATATTTACTGTAGTGCTTCTATCGAAATTTATAGGCAAGTGATTCCAAGTTTGTTTTATTTTATAATAAAATAAATTAATAGTTTTAGTGGCCACTCACTTAATGATATGAAATATTGAGTTATAATTTATATTATTCAACTCTTTTAATATTTTAGAGTATTCAATAAGTCAGCCGTGTAGATGCCGCTCTTCAAGTGAAAGCAAAATATGGTGTCTCACTCTGACGCCATACTATCTATTTCTAACTTAAGAAATTAAATGTCTTTTTTAATATATGGAAACCAAAATTGCACCGCATAGTCCAAATGAAGTGTTACAAGCGCTTTAGGGTGTCCTCAAAAACTCGAACTTACAAACTCACAAACTTTCATACTCACAAAGTATGAAAGATAGACCAAATAAAATTGGTTTAAAGCCCAGCTTTTTGTTGGCCCCCAAAATTATAGGATTTTTTTGTTTCTGATGTTTTAAAATTCCACGATAAAGCCTTAAAACTAAAATATTTCTGATTTTTATTTACCACTCAGATTTATATGGAACAAAAGTTTTTAATTCATTTTTATCTAAGATCTGTGGTTGTTCTATTTCTTTTGGTTTCTAGGTCTTTAAATATGGCCCTTAGTAATAAGATGAGATTCTAATTCAGGCATTCTGACAAGAAAATTATTTTACCTTAGATAGAATTCTTGTAGAATTGCCCAATTGCAATTGCAAAAAAACTACTGTAGCATATTTCCTATTTTTTTTCGAATAGCTCAATCCAATTACGCATCGCAAGTGGATGGACGTTCAAAATATACCAGAAATAAAAAGATTCAATGATATTTATTCTCTAGAAGGTTTACAGCCCAAGTGTTTCTATAGTGATTTTTTGAACTAATAAGCTAGATAGGCCAATTTTCCTCTTAAATTCACATTGACTACCTTAGAATATACTTTCGTTTCAAATTTTGTGAACGTTTCTACTGAAAATTGCCACCAAAAACTTATTCTTAAATTAAAAGCTATAGGAATTAATAATGATATTCAACTATGTCCTTCGGACAGAGTAATATTTAATTATTCATCAAAACCTTTACCCGAACGTATCTGATTCTTACTTGCATTCGGCTTAGACTTTGGCCTGCCCATTTATAATTTAAATTTTTACAAATTCTTTCTCAAAATCGACCCTCAGTCATATGGATATAACACCACTCTTCAATTTCAATGATATTAAGAAAAAACTAATGTCCATAAGTTTTAAGTATTTTTATTACTTTAAGGCATATAAATTGTTTTCTCCGATATTTCGCGCTGGTGCTATTTCTCTACTTAAATCTCTCTCCTCTAATAAAACACGTATAATCTGTAAACCTGAGAAAGAAAATGGTTGTTATTATGGATCGGGAAGAATACACTAACAAAATGATGGCCACACTTTCAGACACAAGTAAATTTCAGGAGGTAGAAAATCCAATTATTCAAACTTTGATCCATATAAGAAGTTCGTATCAATAGATTCTTATCCAAATTGAAGATGGGCAAATATATATCTAACGAAATATATAACAAGTTACACGTATCAGGCTCTGTTCCTGGCCTACTATATTGAAAACCTAAAACCCATAAGGAAGGAGTTCCACTCCGCCCCATTTTTTCTGCATGTAATACACCTTCTTATGGTATATAAAAATTCCTAGTACCCATCCTTTCCGAAAAATTGTAGAACACCTGTGCACCCGTTCGGACGCTGCTGACGTCATAATGGTGAGTTAGAACGTCGAAAAGTTATTCACAAATATCCTGCTGAATGAAACAATCCAACTTTGTATAAACTCTCTTTTTAATTCTTGTCAAAAAGTAATAGGTATTATAAAAACCTATTTAAGTCATTTTTGGAATTGGCTGTCTTAAATTCGTATTTTATATTTATGAAAGAATTTTACGTCCAACTTGGGACAACTTTCACGAACATCTTCTTATTCCATTACGAACAACTTTGGCTCAATAACTGTCCCATTGAATATAAACCTATCTATTACAGAGGTTATTAATGAAGTCACGAAAACAGGAGGAACAATTCCTTAAATAATTGAACTATAGACAAAAAAAACTAACAAATTATACAATGGAGATCGAGAAAAATAGTAGACTTCCATTTTTGGATATAGATATTAAACGTTCAGGAACAAAGTTTAAAACTTCAATCTATAGGAAGCCTACATTTAGTGGTTTAGGCACAAGCCTCTTTAGTTTCTTGCCAGAAAACCTTAACCCATTAATGCAGCTTGGCAACTAGAGTTACCACTATTGTTTTTTCGTTATATGTGGAAAAATATTATTAATGAAGTCACGAAAACAGGAGGAACAATTCCTTAAATAATTGAACTATAGACAAAAAAAAACTAACAAATTATACAATGGAGATCGAGAAAAATAGTAGACTTCCATTTTTGGATATAGATATTAAACGTTCAGGAACAAAGTTTAAAACTTCAATCTATAGGAAGCCTACATTTAGTGGTTTAGGCACAAGCCTCTTTAGTTTCTTGCCAGAAAACCTTAACCCATTAATGCAGCTTGGCAACTAGAGTTACCACTATTGTTTTTTCGTTATATGTGGAAAAATATTATTCACATTTTTATGAAATTTTATTTCACGTCGTCGTACAAACCTACAATTATATAAAACACTACGTTTGGTAGTGTTGTACTCACAAAAATGAGATGTCTATTGTATTTATTTAACCGCGTTATCCGCGAGCCTAAACATTGGCTTCGATACCTCTCTCGAAAACATAAGTACTTTATTTAGATTTTTGTTTAAGTTTAATTAAAATGTGCAGATTAAATCCACGAATGATCATATTTTATATATATAAGAAAATAATTCCGTAACATGATTTATTATAACTTAGAAAATGATATACAAATATTCGTTGCGAGCGTGAACATGACAAATAAGTCTCCCCAATATTGTTTTTTTAATATTTAAGAAGTAATACTTATCTATCTAACTATATATATATATATATATATATATATATATATATATATATATATATATATATATATATAAATATATATATATGTATATACAGGATGTATCTTTATATCTGTAGGATGGACGTCAACGATATTTTCGACATCCTTGTAGATGAAGGACAACGTGGTGTCGAGGTAACTTTTCTGCCCCCTGAAGAGAAGGCTTTAGCAATTGTGCCATAGTATGGGCATCACAGCACGAAACAGATTATCAGAGGAAAACGAATACCATTTGTATATAAACTGTGGTTTTTATCTGGTTCGGATGAATACATGTTTCATGCAGAACCTTATTGTGGTATCTCAACAAAACTTCATGTAACTGGGTTAGGTCAAGGTGGATATGTTGCGTTGGGTTTAGTTAAAAGCACAAAGATAAGAGCTGCACAGTGTTTATACTTTGATAGCTTGTTTACTTTATTTCCTCTTTTGAATGAACTTTCAAACAGTATTATTGCTGGAACTGGTACTATAAGAGAAGGAAGATTGGGAAGTGAACCATTACCAGCCTTCAAAATGCTAGAAAAAAGTGAAAGAGGTTATGTTGAGTCGGTGTGTACTAATGATCAAATTTTAATGAATTGGAAAAACAATAAGGTGGTGACAGTTGCTTCAAATAAATTTGGTGTTGTCCTAAACCAAAGTGCTCCCGATGGTCGCGAGTTTATAAAATAGAGATTGTAGTTCCTATGTCTAATGCCATTGAAGCTTATAATAAGCATATGGGTGGAGTTGATCTAACTGATCAATTCGTGGCGAATTACCGCATCCGAAGTTGATCTCGCAAATTGTGGTGGCCATTATTTTCTTGGAGTTTCTGCTGTTCTTCTGTCAACGCTTTGGCTTTTGTATAGAAAATTTGGAAATCCCATTTCACTTTTGGAATTTTAAAGAGACATTGTGCTTCAATCATTAAAGCAACATAGAACAAACAAAGAAAATGAGCTGGACCATCAACTAACAGGATACGGGGAGTTGCGGGAGACGAAGTAAGGAAGGATCATTTTGATCACTGACCAGGACCTCTACCCTCTAAATACTCAAGATGTAAGCACTGCGCGGGGAGAACGAAGTATGAGTGCAAAAAAATGTCATGTTCCACTCAATAGTCTATGCATGGAGCCATATCATTCAACACATATATATGTGTCAGCGTGTTTTCATAATAGAAAATTAAGAATTAAACTATTTTCATTTTCCCATCGCAAAGTGTTATGGTTTGAATGCCGAGTGGCAACTCTGGTTGCCACCCCTGTATTTGTCATTGTAAATAAAAAAATAATTCTAAATGACTATATGTTTTATTTATTACACTAAAATCAAGCTTACAAAATATAATATCAATAACTTACAAAATAAATTGTCGGCATTTAAAGGTTAAGTTATCCTCGATAAAAACTCTTATTCATCTAACCTACAATATATGCTCTTTATATAGACTGCTGCATTTAGAATTCTCTTTTTTAAAATCTTTCTTAAACAATAATGGCTACCCTGAATCATTAGTGGTAAAACATATTAAAAAGTTTCTTAATACTCTCTATCAAAAAAATCCAACACTGTAGAGAAATTATCTATTTTCTTTAGTCTCCCATACTTTGGTAAAAAATCAAACGACTATGTAAATAAAATTAAGAAGACTCTAAATAAATTATATCCATATTTCGACCCAAAATTCATATTAAAAAATGGGCACAATATTGGATCCTATTTAAGCTATAAGGACCAAATTCCATTCCCTTGCCGCTCCTCTGTAATTTATAAATATAGTTGTGAATCTTACGATTCATCTTATATTGGTTCGACCATTAAGTCCATCTATTGTCGCATCCAGCAGCATCGGGGAAGGTCGACCCGCACGGGGCTGGTACTAAACAAACCACATCAAAGTTTGAAAGTCTGAAATTAATCTGGATAACTTGAAAATACTTAGTCATAGCCCCCATCCCAACGAACTACGGATCGGCCCTATGCTAAGAAAAATGAGAAATGCACTTTGATCAGATTTAGTGTAGCTTCACAATTATTTATAAATTTATTATATGCAAAAGGCTCAAATGTAAAATATATTGAAAGAAAATAGGTTTTTTGCTCAGATGTGCATTTCACATTTGTTTTAGCATACGGCCGTAGAATGACTTTACATCCTAAAACTTTAACCTACGAGGGGCGGTGAATAGGATTTGCGAATCGGTAGGGCAAAACAGAGGAAGGGGGATGGCTGTTTGTGGGGGTGTTAGGACAAGTTATGACAAGTCAGGACCTGCAGCCGCACGCTCCTACCTCGTCTATTTAAAAGCAGTAGCTGATCGCAGATCGTCAGTCACAATTTTTTTAACAATGGAGAAGGTTGAGCACCGCGCAGTGATCAAATTTTTTAGCAAGGAAGGCAAGAATTTAAAAGAGATCCATGAACGCATGGTGGCAGTGTTCACCGACCCCGCCCCTTCCTATGCAACCATTGCTCGCTGGAATAAGGAGTTCCGCCATGGTCGTGAGTCCCTTGAAGATGACCCTCGTCCAAGACGCCCATCAGACGTGACCAACGAGGAGAATGTGGCCCGTGTGGAGAGGATGATCCTCGAAAATCGACGGGTGAAGGTCGACGAAATTGAGCGAGAACTTGGAATATCACATGGACGTGTTATCAACATCATCCGCGACAATTTGGCCATGACCAAGGTCTCTGCCCGTTGGGTCCCTAGAAACCTCACGCGTCATGATCAACTTCAACGTCGTCAAATTCCACAAGGCCAGAGTTGCACAAGCTGCCCTGCACGAGTGCGGATTCGAGGAGCTTAACCATCCCTCCTTCAGTCCAGATCTGGCCCCTAGCGACTACTTTTTATTCGGCCAGCTCAAGGCTGCACTGCGTGGACGCCGGTTTGGGGACGATGAAGATGTCCAGCTTGCCGTACAGGAGTGGATTGAACAGCAGTCGGGAGATTTCTGGTTGTCGGGAATTCGAAGCCTCAGGGATAAGTGGCGCAAGTGCATTGAAGTCGAGGGTAGTTATATTTAAAAATAATAAAACACTTTTCCTCATATCTCGTTTCCTGAATATCCAAATTGCAAAACTTATTGACCGCTCCTCGTAATTTAAATATAAATCAAACTGCTTCCAATCTTTATATTGTATCATGAATTATTGAAATTTTTATTCTTGTATTAAGCAGCTTATCCTAAATTTTACTATTCAATTTTAGTATTTTATGAAAACCAGAAATTTTAATGCATTACTATCTTAGTTTCTTAGTGCTGATGATGAAGCTAGGACCTTAAAATGTTCGAACCCAGACAAATAAAGATGCTTTTATAAATAGCGTGCTGGGTTTTCACCTTCATATATATATATATATATATATATATATATATATATACCGGGTTATGCAAATGTTTTGTTACGCTCGAGGTTTTTTTTATATTTTGAGAGGTTTTTGTGTGCGATAGAAAACGTTCCTTCAAACAAACTTAAAGTTCTACTTTTCCAGCACACGTCATTAAAATGTCTTTTTCCTCGTGTGTCGAGATGGAAGTGAAAATAATTGAGATCTCTGCGCTCTTGCGCGCTCACCCAACAAGTCAGACATCGGCAAGCGGCTCAAAGTCAGCCGAATGGCACTCCACAAAGACGTGGAGAGGCTTAAGAATGACAAAGACCTCAAAGATAGACCTAGTTTAGGCAGAGCTCAAGTGGTTAACCATTTGGCGCTGAGAAAGGGCTTCGAAAGTGCTCCGAAGCTCAAAATGAATGCACTGGTGAAGAAGAAGAACATATAAGTGGCCAGGGTGTCCAAGGCTGTCAAGAAGGAGGGTGGCAAGAACTTGAGGTACATGAAAAGGCCTCTTCTCACCAACCGTATTCAAAAACAACGTCTGGAGCGCTGTCGTCAGCTTCTCAACGACTTCAAGAGTCAAGTCGATCGAATTCTAATTTTTTGGATGAAAAAAACTTTACGGTCGATCCGGTCATCAAGAAACAGAACAACCCCGTGGTAAGCTTCGGCTAGGACGTTTTATAGGTCCGCTACACGTCCACGAGCAAGGACCTGGCCCCCGTGATGAAGCTTCGCGTCGTGGCTACGAATAGCGAGATGATTCCGCCAGTGTGGTTTGCGCGACAGTGCCATGGCCCACACGGCCAAGACCGTGCAAGAGTGGTTGGAGTCGAACATAAACTTCTTGTGGAAGGAATTTTGTCCGCTGCAGTCAGTCGACCTCAATCCCCTCGACTACAACATGTTGACGCATGTTAGGACAAAGACTGCAAAGTCAGCCACAGCAGCGTTCGACGAGCTGAAGTCCTCGGCCAACCGCGTATGGGCCAGCAAGAGAAAAGACTTCGTCCGCAAGGTGGGCATGGCCTTCAGGTCTCGCCTCGAGGGCGTGCTCGCCTCCAAAGGCGGCTACATTGATTAATATTACAAATTACAATTGAAACACATATTTATATGCGTTAATAATAAAAAAAAACGTCTAATGCACTACTATTGTGTCTTTGGTTGAGAGAGTCGTAACGAGAGTAACAGGACGTTTGCAATACGCGGTCTCTCTGTATATATATATATATATATATATATATATATATATATATATATATATATATATATATATATATATATATATATATATATATATATATATATATAAATATATATATATATATATATATATATATATATATATATATATATATATATATATAATGTTTAAAAAAAATCAACTTTCTATTGGGTTTAAATAAAAACGGTTGTTCCATATATATCTAAGGGACAAATAAAAATAGGAAATGTTTGTTTGGAAGCCAAGATCAGGTCATTTAAAACTCGAAACAAAAACATTTATTTGTATTTTAACGAAACGATGGTGGTTTTTAATATAGCAATTTGGTTGGGTCTCTTCCGCAGTTTTAGATTTATTACTCTTCTACATATGTAGGTCAGGGTTTGTGATGGGAACACCCTGTAAGAAAAGAATAATATTTTCAATTTAAACCACATACATATAATCTATTTAGGTAATGTGGGAATCTTTTTGCCCCCTTTGAAGATACGGTAACAGAAACAATTAGAAATGGCAGAAAAAGAAACCATCAACAAGGAAAGCAACACAAACAATTAAGGACAGCAACAATCAGTTTAACTGTAATGTGCGATGCGGCGGTGGCATGCGTTTAGTACAACAATAAATAGCCGCCTCACAGGGAAGTTAAAAATTCCAACACAAAATTTAAGAATGACAACGATTGTAACAATTAAGAATGACAGGAGCAAGGAAATTATGATTGACAGCATCACAAAAAATTATGAAAAACAATGACAGATACAACTAATTATGGCAGCAGCAAGGATATTAGGAATAGCAGAAACAAAAAAATAAGAATGACGACGACAGACACAAGTAAAAATGATAGCAGCAAAGATATTAGGGAGGACAGTTGCACAAAAATTTAAGAATGACAAGGACAGATACAATTAACCATGACAGCAGCAAAAATATTAAGAATAGCAGCAACACAAAAACATTAAGAATGACAACGACAAAAAAACAAGTAAAAATTTCAACAACACGCAAATTAAGAATCGCAGCCACACAAACAAATACAATAGTATGACATCAGCAAGGGCATTAAGAATGACAGCCACACAAAAAACTAAGAATGACAACGACAGAAACAATTAATAATGACTGAAAGAAACATTTAAGAATGATATCAGCACGAAAATTAAGAATGACATCATAACAAAAGGTTAAGAGTAATAAAGACAGAAAATTAAGAAAGACAGCAGCACTGAAATTAAGAAAGACAGACAGACAAACATTGAACAATCACGACAGACACAATTAAGTAAGACAACATCGAGGATATTAAGAATGACAGCAACATAAAAAATTTAGAATAACAATGACAGATACAAGTAAAAATAACAGCAGCATAGAAATAAAGAATGACAGCCACACAAAAAACTAAGAATGGCAACGACAGAAAGAATTAAGAATGACATTGAAACAAACATGTAAGAATGATATCAGCATGGAAATTAAGAATGACCTCATAACAAAAGGTTAAAAATGATAAAGTTTTTAGGCCATTCGGGAAAAATATATATATATATATATATATATATATATATATATATTATTTTAGTAAATTGAATCAATTATATAGTTAGCATTTTATTCTACACCCTTTTGTCATTTTATTGATTTAAAAAAAAGAAATTCCTTGACAAAATAAGAATAGCTAAGAATTTTTTTTAGCTAACGACGTAGCTCTCACTAATTATTAATAAATGATGACTAGGCCATTCTACTTAACCTATTAACTAGAACTAGATAGTTTATACCAGGAAATACATAAGCCAATTTCGACAGGAACGAACACGTTAGAACTTGTTAAACAGAGTAGTGATAGCGGCTAGCCTACTCTTCATTTGTAGCTTATTCGAGAGGGGCGTCGTTTTCATTACAATTTTTAATTTTTCAAAGAATTTTGTTTCGTTATTTTTTCCAAGAAATAAAATTGGTTGAAGTGCTGTCCGAACTTTATGGATGAGCTAATATAGGGTATAATAAGCATGAAAAAAAAAGAAAATATAAAGACAAGGTATGAGAAGAGATAAAAAGGAGGAAAATAAATATTATTTAGCTGTTTACTGTCTGTTAGACTTTAAAAGTAATCCACTGGGAGACCTGGTCGTTTGAGGGTGAATTCTGAGTGAAAGAGGAGATTTTGTGCCTTTCTTACTGGTAGGGATATCTGACAAGGTTCGGGCAGAAGTTCTGTGTATGAAGGAGATCGAGCAGACGTTCAATGTTCGTAGGTTGCCAGTTAAGGACTACTCTTCTTGTCCTTGGAACTAAGCTATTTTATACGATAATTTTTGAAAACTAGGGAGCAAGAAAGAGACAGTAATTCGTCTCTGTGCAGATGTAGGGTTAAGGGACATAATCTGCTTATGCACAATCACGTTGGGGACGACTCCAAGGAACTTTGCCCACATCAGCGCCTCGAGCGTCGCCTTTCACGTCCGGCTCTCTTCTGTTTTTAACCGAGTCTTACAGACACTATCCCGTATCTAGCTACGTTTTACAATTCTCATTAAAATATACATGATTGTTATTTATATTATCATCACCTTTAGTATTATTAACACCAACATCATCATCACAATTTCGTTATTATTATCTATCAATATTATTCATACAACATTACTATTATTACTATCATTTATTGTTCATGTTATTGATTTTTACAAGAAATATGGATTCTATTATGATAATATCATAAAATGATTACTTTTATTCTTTTTAGACCAATTATTGACCCAAATACAATAATTAATAATTGTTAATAATTAATTCATAGTCAATTACACTGGTCAGTTACAATATACTTTCGTTACAATATTGTAACATTATGAATGACAACAGCAGAAACAATTAAGTATGACAGCAACAGAAATACTTCTGAATGATAGCACAGACACTTCTAAGAATATCAGCAACATAAACCTTTAAGAATGACAGCAAAATAAATATTTATGAATGACAACAAATGGAAAAAATAACAAGCAAGCAACAGAAAAATAAGAATAACGCAAATAGATCCTGTTGAGAATGACACATGCAAAAAGAATTAAAAGTGTTAATAACAAAACCAATTAAGAATGACGGTAGCAGAAACATTTATGAATGACTGTAATAGAAACAAGAATGACTGCAACAACAACAAAAATAACGGAAATAGAAATAATTAAGAATGACATTAACAGAAAAACTAGGAATAAAGGATTAGACCATTCAGACATCTCTTAACATTTCCTGGTATCTTTTTGCATATTCTGGAATCCCTTTCTATCTCTTGGTGTCTCTATCCTAAAATAGTGTAATTCTTCCTGATTTTAAAATTTGTTTCATTTACCCTCTCAATAATCTCATCAAAAAAGAATGTAAGATTTGTTTTTCGTCCTTCTTTTTATCCTCTCTTTTACTTTCTTCTATTTAGATACCTTACATTCGACCTCTCCTCGAGTCCCCTCTGTTCCTTTCTCTTTCATTCTTAATACATTGCAGACGAAAGCCTGTAAATCATCTATCTGGTGTTTACCCAATTATGTAAACGTGTATACCGATCTCTCTACGCGTGTCCTGTGGTGAAAGACCTACATACAACCGCTTTAAACAATAACATTAAAATGTGCTTTCAACTAAGGTATGAGTACAAGCTTACATTTCGATGAGAGTCCATCACAACAAAAACAGGGAATGGAGTAAACAAACATCACCGCCCGGAGGACCGACATCTGAGGAGGCAGGACAGCTTTAGGATATGATTGTAACCCTCTGTTAAAAGATAAGGCCCGCGTCTGGGTGCAATCGGCTACCGAATTTACATCAAAATTGTGGAGTAAGAAAGTTTAAGTGGGTGGAAAGAAAGGATATTTGCACACAGACACACGTGCGCCTTGTTTGTGAGCATCCATCGTAGTAGAAGTGATTAGAATGGATGCCTTTTGATCAAATAGTCCCTGGCTTCGAACCTGTTGTCGATAATATGAAGGCTACGGAAATCTCATCCTTTAATATTTTAATGAGTGATACTGTGTGTCACCATCTCCGTACGATGCGCCTGGTGCAGTTTCAGAATGGGTTTAGCAATCCTATTCCTCACGCTCCTTCAATAAACCCTGTCGTGGAATGGCCAGACTCTCTCTCCCCCCCCCCCCTCTCTCTCTCTCTCTCTCTCTCTCTCTCTATATATATATATATATATATATATATATATATATATATATATATATATATATATATATATATATATATATATATATATATATATCATCACTAACTCTATAATTTAAGAAGGAGAGTTTTTTGAGTATTTGAATAATAATTTCAGCTTAGTTTGGTTATGACTTGTTTTTTATCAAAGTTATTTCTAAAAATTCTTTTATAATATCTAAAAACAAAAAAGTGAAGTTCATAAATAAATATAAGTATCAAAATTTTGTGAATTAAAAATGATGAAGTTCAGAAAATTTATTTTTATATATCTTCTATTCTTCTTCTATTCTTCTATCTTCTATATATAACTGTATATTTTGAAAGGGAGGAATTTAGTTTAGAGTTCCTTTTTCAAGTTATTATAATTGGCGAAGTTCAGAAAATGTTAAAAAATTTAACCATGGCTGCTTTTTTTTAGATTTCAGATTTTAATCTTAGTAGCGAAGCGTAAGCTACCCCCGTAGGGGGGAGTAGCGAAGTCATTGCCTGATATATATATATATATATATATATATATATATATATATATATATATATGAGTATATATATGTATAAGTAGGTACTTTTGCAGCTTTGGGCCGAAATTGGTTGAAGACCGTTAATGAATGGGGAAATTTTTATGAGTTCAGTGGGGATAGCTTATGATTAACTTTGCGGGGTTCTTTTTAAAACAAATATTTTAGAGTGCAAGTTGGCCAAAGATTAACAGGTAGGTGGTACGCGTTGGGATTGCAAAAGAAAGACAATGGAGAAATATATATCTTTACTAGCCACAAAATAATATTTAAATATACACAAATATTAGGTTTAAAGGGAATGGTCGTAGAGACGGAGTTGAATGTCTTCGCAAGATACAGGTGGGATAATTAGGGGATTAAGGAGGTCGAATTTAGGTTGGTGATTTAAAGGGGGATTTTAAACCGGGGCGCACACACAAAGAATTGATCGATTGGGTAAGCCAGATTCTAGATCAATCTGCAGCCGGCAACGGTTACAATTGCTTACGTGCTCGTTGCAGGAAAGGGGCCAGTTGGGATACGATGAATGCGAAGGGGGAAGTCAAGTTACCTCTCGCTTCAGATGAAGGAGCACTCGTAGATGGCCTTCGGAGATCGGAATCCTCGTCAGATACTCGCCGAATGACTATGGCAGAGTTCACGGATGTCGACTTACCTCTCGTTCTCGAATTGAAATCCCAAGGGGGGGGGGGACGTCCTTCAGCTCGTTCGCGGTAGTAGGTGGGAAGTTTATTAGTGCTCTTTACCAAACTGAGTCGAAGGATTATATAGACGCCTAGTGAGGTGGCTTTTGGTTACTTTGGCGGCCGCTTCCACACACACGAGCGATTTGGGGGGAAAGTCAGCCACTCCTTTGGAGGGAGGGGGGAAATTGTGATAACGTTGGCTTAGAATGTTCAACGGACTTCGATCTTATGACGGAAGGCAGTAATGTTGGCTGAAAGGTGGCCATGGTAGACGATGAAATCGGTCCCTAAGCAAATACAGCCGGGGTGTGATAACAGCGTAGGCTTCACCCTTAGCCTGGTTTAGCCGTGCTTTCAAAGCTCCATGTAGTGATCTCAGGACCACGCGGGTACAGAAGGGCACTTAATCGCCCTTCGACCTTATTCTGCTACAAACCCTAGTACTCTATTAGCTTTATTTACAGCACTTAAGCAAAGCTCTCTAGGAATAGAGTCGAAACTTACAAGGAAACCTGTCTCTTTCGCATTCTAACCTTCCTATAACTCTCCCATTCAATTTATAATTTTTCATCGACTTACACCTAACTGTACTAAGTACACTACACTTGCTTATCTTAAATTCCATTTACTATTTGCAATCCGTCAACATCGGAATCAGACCTTATAATCATACCCGGCTTAGTGGCATCAGCAAACTTACTCAAGTTGCTACTTTTACTTACATTGAGATCATTAATATAAATAAAGAACTACAAAGGACCTAACACCGACCCCTGAAGAATCCCACTGATAAACTACCCCTCCTCAGATTTAATCTCATATATTACAAACTCTTTGCTGTCTGTCACTAGGCCTCGATTGAGTCCACCTAAAATTATTTCCATCGATACCATGCGCTTTAACTTTATTCAAAAGTTGTAGGCCTGCCACCCTATCAAGAACCCTTACTAAAATCCAAATAAAAATATCGCAATTTTCATCATCGATCAGCAGCATCGTATACATTTTTATAAAATAGGGGCATTACATTAGTCAAACACAATTTTCTAGTCTCCAACGATTTTTTAAAATATGCATGCGCTCACTTAACATATCTTTACATTCCTTCAAAATTCCAGGAAATATCTCATCAGGGCCCGGTAATATACTTTATTTAATTTTATCTATCTTTGTTTATTAAATCTCCTTGGTAATTAAAATATCATCTCTTTTCTCTCTCATTACATATGAAGATCATGGTCCCCTTTAATACGATTAGATTATCATCTAGTGTAAATACTGACAGAAAATACTTATTTAACATCCTAGCCATTGTGTCATTCGAGAGATTCGAGGAGCAGTTACACATATCACCCGCGAGTCATACCAATCAAGTCATTTAGTCCGCATTAGGAGATAGCATTTACGCAACTGATCTTACATCAAGACGAGTCTTATTCATTCATCGTACCAAAGCACGAACATTAAGAGAGTTGCATTTAAGCATAATCAAAGATAAGCTCGTGAAAATCGATAATCAATCTAATTCGAACTCCTCCTCCATTTGCTACTCAAAGCCACTAAATAAAATAGAACTGCAGGCTTCTTGTTTTCATCACCATTTTGCTCGAAGGCAAAATCATATCAGGATTTCTGCTCACCACCCAGCCAAAAATATTCATCATTACCTTTTGGAGTCAAGTAATAATTTCTCGGAACGTTATCGTATCACCCAAATCCGCTTTAACGATCAACGTTTCGCAACAATCTTATGAGGAGCGCAATAGCAAAGAGGATCACAAAACGAGGTGGAATATAAATATATCTAGTGACCAACAAAGAAATCCTTTTCATCTTCCAGACGCCCCCTCCCCCCCACACACATAAATTTTAGGTCTTTCAAAATAGCCAATTAATCTTTTTTCTCATTATTCTATTAATTCTATCCAGGTTCATATACCATTAGAAAAAAGATACAGTATAACACCATGCTTCCTACATCATTTTTACGGTTGGTAATTTTTTTTTGAAGCGCTTCATTAAGTTCCGCTTAACATGTTTTCTGTCATTATGGACAAATAGTTTTATTTTCGCTCCATCGCTTCAAAATACTTTCCAGCAACAATTTTTATTAAGGTCTGCGTGCCCCTTTGAAAAAGTGAGCTTGAGGCAGCGTGAGTTTTACGAAGATACGGCATTTTTTCCTGCCCGCTAACCGTTGATTTCTTTTTGGAGTAGGAATCTCTTCATTCTCGTCTTTGAAACATTGACTCGAACTGCAGCCAAATATTGACATATTTGCCTATTAGTTGCAAAAGGGTTAACTTTAACCTTCCCCACAATGCTCCAAATATCTATTTGTGATCATTTTGGCTTCTTTCTTTTTCATGACACACTTTTCCATGTTGAAGTATCCATATATTTAGTATGATTGTTTGAAATAAGGATCGTGGGATGTACATTCACTTAGATATATTTTCCTACGTGTTCATGGCATCTTAAAATGCAATAACCCACACGCTTCCTTATATCTTCAGTGTAATTCTTGTTTTTGCTCTTTCTGAGATGGGGCATTAACGTGGGCTGATCTAAGGCGAAAAACGCCTTCTTTACATCGAAAAGGAAAAGTGAACAAACGATTTCGAGCGCTCTCGTCTTTATTCTCAAAGACCTTTTCAAGGAATTATAAAATACAGCTCATACCTTGGTTTAAATAGTAGAGAAAGGGGGGGGGCGTTTGGACTACCTTTCTCCAAACCCTAATTAAGAGGTACAAAATCCTGAAACATTTTAATTTGTAGTTTTATATAGGAAGTAAGGATAGGGTCCAGCGCGAACAAAACAGAGCTTATATTGAAATTTGGGAATGTGTTAATAGATATACACTCAGAAATATTTCTAGAAATGTAATTGCTCTATCTAATGATAGATTTGAGACTATTCCAGTTAAAAGTGTGCATGAATAGGGCTGATTGTTCGCTGTGGTAATGTACATTAATTTGATGGGTTTTTTTATAGGAGCTTGAAATTCTTTCTCGGTTGCCCATAGTAACATTTATTACAATTATTACAACCTATGGAATAAACAATGCCTGGGCGGGAGGGGGGTGGGGTGAATTTCTAACCAGCATGCGATAAATTGTAATCTCACATTTGAATATTACATTTATATTCAGAGGCCTAATAAACGAGGTATTTTATGAAAAATTTTGTCATAAGTTAAATTAACAATTTTTCGGTTAGAAATTTGGGGTTATTAACATTAATTCGATAAAAGGATAGTTCGGTGAACTTATGACAATTATCAAGAAACTACAAAGGGTAGCACAATTTTAAAACCTATGTTATATATTCTATCAACTTCTTTGTCTTAATTTTCCGGTGAGACTATTCGAAGTGTGCGTAAAAACATAGAGAAGAAAATACGTTGTTTAATACTATTGTGTTGATTTGAATAAAAGTGTATATAAGAATCAATGAAGGAGGGTTTGTATATATATCATATTTGAAGCAATGATTGGTCCGATCAATTAAAATATCTACCAAAGGGAATGTGCGAACTTTTTTAGCTTCTAGTGTAAATTTAATCGAAGACAATAAGTTGTTAATTTTAGTTAGAAATGTATTAATATTTAAAATATTAGGACTGTTCGCATCCTTGAATCCTTATTTTTGAAAGGCAAACCCAACATTAATGACCAAAATTTATCTGTTGTGTTGTTCGTTAAATGTTTTCTCTTTATCATTTGTTTTGTAGTTGCAAGATTTAAAATGTCCGATTAAACAATACATGACATTGCATTGCCCTAAATTAGCTGTCATTGATATTTTCATACTCTTATGATGAGGCCGGCCCTTCAAACATTGAAGTATGCCTCTGTTTTCTTTTGTCCTGATTCTCTCTCATATATATATATATATATATATATATATATATATATATATATATATATATATATATATATATATATATATATATATGTATATATATATGTATATATATATATATATATATATATATATATATATATATATATATATATATAGAGAGAGAGAGAGAGAGAGAGAGAGAGAGAGAGAGAGAGAGAGAGAGAGAGAAAGATAGATATATATGGATAAAAACACAGGAATAGGACTAATTTTATATGTGAAACCAGGTTTCGACGGACACATCCGTCATCGTTAGTTGCTGGTAGACAAGTGAAATACAGAAGTTGCTTAACGTACAAACACACAAATCAGTGGGGCCCGCATCATCCATCTTAGCCCCACTGATTTGTGTTTTTGTAAGTTAAGCAACTTCTGTATTTCACTTGTCTACCAGCGACTGACGATGACGGATGTTTCGGTCGAAACCTGGTTTCGCATATAAAATTAGTCCTATTACTGTGGTTTTATCCCTATAGTTACACGTACGCTATATATATATATATATATATATATATATATATATATATATATATATATATATATATATATATATATATATCATGAAATGAGTTTTTCTTCGGGAATGTTATTTCCTAATTCCGGACAAGGATTCGAACCGAGCACACTGAGGCAGCGAGCAACCGCTTTGATCCCAATTAAACCGTCCCTTAGACCACTCAGTCACGCGGAAGACAAAAATCTTACGAATAAACAAGCTTTTAGGTACGTTTCGCAAGGTATATTTGCCGCGGGTTCACCTCAGCTTTCCTTTGTCCTTTGAATTCCCTATTAATTTCTCTCTCTTCCATAGTCCCGATCGATTAATAACATTACCGAAGAAAAATTATCCTTTTTTTCTGTTTCTTGCGGTTTGCTTGATTCACACATATATATATATATATATATATATATATATATATATATATATATATATATATATATATATATAATTTTGAACAACCATGAAACAATTTTAACAATAAACATCTTGGGTCAGGTAAGAAATAGTGGCAATGACAAAGGCAATATGAATTAAATAATGACTTTTTCCTTTCCACATTCCGTCTCCTACGCGATTTTTTATGCGATCGATCGACCAACGCCTCTAAGAAAATCGCAGCCAGACTCCATTACTATACCCTACCGCTCCTCAGTAATAATGAAAGAAGAAATAGGCACATTCTTCACTAGAGCTTTTGTAGATATGATAAAGAATAGGGGGAGGGGATCATTCCCTGCGAGTTCATGGGGTCTCCCCATTAATTATCAATACTGGGTTCTCGGTAAATTTGGGGGTCGAGTTCGCGTGTTCCTGCCTGACTAACTGCACGCAACGTCCTTCGCAATCAATTACTTCGCTTCGAAGGCCACAAATCAGTCGTTCTCCAACATGGCCGAGCAGTAGGTTGCCATTTGAAGTCGCAAGTATAACCCTAAGTACTATAAAAAAATAAGCAAGCGAGAAAACACAAACAAAAAGACGAAATGACGTTTTGTTTAATCACTGAATCTTCTCAAGCCTAATGAAGTTGAAATGGAACGAAAGATCGCTCCCCGTGTGGTTTCTTTAGTTTCTTTTGAGTGTATGGCAGCAATTTTTAACCACTCGTTAGCTATTGGCGCTTCATTTGAAAGGTCACATGAAATACAATCAGGTTGCACACCCATGAATAAGGTCCTTTGTTTCTCTGCTTCTGAGTCCACTAATCTATTTGGACTATCTTCCGCTTTATCGAGTATTAGAGAAACGAGTCACTCATTATTGGGGAGGCATCTCCCTTGCCCCATTAAAACAAGGTCAACAGACCTAAGTTGCGTGCCCTCACTTATTTTGATTTATGACCTTACTACCTTCAAAACTTTCAATAATTCCCGGACTAACCTTGGGAGGACCTTGGTAATTATATCATTCGAAAGAAAATGAAAAACAACATAAAGATTTCAAATTTCGTTAGAATCGGCGGAATAGTTACTATGTTATTGCCAAATAATTCCCGGACTAACCTTGGCAGGACCTTGGCAATTATATTATTCGAAAGTGAATGTAAAGCAACAGAAGGGTTTCAAATATTGCTAGAATCAGCCGAATAGTTACGATGTTATTCCCAAAAAACTTATTGAAAAGTAAAATGGTGAAATGACCGACTGACTGACCCATGGACCGACATTTTAACTTATAGACTCACGTGCACGCAACTAAAACCCTTCATTTGAAATCACGTTGTTTTTGTTATCTTGCAATCAATAAACAACAACTAGGGATTATAAGATAATAAAATAATAAGTCTGGATTTTACCACCGATCTCCACTCATTTTGAGGCCTTCTATATGTCAATGTTGGGGACCTACTTTTTAACGCATAATCCGAACTACCGATCACAACACCGTGATGTCGATCTGAATCGGAACGCCATTCAGCCACTTAGCTCAACTTTCCTGTAATTCGAAGCGTTGTTTGTACTTGGTGCGACCGTAGACAGAAGATGGCATAGTTGCTATTCGCTGAAATCGAGTAATTGAGAGGTAGGATTTGTGGTGAGGGTTTTAGTACTTATTTTTCCGTGTTTTAGGGAGACGGTGGGGCTTTTTAAGTGGGGAGCTACATTTTAACACCACTACTAGTCACAAAGAGAAAAGTATACCTGTCAAATAGCATTATGATCATTAACTAGACCGGTTTGTCCAGTCGGTCTTAACCCTGCGAGGTAAAGTCCGAGTCACATCCTTTGATTAGATAAAATGACGATTTTGTTGACACAAATAATAAAGCAAAAACCAACGTAAGCATCTCATACACAAGCTCGACAAGGAGAGATCATTTAACAAAGCGTTGAAATGGTAAAAGTGAAAATGTAGGGAATATATATAGCCCCAAATCCACATGCAGTTATTACGGCCACGAGGGCAGGTAATCCTCCAAATGTCAACTGCAGCATGGTTGTCCATGCTATATCTGGCACCCACTTGGGCGAGAAAGTAGGTGAAGGTGAAACCGTGTTCGTAAAGTTGCGAAATAAAGTTGTGTAGAAGGAATTAAGCTCAGGTGGTTTTGAAATTACGTGGGGCACTGTGACCTGGGGAGGGGAGGGGGGGCACTCCTCCAGATATCTTACTCAACACGGTTGCCATGCTACAACTATCATCCTCTTGTGGTCTGGTTGCGATGAATCGATATCTCTATGGTGATTTGGGAGGGATGGGAATCGACGAGAGCTCAATGGCAAATTAAGACTCCCTTGATTATTGGAAGGGACCTAAGAGATGATTTCCTGGTTGTTTATGGTTGAATAGAGGTTAGGTGGCTGTATTTGAAATTAGGTTCGGTGCTAGTTGAGGGTAGGTTTATTGCTGCTTTGTTTATGGTTGAATAGGGGTGAAGTTGTTGTTGGTTACGTTTTAGTTTAGATTCGGTCCGTTGCTCGTTGACTCGGTTGATTTCTGGTTTGTTTATGGTTAAATGGAGGTTAAGTGGCTGATGGTTGGGAATTGGTGGGGTTTTAGTTTACTGTGGGGTGATTGCTGGTTTGTTTGTGTATAAGTGGAGGTTGAGTGCTCTTTGAGGCTTATTTATGTGCTGGTTGAGTGCTAGCCTACTTCGTATGTGTATGTCACCGTTCCTTGTTATTGTTTTATATAACTAACAACATCAAAAGTCGCTGTGGTAATTAATTTTTCGAATGTAAAATCTTTACCATTGTATTCTGCATGGTATGTAGTGCTAATTAGGGTTTGTCATAATAAATTGGTGACTAGATTCATTTTTATATGTCAGTTCCATAGATACGCAGTTCGTTTGGTGGTTCGGTGCTGGTTGACTCCTTGTTGGTTCGTTTTCCGGGCCTTAGGTGAGTCCTGGTTAGAAAGTGAGTGAAGGCTAACAACAAAAAGGAAGCAGCTAATGAAAGAGGAAGATTCAAGCTGAAACGTCACTCATAGGAATATAAATAATACTGAAATATACAAAATACTATAATTTCTATGAAGAATCTGGTCCACTTCAAAACGGTAAAACGGTGGAATAAACATTTCGTGAGATTTCAGCCTCATTTTTCCCCATCTCCTACCACACTCGTCGCCGGAAGGATTTCCGCAAACATATGTTCACTATCGGGAAGAAATGATTGCACTATCCAAAGTTTTAAATATAACATAAATTAACACATGAGAGGAAAGTAAATGAAACACTAGAGTTATTATAGATAAATTTTAATGTGAACATATAATAACATAGTAAAATATGCAGATTTAGAGAACAATAACATTGAATTCTTGATTCATCAAAATATTCGCATTTTTCTTTGATAACTACAGATAATATTCCAATATTCAAGCAAACAGCACCATAGCATCTAGGCATTTGTTGGCCGCTTCTCCTTTTCATGCCTGGCCAGATAACTCCACAAAAGTTAAATAGAATTGTAATCGGGAAACTTGGGTGGTCAATCCAAGATTCTAAGCTGTCCTGACTCTTCTTTCTTGTCCACATAACTACGATACAATCTGGAAATGTATTTGGGATCATTCTAATGCTGTTATTTCTCTTTGCCCCATATGACAGGTTCCAGATGGCATAACATGTCGATGAAAAATTGAATGATAAGCATTTTGTTCTAACTTATTTAATATTTTTATAAAGATATCACATTGAATCGTCAATAAAAGAGCTCCAAAATATCACACATACTCTACCATGATTCGCCGAAGACACATTACACTGAGAAGCCATTCACTCGACACTTCTCTTTGGAAAATAAATCAAATTTGGACTCATCGGTCCAAATAACCCTCTTCAACTTATCCATCGCTAGTTTTGATGTTTTCAAGTCGATGTTACTAACCTCTTTGCTTTATTAAAAGGTCCCAACAGGTTTCTTTGCTGTCATTTGACCGGAAAATCCAGCTTCTCTAAGCCTCCTCTTCACCGTTGAGGCGAAAACATTTGCTCCGCGGCGCTATTTAATTTCTGAGAAATTTTCGGAGGGGGAAGGCAGCGGTTTCTTAGAAGTCATTCTGATGAACTTAACCCGTGTCTTTGAGGTCTTTCTGGTTCGTCCTGTCTGTTATATATCCTCTAGTATACCGAATTTTTCAAACCTCTGGATAGCATTTCTCCCTGTATTGAGAAGTATAAGTTTTTCGGATTTTTTCACATCCTTTCCTTGAAAAAAGTTATAAAGTTTTGCCTTTACAAAATTGTCTTTGTAAACCACTGAGCCAGAATAATCCTAAATGAAAATGATTTTTTCATATAAGAAAATTTATGGCAGTAATTAACTGTTGCGTTTTGCTTTAGTATCTTTGTATTAGAATTTGATGGTTAACTATACACAAAATTTCGAGCCCAAACCCATTTTATTAATAAATACAGTGAATTTATGCGCTCAGTCAATATTTACAATGTGCCTTGTTTTGCAGGACTGCTTCAATTCGTTTTGGGATGCTGGCCCCCAAATCTGTGATGATATCATAATTGAATAGCTTCTATTTCTCGACCGATAGTTCGATTAGCGCTCATATTTTCTCTACTGAGTTCAAATCTGGTGAATTCCCGGGCCAAGGTCTTGAAAGTTCGATGCTATTTTCAGCCCCAAACTTTGTTATTGTTTTTGTTTTGTGACACGAGACTCGTGAAACAGCTGCTCTATTCTCCTGCTAACAACCTCAAACAAGCAGAAGGGAGCTTCATCAGAGAATATCACTTTTCCCCAGTCTTCAACAGTCCATTTTTTATATTTCCTACAAAAATGGAGAACATCCGTAGAATTTTTCTTAGTGAGATGAGGCTTCTTCTCAACCTCTTTTAACTTAAGACCTTTGTCGTAAAGTCTCCGACTTACTTTAAGCCCTGAAGTGTACATACATGCTTCTTTCCAATCGTGATCAAGCTTGGCAGATGATGCAACCCGATCCTTCAGCAGGGACTTTACCGAGAGACGATTCGCAGGAGTGTAACCAGTTTTTTAATTTTATTAATGATCATACAGATGGTATTTCTTAATAGAATACTATTAGCAACTATCTCCCTGCACTTCAAGCCACTTTGGTACAGAGCAAAAATGGTTGCCCTCTTCTGTTTGGAAAAAACCGTTTCGAAAAGGAAAAAGATTCAAACATTTGTTTCTGCAAACAGATATTAAGAAATAGATTACAGTTACATCATTATTCATTTAAACTATATTTGCCACCATTTTATCCTGTTGGTCGAATAACAAGTTCCTGGGAGTGAAACTCACCTTCTCCAAGAACCGGACTAGAGCGCGATTTTGAATTCAGTTAAGAAATGTAATTTTTTTCTGATTATTTTTGAAATGTTGATTTTTTTTTAATAAACCTGCAATATTTTAAATATTAGAATAGGTACCATTATGTTTTGTTTAACCTTTTCCCATTTTATTGGCTAAAAAAAACAACGAAACAAAATTCTTCGAAACAATGGGAATTGATATGCAAAACTTTGATATAACGACCCACCTCCCGAAATACGTGACGAATGAGGACTAGGCTAACATACTCAGGCTATCACTACTCCGTTTAACTAGTCCTGAACTGTTTTATTTTGTCAAAATTAGTTGTGTTTTTTTTCTGGTATTAGGCTAGCCTAGGCTAATGGGCTGACTAGGCTAGCCAAGTGCTCATTTCTCACTCATTATGGAGAGACGCGTCGTTAGTTAAAGATCATTGGCAATTCTTATTTTAACGACACATTTTATTTCCCTTCTTTTAAAGGAATATAATGAGAAAAGGTCGTAGTGCAAAATGGGTACTTATATAGTTGATTCATTTTAATTTAAAAAATAATTCCCCCATAGCTGTACGAACTTTCCGGATGACCCTATATATAAGCCCTAAAAAAATATAATATAAAGGCTTGATACGAGAAACGCTAAGAAGTAGGAAAATAATTATTATACAATTTCCCCCTTTGCATCCATTTAGTTCCATCTTCAATTTTCTCTCAAATAATTTGGGGCTTTGGTCCGATCCTTCATCATAGGTCTCTTGCAGTCATCTTTTCTCTCCCTTTATCTCAGTCTGCTATGCGTATGTTTATTCGTTTATGCCTGAGTCTCCGCGTGCACAAGGGTCATTGTAATTTTTTGAATCCATTAGGAAGCATCTTATGAAAATGATATGCAATTTTGTTCTTAGGGATTTCAAGGTTTTACCTTGACTAATCCGCAATCTTCAGTCAGTCATTTGGTTTCACAATATTATTATTTCTCATCATTTGGATTACAGTTAGGTTGAAGAGTTTTAAGTTATTCGTACGCTTTCAGTCGTGTTTATATTTCTTCTGCAGAGCGGTTTCCTGCACCATTTACCATTCTTTTACTTCCTAAACTGTTTAAACTATTCATCTTATATGTATTTTTATTTTTTTGTATCTATTAGATAGCAATTTGGCAACCGTAACGTTAGCAAAATTGACAAATGCAAACTTCAGCCTATATTTTCCATTTAAATTTGTATCGTCCATTTTAGAGTAAAAAATATAATACCTTCTTTTTTAGTATCTAAGCTTCAAGTATATTTCCAAAATAGTTATATTAAAATTTTAAATTATACTTTAAGTTGCCTTTCAAAAGTTTATATATACATAAAGTTTAATGACAAAAGTCATTGAATAATCAATGCATTTTCAGGGTATGCTTAGCGTTTTACAGCCTATTTAATGAACTGGACATACTCGATTGAGTGAATGCAACCTTGATAGAAGGATAGATAGCTCAAATGCCCTTATTAACAAAAGGTTCATCACTCCGTTGACGTTATATCATTCTCACATCACTGCAGAGGGGTCCGCTTAGCAGAGCAAGTATAAAAATAGCGTTAAATGCAAAGTGAATCAAGCTAGATCGGAAGGGTTAGAGTGAGAAATAGGACGACCGACTGGCTGCCTATTCCTTCCCAAATAAACGGTAGTCATTACATTAACAGGGAAGCCCGACTTGCTTAATTGATATGAAACAAGTTGGCCATAGTCTCCTAAGTACCCACCTCACCTTTTGGTGGATTTAATGCAGTATGGGGCAGGTAGTTGAGTATTTCGAATGGTGGATAAGGTTAGAGCTTGCATGCTGCATGTTGTAAGAGATCAATAACTGCATGAGCTTAGCTATCGACCACAAGAAAAAACAGTCGTTATCGACAACCTCCGTCAACTTGCTGGACTATTCCCAAATGAGAAATATTACTTAAGGGTTTGTAAACACAACTTTACTATTTTAATGCAAATATAAATTTCAAAGTAAGCAGATAGTCTGAAATTCCTTGTATCAGTTAATCTCTTGATGAACTGTTAACACTGCCTATCAAACGTTCGCATGTCGGAGAAGATATTCCTAATTGACAACAAAACTTCTTGTTTTAGTTTAGTGTTTTGCATGTGTGTTCCACAGGATTAGTCACCGGATGAGGTCAAGATTCTCGGGTACAAAACCGAACAAAAGGATTTCTTTATTTACGGTTGTAGATTTATTTGTGTACATCTTTCTTTTTTTTTTTAGTTTCTCTAGGACCAATAAAAGCGTTCTACTTATTCATTTACCTTGTACGTCGTAGAGGAGTTTTCACGGCCAGTGACACGTCAATTTCTTGTTTTTACTTTCTTCATTTAATTATTCTTTGTTTCCTTCGACATTCGAAATAGAATGCCATTAATTTGTCGCTTTTAATTTGGAACTTTTCATATCAAGAATCACACGGTAGTCATAATTTGTTGCGTGGCTGCCCTCAATGTCAATAAAATGGTATTGAGTTGCCACATGTCGCTTTTGGGAGGAGAACTTAATAAAATTAAAAGACGAGTTAATTTTGCCGAATTTCCTGAATGAAAAAGGAATATTTTTGACTCCACGAGGGATGCGTAAAGGGATGGACGGTAATAAAATAAAGGAAGGGAGTGTGGTAAAGATAAAATTAGCAGAGTTAATTTAATAAATGAAGGTATGGATGAAGGATGACTTTACCACCTCTCCTCAGAACGTCATCATTGTTGATAAGAGTGACTTGAAGTTCTCTATCAAGATGCAGCCAGTTGCAGCATTGGCCACCATTTACTTATTTGCATGTCGCTTTTTATTATTCTTTTTGTTGTGCTTTCTTATTTTGCCTGTTCTAATAGATAGTGATATTTGATAACCGCAACGATAAATTGACGTAAATAGAGGAGGAGACATGGTATAAATGAGAAATTTGGAATCTAAGTGTATTGAAGTTGAGAAATGGTACATACTATTTATACGAGGGGTGGTCAATATGTTTTGCGAATCGGTAGGGCAAAACATGGGAAGGGGGATGGCTGTTTGTGGGGGGTTAGGACAAGTTATGACAAGTCAGGACCTGCAGCCGCACGCTCCTGCCTCGTCTATTTAAGAAGCAGTAGCTGATCGCAGATCGTAAGTCACAAATCTTTCAACAAAGGAGAAGGTTGAGCACCGCGCAGTGATCAAACTTTTGACCAAGGAATGCAAGAATGCAAAATAGATCCATGAAAGCATGGTTGTAGTGTACACCGACACCGCCCCTTCCTATGCAACCATTGCTCGCTGGAATAAGGAGTTCCACCATGGTCGTGAGTCCCTTGAAAATGACCCCCGTCCAGGACGCCCGTCAGACGTGACCAACGAGGAGAATGTGGCCCGTGTGGAGAGGATGATCCTCGAAAATCGACGGGTGAAGGTCGAAGAAATCGAGCGAGAACTTGGAATATCACATGGAAGTGTTATCAACATCATCCACGACAATTTGGCCATGTCCAAGGTCTCTGCCCGTTGGGTCCCTAGAAACCTCACGCCCCATGATCGACTTCAACGTCGTCAAAGTCCACATGGCCAGAGTTGCACAAGCTGCCCTTTCGCGAGTGCGGATTCGAGGAGCTTAACCATCCCTCCTACAGTCCAGATCTGGACCCTAGCGACTACTTTTTATTCGGCCATCTCAAGACTGCACTGCGTGGATGCCAGTTTAGAGACGATGAAGATGTCCAGCTCGCCGTCCAGGAGTGGATTGAACAGCAGTCGGGATATTTCTGGTTTTCGGGAATCCGAAGCCTCAGGGACAAGTGGCGCAAGTGCATTGAAGTCGAGGGTAGTTATATTGAAAAATAATAAAACACTTTTCCTCATATCTCGTTTCCTTATATCCGAATTGCAAAACTTATTGACCGCCCCTCGTAGCTACCAATATTTTACTTCCTTCAAGCAATACCTGAAACACCCTAACCAGAAAACTGAGTATCGGACCATAACGAAACCAACTCGTCACTACTCAACCCTTAGGTCTTATAAGTTACTACTACGAGGTCGTCTTCTGGCGCTTTATATGTATAAAGGTATCGACTTCAGGTTTTCTTTCGTACATATTATGTTGTTTATTCTAGCAACGTGTCATATCAGTCTTCATTTAGTCGTGAGTAAGCGACTTTATAAGTTACTATGTCAGTTCGTAGGACGCCGGTCGGTCGGTATCCGTTTTACTTTTCAATGAGTTTTTTGGGGCCATAACATCGTTACCTTTCGGCCGATTCTAACGAAATTTGAAACCCTTATGTTGTTTTACATTCTCTTTCGAATGATACAATTGTCAAGGTCCCCCAAGTTTAGTCCTGGAATTATTGACAGTTTTGAAGGTTTTAAGATCATATGGTCATGAGTAAGAATAATTGAGACCACGCGACTTAAGTCCGTTGACATTGTTGACTTATATCCCTGTACTATATCTTTTCCCGCTATTTTTTTTAATGTAATTGTTTCTTTAGTGGTCACTGCGTGTTATTCGTCACACCCTGTAGCATTTTATGTTCTTCTCAATGGCTCCTAGACTTTGGGAGCATTTTTGAGCTCAGGGTTAAAGATCTGTTTAACACAAGTTAAATATATTACATTTCTTTTTAGAAAATAGTCATGTTTCTTTAGAGGAGGTATTTCAATTAACTTATTTACCTTAATATAATGCCATTGTGCTTCTAATTCCCTTTGCTATGGTGCAATCAGGTGTAACTAGATGCCAAAAGAATGTAAACCTTTTCCTTTACCCACCCCGAAATTTTATTTCAAATTGGTATTTTCCTTCTTCAGCAAAGCCATTGCTGAATTTTTTTTGTTTCTAGTGCAGAATCCGGATGATTATTTTCAAGCAATGCAATTACATACCTTTATTATTTTCTTGTCTCTTTCTTCTGGTGAGAGGAGCTAAATGATGACGGTAGGACAGTAGATCAGGCTGTCATTGGAGGTCATAATATCTCCTGTTTCTGCAATGGTCCTAGTACTGAATCATTCTTAACTGCATTTAAGACTTTGGCATAGTCTTGATTGGCCGATAGAGCAATATTTTGTATTCGATATTTGGCTCCATTAATTTTTTAAAGGCTTTTAACTCTACGATGTATTGTTATTCTAAGACCCTTGCGTTTGAGCAAGGGTCTTAGTTAAAATTCTTTCAGTATTTTGTATGGTGCTTCTATAAAGTCAAAATGCCGATATTACCTTAATTATTTTTTCTCCCATTTAGAAAAAAAAAACATCTGTATTGTACTCAGAAATCTGTATAAAAATGGTCAGTTAGAAGCATAAGGTGAGCGCTGAAGAGCCTTGATTTCCAACGCTTCTAGTTTTTCTAGCATTATCTTTGACACGTAAACAAAAGAACTAGAAAAATATGACCCATTTCTTTGGTAAAAGCTGATTGTTTCACTTTCATCTTGCAATGAATTTCATCCAATTTTAGTAATATCTAGAACCTTTGACTGTTTCTCTATGACCCAAAGTTATATTGAATAATGACAGCTGCTATCAACTTCAAGTTCTCAGTATCATTTTCCATTGAATTTTCGATTTAGAAATGTAATAAAGGTTTTATTTGGATTAAACAATTATGAATGTCGTTTTTGGTTGTTAAACAAAATTCACTTTTCATATCTTGTCACTATTTTTTCAAAGAAGTTATCTTTTTCAATCCATATAAGCACTGTAGAACAGTTCTATCGCAGCGATTTGTTGTTTCGTATCAGTCTAAAGCGAAATGCATTGATTGAATTTTTTCCTCTTTAAAATTGTAGTCAATGGCCAGCACGCTTGGTTTCCATAAAGCTCACGTCACGTGGTGCTAAAATACTAAGTAACGAGGTTGCGCCGACGTATATGAAAAGGAAGATCTTGAATGTTTAGAGTGGAGTGTCTTGACCCTTTGTAGTTCGGATGATTGTAATATATCTGAACTCTTGACAAACCATTCCTGTTAATTAATAGTATTTAATATCACCCCTTTGTCTCTTTTGCTGAGAGCTACGTTACAAGATGATCAGCTTACGTTTCAGATTGCTTATCGTTTCATTTTCCACCTTTACCTAAACGAAACTTTCGAGAGGATAAAAATGTATTGGAATTAATTGCTAATTTTACTAATTGTTTAAGTGTAGTTGTGTGTAGGGGACAAAAGGGTGTGTAGAGAGATAGGGAAAATAGGCAAGTGGTGAAAAGAGAAAGTTGTGTGGAAGATATGAAAAGGGATGTTAGAGCCTGGTGATCAGCCTCTCGCTATCAATTTGGAATTATATAACTAAGCGGTTGCTTTTTAATAAATCTCAACTTCCTTCTTGCTTAGTGCTCTATTTTTGTTACCTTATTTAGAATGTAAGAAGAGAAAACCAACAAGGGCATTCCTGACAGAAAATATGTAGGGATAGATATGTAATAAGAGTGTTGAAGATAAAAGATGTGAAAATGTGTGAAAGATATAGCTCTTCTCCATTGGTGAGGTAAATTTGTTTAAGGCTGGACAAACCAACAAGGGCATCTGGCAGCGAAAGATATGATTAATCAGTTAATGAGGACAGTGAAGTGAAGAGTGGAGGCGAAGATGTTGGGAAGAAAATTAGGGTAGCGCGTATAGGAAGGAGCCCACTTGAAGCGTTATTGAGGCAGATGCCGCGCAACTCTCCTGAACTTGCAATCATGTCATGGATTCAAGGCCCCTAACAGAAGGCAAATGTAATTATTTTTCTTCGGTTGGCTTTCGTGTTCTTAAATACGTTTTTATTCTTCGTTTTGTCTATTAATAAGTTCGTTATACTTGGTACTCTTTAACTCCGGTATTCTTTCTTCTGGATATTATTTAACCGGTTTTTCTTTATTATTGGTATTCTCTATTAATAAGTTCTTTATTCTTGGTATATTTGTATCCGGTAGTCTTTCTTCTAGATATTCTTCAACTTGTTTTCTTTATTATTGGTATTCTCTATTAATAAGTTCTTTATTCTTGGTATTATTTATATCCGATAGTCTTTCTTCTGGATATTCTTCAACCTATTTTTCTTTATTATTGTATTCTCTATTAATAAGTTGTTAATTCTTGGTATTATTTATATCCCGTAGTCTTTCTTCTAGATATTCTTCAACCCGTTTTTCTTTATTATTGGTATTCTCTATTAATAATTTCTTTATTCTTAGTATTCTTTAACTCCGGTATTCTTTATTCTAGTCATTTTTCAACCTTTTTCGTTTATTGTTGGTATTCACTTTTTTTAGTCTTTAGTCTTGGTATTCTTCAATCATGATAGTCTTTATTGTTGGTAGTCTTTATCCATGGAAGTCATTTTTCTTAGTATTATTTATTCATAATAGTCGTATTCCAAATATATGTTAATCTTGGTAGTGTTTATTCTGTCTTCTTTATCTGTGGTGCCCATTATATAAGTATTCTTCATTCCAGGAATTCTGTATTCATGAAATTCTTTATTCAAGGCAGTTTTTATTCTTGAGAATCTTTATTCCTCTTTGGAAGTTTTCATCTCTTCCGTCTTTATTCTTGTTTTCATTCATTCTTTATAATATTACTAATTTGCATTATTTATTCAGTATATTCTTTATTGTTGAAATTCTTCATTCCCGGTATTCATTATTCTCGGTATCCTCTAGTACTACTAATCTATATTCTTCTATTCTTTATTTATGTTAATATATATCCTTTGTTCTTTATTCCTACTGTGTTTATTAATCTTAATATTTACTTCATGTCTTTATTAATGATATTCTTCATTCTTTAATTCTTTATCAGTGATTGTCTTTATTCTTGGTATTCATTACTGTTAATATTCTTTATTTATCTCATTCTTTATTCTTGGTATTAATATTTTTTATTCCATGTACTGCAGGTAGTCTTTATTCTTCCTATTCTTGCATTCTCCTAGTTTTTTTAGTAGTCTTTATTCGGAAAACTGTTTGTAATCTTTATTCTAGACCTTTGGCCAAAAGTATAAAGCACCTCACATAGGTTTATATATTTAACATATTTAATCAAACGTCTTAGAAATTATCATTTTATCCATACATATGTATAATAATAATGTGTATTTCTTTATGTTTGAATACTTTGCTACTTATGTTTGAATTATTTAGTATTTTAACAAAGAGTGAGTAATTGATAAAATGGTTACATTCTAAAATCAGAATGTAACCAATATTTCTTGTGTTTCAGCATAAATTTATAACTATTTTGTATTCACTATCATTCTAAATAATTAATATGACGAAAACTATAAAAAAAACTACAGAAGCACAGAGAACACACATCTAACTACTCTGTCCAAACCACTATAAAACGATACCAAGGGACTAAGAGCTTAGTATCAGGTTGAAACGAAAGTAATTTCCAATTTTAGGGTAAATATTATAAATATTGATGTCAACCTACGACCATCCAATTGGTCCCTTTAATCCCCTAAACAAGTGATAATGCGAAGGACCAAAATCAGGAGAATATTGGAGGATAGAGCGATATTTACAAAGAGACCTCCTCTGAGAGATCTTTGGTCATTCGAACTGGGTGAGGACGGGCATTATCTTGATGGGGAATGACACCTCTCCTGTTGACTAAGGAGGCTCGCCTTCGTTCCGAAGCGGCTTTCAAACGACTAAGTTGATTGGAGTAGAGACTACCATTAATTGTTTTATTGTTGTCTAACAGTTCGTAATGGATAATTCCTTCATTATCCCACTATACTTTCAACATCATCTTTTTTGAATGATGTACTCCTATCTGTTGTCAAGAAATTCTACTTGTTCTAATAAACGACGAACAATTGAGTTTAATGTTATGATTAAGGATACCCTCCCTATTATCAGTAACGAGCTTGCACAAAAATGGTGCCTCAAGGTGTTGTGAAAGCAATGACTGACAGCGAGCCGTCGATAGTTCTTGCACAACCCATTTTCCAATCACTGTAACCTATCCAATTCTTTTCAGTTGGCGTAGGATAATCGTACGGTTTACTTTAAATTGTTCGCGAACTTCCTATAATTTGTAGCAAGATCTGCTGGGAAAACACCTTCCAACTCTTCGGAATCAAGTTCTTTTGGACGAACTTCTTTTGGTCCTTCTTTTAGACTGAAATCCCCACTTTGGACACGGGAAAACCACCTCTTTCACATTTTTCCTTTACTGCATAATCCCAATAAGTGCTCTGAATGGATCTTTCTTTGCATTGACACTTTTATGAATCCCATAGAGTAAAACATGTCTAAAGTGATCTTTAGATAGCAAGGCACAAGGGTGAATACCGAACAAGATTATGAAGAATATTTTTATAATCTGAAAGAAAAAGGTATAAATTACTAATTTTAGTATTCTTAAACGATAAAAAAGTCACTACTTTACTAAATATATCTAAAACTTGATTCTATAAAATCGGACATTACTTTCGTTTCAACCTCATATCAAAGAAGAGAAGAGACAGGAAACGTCTTCCAACACTTAGAGAAGACATTATCATTAGAGTTTTACTACAGAAACGGAGAAAAACATTTTTTTACCTAGTGGGAAGTTTAATGAAGTTTCACGTTCGAAATTATCATTTAGAAGAGTTAGAGGAAGACTTAGAGATGAAGGGCCAAAAGGATTCAAGGCGAGAAAAAAGCCATGGATCCATGAAGTCAACAGAAAAATACGTCTTCATTGGACCACAAAGATTACAAAAGTTGGACACATGGACAACGGTCTAAGGTATGAATGAATGACTACTTTTGTTTTAGATGTAATTTATGCATGTAACTCCATTTTAAAATATCGAAAGAAAATTACATAAAAAATTTAATATTTGTAATAACATTTCAAATATTCAGCTTTTCCTTTGTGAGAAGAAGCGTTAGAGAGACATTCCACCCTCATTGTGAAGCATGAAGGTGATTCTATCATAGTATGGGGATACAAGTCTACATCGGAGCCAGATAAGAGGTTTTAATGCCATGGAAGAAGGAAGTCCACATCCTATACCACCAGGCTGACACAATTTATAGAGCTATCTATATAGAAATTGTATCCCACAGCATCAATATATTACTTTATATTTCAGCATACACTCAACCATACCAAGAATTGGTTGAGAGAAATAGGGATCACTCCAATGGAGTGGCCAACAAAGAGCACAAACTTAAATTCATTGGAACCCTTGAAGGGGAGTGTTTGGAGAACAATAAGAAGTACCACAAGTAAAAATAAAACACAACTGTAATAAAAATTATAAGATGAGGGAGGAAAGACGGCATCATAAATGAGGATCCGAGAAATTATTAAAATAATTACATGAATGATTACATAGGGTACTTTATACTTTTGGTCAAGGGGTAAATCTTACTGGTATTCTTCATAATCTAGCTAGTTTTTATTCTGTGATATTCCTCTTTGTTTTTGTTTTGGCTGGTTTTGAATACGATGTAATTCTTCCTCTTTTATTTTTTTATTTTCATTATCTATTTGCCCTCCTTTATGCTCTCTCTTACCTTATCATCAGGTTATGTGGCCTTCCTTATTATCCCTGTCACTTTAACTTCGTTGTCACGTTGAGTTAAGCTGGTTCCACCTCTGTGTGGCATTTATACTCCCTCCGATTACCCCGGTATAGCACACCTTTGTTCTTCGATTGAACATTCCGTCGGTGCATATTTTTCTTGACACCCACACACGCCAATAATTCACTTTCCAATCAGGTCGTCACTCTTCCAATCAATACCGTCTAGAATGGGACGAAGTCACAGCGAACCTACCGTCACTCCCCTCCCCTCTTCCCTCTCCCGGGCTCTAATTAAGCCCTCAAATAAGACAGTGGGCACAAAGAGCAAATGACAATTGAGACAACGAAAATGAATGACACACGTTAGGAATAACCCGCAGGAATAATAAGAGAAATGGATGGATAATAGAACAAACACGGGTGAGATATATACTAAACAATAAAAGCTCCGAAGTGTAAATAGTTTGGGTTATTGAAAGATATGACAGAAGATAGAATACAGGTATCCTGAATTGGACACCTTAATACAATAAGAGACCTAGAACACGCCCTTGTAGTAAGGGGAATAGAATTCCCTCATTGGCCGGAGAAACATGCCAGAATCGAGTGCTAAACACTGACCCCGGGAGGCTTGTCAGACAGGCCTTTGCCCTGCAGCACAGTGGTGTAATAGTTTTAAAATACATAAAAGAGAGAAATCTGACTGTGAATGAGTGCGTGAGAATTACAAAATCATTAACCAGCAAAGACGCTAAGCTTCACTCGAGTCTAACTCAAAACGAGAGGTAAGAATGTTAGACAGAGGTTAAGTAATAGGTGAGCAAGAGAGTATATGGCTTAAGAACTTGTTTCGCGACGCTTATTTCTGTACGGTGATATTTTAAAGTAATATTTATTCGATCCTATTCTTAAACATATTTGGCTTAGTGCTAAAGAAAACATTCCTCCGCCTTACCCCCAAGAGCTTTGCCAAAGTAGGACACATAAGAAGAAATCTTTCAAGCGAGGAGAGCTAAAGAATATCACGAGGGAATTCATTCATAAGATGGGGAAAAATCTTTAGTAAAAAATGAAGTGTCCTGCTTAGAGCTTGATCCAAGGGGTTCTCTTCATTGCTGGCTGGTTACTCTAATCATTCACCTGCTAAGCACTCTCACTATTACGTACCAGGTATTGCAAAATTAGTAAATTACTTTATAGTGAGTGCTTTAACACTCCATTGCATTTGTTTTAGCAGAGATATTAAATATTTGTTAGGTAGTCTGATTTTATGATTGATGTTAAAGTTTTTTTTACTAAATATTAAAAATTACATTTTATTGTGCTCTTATCTTTTAGTTTTAACCGGCATTTTTCGTTAATAAACTTGCAAATCAATATTATCTCAATGTAACCTCCTCATTATAAAAGTGAGTTAAATAAAGTTGGTAAATAAAAAAAAGTCGATAGACCACATATTGCAAGAGCACCAAGTTAGGATAAGTTCGGTTAAGTTAGGTTACGTTGGGTTATGTAAGATTTGGTTAGGTTAAGTTAGGGTAAGTTTGGTTAGTTTATGTTGGGTTAGTTTAGATTGAGTTAGGTCAGGTTGAGTTAGATAGGGTTAAGTTAGGTTAGGTTAGCTTAGGTTAAATTGGGTTAGGTGCGTTTAGGGGAGGTTAGGTTAGTTTAGGTACATTAAGTTAAATTTTGTTAGGTTAGGTTACGTTGAACCAAATGTCCATCTGCAGTAACCAAATTTAATATATTGGCCTGCAATTACATTATGCGAGGAAAATTTCCTCCTTGTCCTCGAACACAACGTTTGTTGTTTTTCACTTTATTCACAAAGACCGACTTCGATTTCTTTATATCTACTGACTCGTTTTCACTGCAAACATTGATTTTACTTCATAACAAAGGAATTTCTTACCTCAGACACGTTTGGATCGCCTCATATATATATATATACACTAGACAAAAAAAATCTTTTTTATAGCAGCCAACCACCAAAAATTAGAAACATCATTAATATCCTATAAAATATTAATATAATAGGAGAAATAAGCGAGGAAAAAATAGTTGCATAGCCGAGGGCTTGGAATGGTTATGGAGATAAGTGATTGGATCCATTGTGACGTTTAGTGATTGGATTCTTAATGAATTAAAGTGTTTGGTTTTATTATGAAATACAACGATTGGATTCATTCTTAGTGAAACTGATTAGATTCATTTAGGACTCAGAGTAATTTGATTCAAGGTAAATGAAAGTGATTGGATTCATTATGACTGAAATGAATGGATTCATTATGACTGAAAGTGATTGGATTCAGTGTGACTGAAATGAATAGATTCATTATGACTGAAATTGATTTGATTCATTATTACTAAAATGAATAAATTCATTATGATTGAAAGTGATTGGAGTCATTATGAGTGAAATGAATTATTTCATTATGACTGAATTTAATTGGATTCATTATTACTGAAAGTGTTTATATTTATTATGACACAGTGATTCAATTCATTGTGAAAAATGTGATTGTATTCATTACACTTGGGTACAAAAATCTTTGTTAGTCGTCTAAGTTTTTCAACTGATTTAAGACAGTTTTCACCGCTAAATCTGAAAAATAACACCCGTTCCCTCCGATTAGGTCAGTTTTTCGTGCTAAGTCGATTATTAACAAATCTGATTTTATAACTAAATCGTTTACATTTTTGTGACATTTTAAGATGATTTTCGTTTATTTTTCTCTTCCAAAATAGTGTTTTCAGATAAAAAAACCCCATCGTTTTCTAATGCACTATATTAATTAAATGTTACATATATTAATTAGTATACATTGAATAGTAAACATTGATAAAATGAAGTACCTGTAAATTGGATATTAGGTCATCATTGTTAGAATTCAGGACATAAACTTCCGTTTCTTCGAACTGCTAGATTACTCAGAGGTAGGGATTTCTTTCGTCAGAGTCCAACAGTAATCAGCCATTATGACTGCATTCCAGCGTCCCTGATACATGGTCTCAATCTATTACATGTACTGATGTAATCTCTCCCTGATTCTCATGAAACCGATCCGGATATATGGGAAAATAACTATACATTTTGATGTTCATGCTGCATCTGAGGTTTCTAAAATTAGACGGCATGTTAGTGACAGGTTTTATGTAGTTCTTGACCTTTTTATTGCCAAGAGAATTCTTCAGGACCATAAAAAAGCCTTGCAAACTTCTAGTTTTACGTCGTTCTTTGAGGTTTCAGACCCGGGATCTCTGATGAGCTGACGGAGTTGAGGATCATCAAAGATGCCAGCTTTCAACTTCTCCATGGTCAATCCTAAAAAGGCATGGTACAAGTAAGAGAAGCAGCCACCATCATTGTCCAGAGCTTTGGTGAACTATTTGATCAATCAGAGCTTGATGTGCAGTGATGTGAACAGTATGCAGTTTGTCTACTAAAGGGTTGTTTATGAAGTTCATTGAAATGCAAGGCATCAGTTCCTCCCGTACAGGCCAGTCCTTCTTTGTAAAATGCTGAGCTCGGTCCCAAATATCCCACATGCACAGAAAGCATGGGTACTTGGTGAACCCAGACTGGTGTCCCAACAAAAAGTTCGCAATCCTCAAGTAAGCCCAAATCACCCACTCATTCTGATCACAAAGATTTTTTTTCAGTACCTACTACACCGCTTCATGCTTTTCCTCCAGTGTTTTTGCGTGAGCGAAGGATAGGTATAGAGGCAAACAGGTCGCCGTTATTTAGCAAAACACATTTCAGTGATCGCTTGCTGGTGTCATTGAACAGTCCTCAATATTCGGGGTGGTACTGTAATACTACAATATTGTGCAGAAGCTGCGCAATATCTGTACAGTACACTGAGTCCTTCTCTTCAGAGAAAAAACGGAGATGCTCTTGATGTGTGTTGCGGTAGAAGGTGATGCAAGCACTGTCAGAGAGAAAGTTCCTTTCCCTTAATCTCGCTGCCAACAATTTCATAGAGGAACTTGACAAGCTGACATGGCGAACTAAATCATTTAGCTCCTTTGGGGAAAAAGGATCTGGATCATCATCGTCAAAAACTATTTCCTCTTCTTCTTCAAAACTTTTCTTCAACACTGGAGGAATCTTCGTCACAAAGAAAGATACGTGAATTTCATCAGAATGATCTACAGTAGGAAGTACTGATTGGACATCAGGATAATGACAAACCTCCGGTCGTTTCTGTTGATCCCACTTAAATCAATAGCATAGAATTATCAGTGTGCTTAGCACTCGATTCTGCCATGTTTCTCCGGCCAATGAGGGAATTCTATTTCCCTTACTACAAGGGCGTGTTCTAGGTCTCTTATTGTATTAAGGTGTCCAATTCAGGATACCTGTATTCTATCTTCTGTCATATCTTTCAATAACCCAAACTATTTACACTTCGGAGCTTTTATTGTTTAGTATATATCTCACCCGTGTTTGTTCTATTATCCATCCATTTCTCTTATTATTCCTGAGGGTTATTCCTAACGTGTGTCATTCATTTTCGTTGTCTCAATTGTCATTTGCTCTTTGTGCCCACTGTCTTATTTGAGGGCTTAATTAGAGCCCGGGAGAGGGAAGAGGGGAGGGGAGTGACGGTAGGTTCGCTGTGACTTCGTCCCATTCTAGACGGTATTGATTGGAAGAGTGACGACCTGATTGGAAAGTGAATTATTGGCGTGTGTGGGTGTCAAGAAAAATATGCACCGACGGAATGTTATTATTATTATTATTATTAAAGTTCCAAGCCACAACCCCAACTGGAAGAGCAAATAGCTATAAGCCCAAGGGCCCCAGCGGGGAAAGAAACCTGGTATGGAAAAAACGAAACAAAGATTAAGAAAAACATAATAAATAAATAGAAAATTAAAAAAAAAAAAAATTAAATGCTATAATGTTAAAAATATTATAATATTATATATGTGTGGATAATGAATAAAATATTAAAGTTATAAGTTTCTGTTAATTAAAAATGTATTAGCACCCACTTTAAATTTCTGAAGTTCCAAGGACTCAACAACAACACTAGGAAGTTCATTCCACAGTTTAGTTGTGTTAGGAATGAAACTTCTTGAAAACTGTGTTGTGTTGAATCTCATAGGCGTAAAGGCCCTACTATTGGCATTTAGTACACCTCTGGTAACTCGTTGAGGGGCATATAAATTGGGCAGATCGTGATGCAGTGGATGATCTGCATTGTTAAAAATTTTATATAAGATGCATAAGGAGCTTATTGCTCGCCTGTGCCACAGATCAACTTTGAGGTCAGGAATTAAAAATTTTATTGCTCTCAAATTTTTATCTAATAAATTAAGATAAGAGTTGGCTGCCGAACTCCAAACAGGGGCGCAATATTCAAAACACGGAAGAATAAAAGCATTAAAACAATTTTTAAGAACAGTCTGCTCTCCTAATACTTTGTAAGATTTCCTCAAAATGCCAATTTTTTGAGCAATAGAGGAGGAAATAGATCGAATGTGATTCTCAAAAGTAAACCTAGAGTCAAGCATAACTCCAAGCAACTTAAAAGAATCACATATGGAGATGGGAATGTTATTTATTAAAAGATCTGGATGGGGAGGATCTAGTGTTCTGGATCTGCTAACAATCATACTCTGGGTTTTCTTTGCATTTAACTTCATGCCCCATGAAGTGCACCAAACATTTATCTTAGCCAGATCTCTATTTAAAGACTCTGCAACCGATGCTCTCAACTCAGGAGATGGGACTGGGGCTATTAGAGTAGCATCATCAGCATAGGCTATAAGTCTATTTTCCAGTCCAAACCACATATCATGGGTATATAATATAAACAGTAGAGGACCAAGAACACTGCCTTGTGGTACACCAGATAGCACCTCTCTCTCATCACTAAAATTATTGTCAACATAAACCTTTTGATGTCGATTTGTTAAAAATTGTTCAATAATATTTAAAAATACACCACCTACTCCCAACTGCTTCAACTTAAATATCAGGGCCTTATGATTGACACGGTCAAATGCGGCACTGAAATCCAGGCCAACTAAGCGAACTTCTTGACCAGAGTCTAATGATTTTTGGACAATGGTGGAGACTGTGAGAAGTGCATCACAAGTGCTCAGACCCTTACGAAATCCAAACTGTAAAAAGGGAAACAGACGATTAAGCTCGGCAAATGTACTTAAACGTTTAGCTAGTAAACGTTCAAAAATCTTAGATAGAACAGGAGTTATAGAAATGGGCCTATATTCAGTAGGGTTAAAACTACCACTTGCACTTTTACATAGTGGAGTAATGTTACCAATTCTCCAACATTCGCAAAAACTACCACTCCTCGCCAGCTTCCGAAGAATAACGGAAAGCTTGGGAGCCAAATACTCTGCAGTTTTCTTAAAGAATAAAGGGAATATACCATTTGGGTCAGTACCACCATAAGCATCCAGATCAAGAAGTAACTGTTTTACTTCACTTGAACGGAAAGCAATCTTGTTTAACCTTGGTTCAGGGAAACAAGTGTCAGGTAGAGTTAGATTCTCATTACTTTGTTTATTATCAAAAACATCAGCCAACAGTGTTGCCTTTTCTTCAGGACTAAGGGTAATGGAACCATCAGGTTTAAGAAGGGGTGGCATAGATGAATCATTCCCAAAAAGAGCAGACTTGAGAGTGGTCCAGAATTTGTGGGAATTTGCTGTGCGCTGAAGAGTTCCCTTTGTGGTAGTATTGAATTCAACTTCAGCATTATTATATACCCTCTGAGCTGCTGTTCTGTAGTGCACATAATTATCCCATAGAAAGGCAGATCTACTCCCCTTCCACAGGTTGTAGGCTTCTTGTTTCTGCATATGAGCCCTCTTACAGTCATCATTAAACCAGGCTTTGTCCTTAGTGCGATATCTGATCATACGGAATGGAACATGTCTATCAATAATTGAAACAATTTTATCATTCAAAATACGAACTGCTTCAACCTCCTTATATATTAGTGGCCAGTTGATCCGGGAGATATCATTTAATATATTGCACCAGTCTACTTGAGATTTGATGAATACTTTGCTTGTATGAGCTATATTAGGAATAGATTGCTCAATACAGATAGTTATAGAAATTGCACAGTGGTCAGAAGTTCCCACAGGAGGATCAACAGCACTTGTAACGACTCCAGGGGAATCAGTGAAAACCAAGTCAAGGCAGTTCCCAGATGAATGGGTAGGCTCCCTAATGACTTGCTCACAACCCGACTCACACGCAAAATCATAAGTCCTGATACCATGACAGTCAGTAGGGGAGACAGAAGACAGCCATTGCCTATGATGAGCATTGAGGTCTCCCATAAATACAAAGCAGGCTTTCCGGTCATTTTCCTGTACCTTGGCCATGGCAAGGAGCAGACAATCAAAAATAGTATCATCTAAGTCTGGATTGCGATAGACAGAAAAAAGATAAAAATTATTTTGCTTACCACATACTTTCATAACTTGCATCTCATGGCAAGAACAAGCATAGGAGGTCTTTGAAGCAGAGTAACCATTCCTAATGTAAACTGCCATTCCTCTAGCCCTAGGAATGGCATCACGCCTAAGTAAAATTGGTTTTTTGAAGCCTGGTATAAGTAGTTCAGAGACATGCCTCATATTTGAAACCAGGGTCTCTGAACAGAGTAAAATGTCATGAGACTTGGATGAAGCAGTCAAGTCTTTAATATTGGCATGTAGGCCCCTAATATTAATATAGAGTAGACGACATTTTATCTGACGAGGATGACCAGGTCCAGGGTTGAGCTCAATATCTCCTGATAAAATTAAAATCGATATTAAAAAAATAATATTAGCAACAAGATCTTCAACAAAAATAACAATTTGTACAACAACAACAACAACAATTTGTACAAAATTATTCAATAGCAAAACTTTCATTAACTGAATATTATATGTCGGAAAAAAACTGATCAACATGATGGAGCCGACACATCATGCAAGGCAAAATTCCCTTCAGGACGCCACAACAACTGAGGGAGGACAGTAATGATGACTTTGGAATGAAAAAGAATAAAGAAAAGAGAAAAGAAAAGAATAGACCAAGGCAACCTCTTGAAAAGCCATCAGAGCCTCTTTGCTCATCTATTAAGCCTGCCCTACACACCATTTGAGTAAAACAAGAGGAGGAATGAAAAATAGGAAAGTATGCCTAAATGTACCCTTAGGCAGGGATCTCAAACACAAGAGAGTGGAAGACCATGGTACAGAGGCTATGGCACAATCCAATGCATGAGAACACCTTTCTGTCAGGGAGGTCCCTTAGCCTTTGACTGAAAAGTCTATCCACAAGACAGTGGAGGGTTTGGATTCAGAGTTATCCCTCTCCTAGGCGGATTGTCAACCAAGACTTCGAGCTCCACCTGCCCGGGTTTGAGTTCGGAGTTGTCCCTCTCCTAGGTGGATTGTCACACAAGACTATGAGCTCCACCTGCCCATACCGTAACCCTGGTATAGGGTGGCTACCGAGCGCTACGCCTTGCCAAAGGGCGACTCGTGATTTTGTCCGGGGCTGCTTATTCAGTTTATTCGCAACTAACCTCTATATCTAGAGGCCTTCCCCCGATCCGCAACCTGGGGACCCGATGGATGGGAGTTGTCATCTCCAGCACCAATCGAAGAACAAAGGTGTGCTATACCGGGGTAATCGGAGGGAGTATAAATGCCACACAGAGGTGGAACCAGCTTAACTCAACGTGACAACGAAGTTAAAGTGACAGGGATAATAAGGAAGGCCACATAACCTGATGATAAGGTAAGAGAGAGCATAAAGGAGGGCAAATAGATAATGAAAATAAAAAAATAAAAGAGGAAGAATTACATCGTATTCAAAACCAGCCAAAACAAAAACGAAGAGGAATATCACAGAATAAAAACTAGCTAGATTATGAAGAATACCAGTAAGATTTACCCCTTGACCAAAAGTATAAAGTACCCTATGTAATCATTCATGTAATTAATTAGACATTTCAATTTGAATTCATTATGACTGAAAGTGATTGGATTCATTGTGATAGAAAGTAATTAGATCCTCAATGAATGAAAATGATTGGTTTTATTAGGGCAGACAAAGATTGTATTTCTTATTACTGAAAGTGATTAGATTGATTATGACTGACAGTGATTGGATTTATTAGGACTAGTAGTAATTGGATTCCTTATGACTGAAAGTGATTGGATTCATTGTGATAGAAAGTAATTAGATCCTCAATGAATGAAAATGATTGGTTTTATTAGGGCAGACAAAGATTGTATTTCTTATTACTGAAAGTGATTAGATTGATTATGACTGACAGTGATTGGATTTATTAGGACTAGTAGTAATTGGATTCCTTATGACTGAAAGTGATTGGATTCTCAATCAATGAAAATTATTGGGTTTATTAGGATAGACAAAGATTAAAGTCCTTATGAGCAAAGTGATTCGATTCATTATGATGGAATTAATTATATTTATTAATATGAAAAGTGATTGGATTCATTATGAATGGAAGCGATTCGATCCTCAATGAATGAAAATGATTGGTTTCATTAGGATAGACAAAGAATGAAATCCTTATAACTAAAGTGATTGGATTCCTTATGACTAAAAGAAACTAATTTTATACCATTTTTCACCTTGATTTTACTAATGGAAATAAGAACTGCGAGTAAGAGATCCGGAATTTTCCCCCTTGTTTTCTGCTGTTTCCTCTGAAATATGAGCTTCATTTTCGTCCTCACAAATTCCTTTAAATGGGAGGTAATTGGGCCGTTATTACGTCGTTATATCTTTGCACTCTTCCGCCATCTCTGCAGAACCATTAAAACTATTTATGTGTTTTATTCAGGGGCACGAGTTATTTGACAACAAAATTATATTTTGATCGGGAAAAGGACATACGTTAAAAACCCATATTTGTTTTTTATAAAATTCAGTATACATATTTTACTACGTTAAAATTTTATTAAAACAATTTCTATGGCGGTCCAGATGATACTTCAGAAGCCACAGCTAACCCGGTTCAGTGGTTTCTCAGTCGTGCTGGCTGCATTGTCCACGAGGACAGTCTTTAAGTATTTTTTTTGAGATTGTGGGGCTGTTGGTTTATCCCCCCTCAAATACGCCCCAGACATCATACTCTATGGCTTTCGAATCTAGAAGCTAGGAAACCACATCGTATGGGTCACAATGAGTACGAAAAGTCTCGCCCAGGTTGTATTAGCTCTCATAAGATGTATGAGAGGGAACAGAGACAGCCCGGACAACGAACTACTTCCTCCGGGACACCTTGTGATCAAGGATTTGACGACCGTGTTCAGCGTTTCGATGTAAAGGATTGAATTATACCGTAAAGCCTGACGGAACAACAAGTAAGGGGAATAAGACGGCGTCCCAGGTCATTTTATCTCGGCAATTAGAACCTGCGATGTTTGTGCTCAAAAAGAGACATGATCAAACCTGGATTCCAAAAGTTCGGTTCTCAAATACCTGGCCCCTCTTGTATATGTTCGTATGTACATGTTTGCACCTGTATATTTATACGTTTGTGTGATAGCAAATTGAATGCAGAGGACATCGGCTCTTTTGCTTTTATTAATACCTTGAAAATGATAAATACTCTTAACCATCTTGTACCCCATAACTTTGCGTGCCCCCCAGACCCTAAAACCGATAAGAAGATCATTGATAATTGCTAAAGTTAGGCTGCTTCTGGAGATTTACTTTCACTCTCGGTCTTGAGCGCTTTAATAAAGATTCGGCGTGCACACTCATTCACTTCAACTAACATCAGCGCTTTCCTAGCGAACCTCTTATTACTAAAACTCTAGCAGCTTACTTATTTTTATCTAGGTTAGGCAAAAAAAAAATTACTACTACATATTTAGGTCGAAATGATCCTTTTAAACTCCACCGAAGGTTGCCAGATGTGGACAGATTTTGATACCAATTTTCGGACGCTTTACTGGGTTCTTTCTGTCTTCTGTTTCTGAACGTGAACCCAGGATCCTTGGTATATAAATCTGGTTGTTCAATAAATTGCGCTAGTTAAGAGGGGAGGCCGAGACACTCCTAGGTATTGAATCTCAAATAAGGAGAAAGGAGGTTTGGAGGCCAGTCCAAGCGTAAAACTAACAAATTGTTTACAGTAGCTTACAGCTTATTTGAAACAAGTTTACCTCATGTTTGTCTCCTTCGTTTTATACTCGTATCTTTACGATTCTATCAATGTCTATCTTTTTAACACACTCTATATAGATAAATAATAGTAACGATTCAAACCACTATCAACCTATCAATCTATCAACTTATCTTTAATTTATTTTTAGTATTTTTATATTTTTAGAGATTTTAGATATATTTGAGTGATTTTGAGTTTCCTTGATTGATTTTAAATTATTCTATTAATTTTAAGATTCTTTATTTACTCTTAGCCACTTTTCATTGATTGTTAGTGATTTCCATTGATTTTAATATTCTATGATTAATTTTTAGTTATCTTTTGTGAGTTTTAACAGTTTTAAGTGATTTTCTTCATTTAGTTTTTCATTGATTTTAAATGATTTTTATTGACTCCTAGTTATTTGGGAGTCATTTTAGGGAGGGGAGATTAGTCAATATATTACATATTTATGAACCTTATGTCCCGGTGCCGGGATAAAAGCAGCAGATAACATTTTTACACTTACGAAACCGGACTCTGATGTCTAAACATCGATCCCGCTTTAGGATGAACAGCGATTATGATCGTTAAACATTATTTTCTATATAATTAAAAAAAAACAAAAAACGAGGGAATATCTAGTAAAAATTCTTTCTCTAAATTGCTGTCGCAAAAGCGATAGTTTTATAGACGTCAAAATATATAGATGATAGATATTCAGAGCGAAGATTATGGTACTTGTACGTGCCGTCCTTCCCCAGGCATAAATGTAAGATCTCTAGGGAAGCCTCCATGAATAATATTTTTTAAATTAGATTTCTTCTAGAACGATTAGTTCTCAAAAACTATTCCTTCTCTAGAAATGATATTTCGCGAGAAATAGTTTTTTTTTTAAACTCTTTCCATAAAATTTGTTGCTCTAGAGCACGTTTTCTCCTAGAACTTATTTTAGACAATGCTTCGATAAAAATACTGTACTATTAATTTTATTCTTCTATAACTATTTTTCCTCTTTTACTATTCTTCTTCCACAACTTGTTCTTCTAGAAGTACTTTTATGCTAGAACTATTGATCCTCAGGACCTGTATCTTCTATAATTTTGGCTCTTCTAGAGTATTTTTTCCCTAAAACTTTCCTTGTTGTAGAGGTATTGTTTTTCTATAGGAATATGGGATCGGGTCTTTGTTCTCCGTTTGTTATCCCTTATGGAATTCTTATTTATCCGTTTATGCTTTAGATTCCCTTTTGTTTTACTCTACTCATTATCCTTCTTACTATTCCTGTTCTCTATTTCCTTTTTCCTTCTCGTTTTCATTATTTTGCCATTTACTTGCACACTTAATTGTTGGTATGCTTTTCTTTTTCCCTCTACTTTTGTGCAATCACATTTATCTCCGTAGTTATTTTTAGACCTACATAAATTACCCTATTTTGGAGCGTGTTTTGCACAGTCATGATCAAATGTTTTGACGGAGGTAAATTTGTCTCCTCTTCATCAGTATAAACAAAAATATCTTCTAAGAGCAACTACTATGGCAATCCATAAACACTTTTGTGTTTAATCCACGTGTTGGAAAACAAAATCCCGCAAATTTTAACAACCCAGGACTAATGAAGGAGAACCATCGCTCTGGATTTGCTTCTGAAGCTGAGCATCAACCAGAAAGATTCGTATATGGTAATCTCTCCTATTTTTATTGCGACATGGGTATAATATTCCTATTAAACATATATTTTAATTTTCCAAGGTAATGTCCCGGGAAGATGTACATGGTGTAGTTAAATAACTGAAGAGATATAACATAGAAACAACAAATTCGCCTATGGTAAAACGTTTGCCCATGACTGTAATCATTTAAACCTAAATAGAGTAAATCGCTTTTAAATTCCTATATAGATTAGTGTGGTTATTCTCTTTACCACGCGATAAGGGACCAGATCTTAGCGTGAGACACATGGAATAATTGTTCATTGATCGCGTGACTATGCAATCGATTAACAAGGACGCTGTTACCTCGTATTAGCAGAGGGATAAGGGATAATCAAGGTTTCCTAAGGAGTTATCATTTCAAGCATCACTTATGAGTATATATATATATATATATATATATATATATATATATATATATATATATATATATACACACACATACGGAATAATTTTTCTTCGGAAATATTTATTTCTTACATTGAGGCAGCAAGCGGTTGCTTGCTGCCTCAATGTGCACGATTCGAATCCCGCCCCAGCTCGGATTTTTTCGAAGTAAGAAATCAATATTTCCGAAGAAAAATCATTCCGTTTTCTCTTTCCTGCGGTGAAGTTGGATCTATTTTATCATTCTCTCGCGCTCATGAGATATATATATATATATATATATATATATATATATATATATATATATATATATATATATATATATATAACTATTTGAAACGTAGAAGAGTTCAGGCGCGGTGAGTGTGTATTAATTTAGGTGTCCTCTTTTCTACATCCATCTATGCCGAATTTTAGGTTGTTTAATACATTAAGGCATTGCGCTAGAACAGATCAATGGCCTTTATCGCTTCGCCCTTTCCATAATGGTTGAAAAGCACGCAAAGCAGTGATTAAGGGGAATATACACAGACAAACAAGGGGAAAATGGGGGAGTGCTACCCTACCTTATTGAAGTAACACGGAAGATTGTGGAGGGGGGGAGCTGGACTGGTAAATATGGAACAAACATCAACCTTGTTTCGGTATACACGTAGAGTATAATGGTTAAACCATAATTATATCCAAAATTACTTCTTACCTAAAATTTATATAGGAAATAGTTACATGCGATTCATGTTTTATTATTTTCTTCCCTTATATCTCCTTCTTATTCCACCCGACATCAGACAGTAGCCGTATAATCGTTTTATTATGATGCAAGAGAGAAATTTGGCACGAGCTTCGATGACCGACTCCTCCTTAGCTAGATAATATAATCTGTGCCCATTTCCCCGACGTCATTAGAGACAAATCTCCGAGTTATATTCATTTCCCTATTGCCCATCTCAAAACCATTCTCCATTTATCCGCTTTGAAATACCATAGAACTGTTTACCTTCAGTCTCTCTGTTACATCCCTGCTAATAATTTATCTCCTAACTGCCTCTCTCCCTCCACAAATTGCCAATCACTACGTCTTGATAATCCGCAAACTCTTATTAAGTCTTCATTCTACTATTCATATCTATCCTTAATCCATGGGCTCATATTACGGGCCATTTCGGGGTTAAATGAAACTATTTCATAACGATTCTGCCATCCATTATTTTGAGAAATAGCCCTCTGTATTTTGAGTCTCCCTTTCCCCTCGTAAATTACTTCCTTAAGGCTCAGTAAAAGCGATTCCCTCGTGGGATAATGACCAGCATATTCAGCCATGATGCTGCTAAAATTTAGCGAATTGTCATCCTTGCCGGCCTAAATGTCCTTAGTCCAGTGCATGGGGATCTGTTGCTATGTATCTGCTCAACATTTTCCTATCCCCTATCTTCCCCTCTATCTTTACAGATCTCTCGTAACAAACTTTTTACAGGAAAGGTACTTGTTCGTTTCGCTCTAATTCTAAAAGATAGAAGTTTTACCAATAAAAACACCCGTTAAGATAAAAAGACATTGAAGAGAATAGAGAATTGTTCTTAAGCCAACCACAGGACCTTTTATCAAAGAGGAGATATCAATCACACATGGCTTTTGAAACAATCGGTCTATTTAGCCGAGACCTTTAGTCTTTCTCCATCTCCATCCGCCTCCTCGAGTCTTGGCCATCAGATTGCAATATTTTCACTTATCTCTAAATTTACTTATCTATTAATATATAATTACATATCTATTGTTTCCATATTATTTATATATAAAATGTTCGATCCCTCGAATGGAACATATAGAAGGAAGTCAATGGGTGCTTCAAAATGTTCGAGCTATTTATCGAACATATGTGAATGGTCCAGGAACAAGAAGATAGTTTTGTACCATTCATTATCCTGTACTTTATTCATCAGAGACATTTGAAGCAGAGTAAGTTTAGTACAAACCATGAAAAGGCCTAAAAAGTGCAGTAGTTTTTTTTATGTTCTCGTATTAGGTGAATTTTTGAATGGGTCATATCCAGTTTAAAACCATCTATCCCACTTTTTAGTACTTTTGATCATTAACTTAGTTTCTGCCAGACTGCGTCTCTATCATGCGGGTCGTTTTTGTTTCATTGTATCATGTGGGATATTTGGGCTGCATTTTATCAGGCAGGTATTTGTCATGAATTGTAGTATGCGGAATGTTTGTGCTGCAGTGTATCAGGCAGTGTGTTTGTTCTGCATTGTATGATGCGGAGTATTTGTGATACATTGTATCATGAGAAGAGCTAGTGTTGTTTGTATAATTCGGAATGTTTGTGCTGATTTATATGATGCTGGGTGTTTGTGCTGCATTACAGCATGGAGGTGTGTGTGCTTATTTGTATGATGCGGGGTGTTTGTGCTGCATTACAGTATAGAGGTGTTGGTGCTGCATTGCATTATGCCGGATATTTGCTCTAAAGTGCATCGTGCGTATGTGGGATGTTTGTGGAGCATAGTTAAATGCATCATGTGTTGTATAGCATCATGCGGGGTATTTGTGCTGCATTGTATCTTCGGGTATTTTGTGCTTGATTTTATCATGCAAAGGAATTGTGTTGCATTTTATCAGGCGATTTGTTTCTGCTGCGTAGCATCATGAGGGATTATTGTTCTGCATTGTGTCATGCTATGTGTTTGTGCCTCATTATGTCGTGTGGAGTATTTGTATTACATTTTACCTTGCGAGTTGCTTTTGCTGCATTGTATCTTGGGGAGTTGTGTTACATTGTGTCATGCAAGGTGTTGGTGCTGCAGTGTATCATGTGAAGCGTTTGTTATGAATTGTAACACGCGGAGTGTTTTAACTCTATTGTATCATGTGGGCTATTTGCCATGAATTGTATCATGCGGTGTGTTTATTCTGCATTGCATCATACCGATGTTTTGTGCTGTATTGTATCATGTGGATTGTTTGTGCTGCACTGTATCATACAGAGTATTTGTACCGCATTGTAGCATGCAGGGTGTTTATGGTGCTTCGTATCATGCGGAGTGTTTTTACTTCATTATGTAAGACGGGTTTTTTGTGCTGCATTATATCATGCGGTGTGTTTGTGCTGCATTATATCATGTGGTGTGATTGTGCTGCACTGTATTATGCGGATACTTTGTGCTGCATTCTATCATGCGTGGTATTTGGGCTGCATTCTACCTTTCGAGTTGTTTGTGCTGCATTTTATCATGGGGATGTTTGTGATACATCTTATCATGGCGGTGTTTGTACTACATTGATTCCAATTCGTTCAGAAGACACTTGTATAGCAGTCCGGTGTGGCCATCTTGCTCTTACTAATTTTTCGTATCATCTCATCTTGTAGCAAAATTATTTGCTGAAGAATAGTGGTCGTAAGTTTGCTACTGCAGAACTTAATCACCAATTGTTGCCATTTATTTAATTTACAAACATTAATTTTAAGAGTACAAAAATCGATATAAATGCTGCCTTTCTTTGTCTTCGCAAGAGGGTATCATGTGTAGCGATCGCAACCATGTTGTCCCTATAATCGAGATAATTGACTCCCTTCTACCCCCCAAACCAATCAATCATGCACTCACTCCGAATCACCAAAGTCCTACAAATAATATGGAGATAGATCTTCATTGTGGGGGAACGGCCGGTTCTGATAAGATGTGTACGTCCAAGTTACGAAGTCACCTTTCTGCACTACCTTCCCTAACTTCGGAACTTTCTTTATAAACTTATCGTTAAAAAGGGTTTAGCGGGGGAGGGCATCGTTGGTTTAAATCCCTAGTTGTTAATTGTAATGTTGGGTTGCTCTGGAAAAGGGTGGTAGGTAGGTCAAGTATTCGTCGAGTTAATATTTTTATTTCTTTGAATGAATCTCAAAAGGAAAATAAGTAATGGGTCTAAAAATAAGAAAGAGGGGAGAGGGCAAACTAAAGGTAAAATAGTTTCGAATTTAAAGATATTTTATTCGAATAGATTTTTAGTCTGGTGCGAGCTTAGTCGCGAGCGACTCTATATCTCACTATATCTAAAAATAAAGACCTCAATCGAAGATTATTTAATTAATTAGGAAACTAAAATGACCAAAGTTTGTCAGATGAGAATGAGAGGAAGAGTAATGGTACGAGACGTGCTGACTCATTCAAGATTATGAGAAGGTTACCAATCTCAAGCCAAACACTCTATGCTACCACCTCTCACAATCCTATAACAAGCTCTTTTTTTAATAACATCATAACTATTCTGCAGATTATAACGAAATTTGAAACTCTTATGTTGTTTTTACATTCTCCTTTGAATGATATAATTGCAAAAGTCCTCCCAAAGTTAGCCCGGGACTATTTTGTTTTGGAAATAACATCATAACTATTCTGCCGATTCTAACGAGATTTGAAACCCTTATGTTGTTTTACATTCTCTTTCAAATGATATAATTGCCAAATTCCTCCCAAGTTTAGCCCTGGAATTATTTTGTTTTGGCCATAAAATGATAACTATTCGGCCGATACTCTGCTAGACTAGAATAGGCTATGATATGCTATACTCTACTAGGCAAGCCTAGAATCGGCTATACTATGCTAGACTATCATAGGCTAGGCTATACTATGCTAAGATTAATGTACAAGGGAAAGATATACTATGCTAATTTAGGCTATAAATTGCTATGCTAAGATAACATATAGTATGCTAGGCTAGACAATACTAAGCTATGCTTGCCTAGGGTATAATAGGAAAATATTGGCTATACTTGTCTAGGATAGTTAATGCTAGACTAGGTTATACTATGCTAGAATAGGTTACATTATGCTAGGCTAGGCTAAGCTATGCTAAGCTATACTAGGCTAGACAGGGCTATATTATTCTACATATGTTAGTGTAGGCGAAAATATAATAGGCTAGGAAAGGCTATGCTCTACTATGCTACGTAATACTATGTTAGACTACGATAGGCTAGCTAACTAAGGATAAACTATGCAAGGTTATTCTAGTCTTGGGTATAGTATGCTATACTAGTCTAGGATATACTAGGCTAGGCTATATATAATATGATACGCTTGGCTCTATTATGTTAGGTGTGGTTATGTTAGGATAGGCTATAACAAGCTATCCTTTAGTATGCTAGGATATGGTAGGCTAGGCTATCGTATGCAAGGATAAATTGGCTAGGCTATCGTATGCAAGGATATATTGGCTAGGCTATAGTAGCCTATTATAGCTTGGCTATACTAGGCTAGGCTACTCTAGGCAACGCTAGGCTAGGACCTGGTTAGTCTAGGCTAGGCTATAGTAAGCTAGGCTATATTAGGCAATGCTACGCTAAGCAAGGCTATACTAGGCTAGGCTAAGCTAGGCTATACTATATTATGCTAGGTTAGACAAGGGTCTACTAAGCTAGGCTAAGCTATACTAGATTATACTAGATTATACTAAGCTAGGCTAGGTTAGGCCCAGCACAGCCAGGCTATTCTATTTTAGGCTAGGTTCTAACAAAATTTGAGACCCTTATGTTGTTTTACATTCTCTTTCGAATGATAGAATCGTCAATGTCCTCCCGAGGTTAGTCCGGGAATTATTGAAAGTTTTTAAGGTCATAAATCAGAATAAGTGAGAGCACGCAAGTTTTTGGTCAGCAGACCTTGTTTTACCATTCTTCGCCAAATTCGAATCTCCGCGATGTCCCGCTTGTCATATTCAAAGATAGATTTGTATGTATTTTGCTGAAAATAGATAATGTATTTAGTATCAATTAAATATAAATTTTATGCATAGTACGATGGCGATTTCCTAGTTTTGTTCTGTAAAAGCTGAGGAGCTGTTCAGAACAACCAGTATCCTGGCGTTTGATCGTGGAGGAACGACTGAGAAATTACCTCAACAGCGAATGCCTCATGTAAACGGTGTCCATGAGCTTCACTGAGCTTCATCTTTTTTCTAACAAGTCTTTCAACGTACCTCAGTACTGTACCACCGTAACAAACATCGTTAAAGAGCTACATTGAGCTTCAACTCTTTCTCACACTTGTTTTACTGTACCACCGTATTTTACCACCTTACATCACATAAGTGGTTGATGGGCGAAAAGGTTTGTGACCCTACGTTAACCTCTCCGAAATTCATGCATGTGGAAACTATATGAGAAATATTATAAATTTTATTTCATTTATCAACATAGAAAAGAAAAAGGGTTTAGCTAATTATGTAATACATTAATTTAAGTAAGTCCACTTTTTCAACATTGTAATGGAGGAGTGAATTGAGTATTTGTTTTTCAAAACTTTATTAAATGGCTTAAAAACACGAGCTTGTATGAGGTTATCCTTAGCACGTAAGGACGAAAATTATTGTGAAGAATCGTACAATTCATTAAATCAGAACTCCTTTATTAATTTTCACATTTCTATGAATTTAAACCTTCTTCTGCCCACCACACAGTCGCCAATTTGGGAGTGTAGGTAGAATTGGGAACTAGACTTTTGCCACCTTGGAGTTACGCACGTTGGTTTTGTCTGGATGGAGATTGTCTGGTCGGTTTGGCTTCCTACTTTTCAGCAAATACGGTCCTCTCTCTCTCTCTCTTGGCTTTAATGAACAACGATGTTGGGTAGAGATAGAAGAACGCTGGTATTAGCCAGTGAAGGAGAGTTCAGATGGAAATGAACATAATTAAAAATGCAACAGAAAACATAAAAAAGAAGCAAGAATGAAAAGCATCTGATAATTATTCTCTGGACTAATCTTGAGCCCTAAGGACTACAAACTGTGGCATTTTGTAAGTCGTAATCAGCGTTGTTCCTTATCTATTTTATGATTATTTTTTAAACGTTCACCTTCTAGTCTTTTATTTTTAGGCATATTTACACATACTGAACATACACACAGTAATATTCCAAAGCAACGTGGGGAGGATTTAGGAGAGATGCGTGCCCTCCCTCTAGGGATGGCTAGTGCCAAACACCTTCTACACAATTATGTTTCTTCAAGTCCAGCATTACCTAAACACTTTCACCCTTTAACTCCTTTTCTATATAATTGACAAAATTGCCTGCGTTGGTTTTCAGCTTTTTCACCTTAATGAAAACATCCTTCTTATTTAAACCTCACCAAGCGTTTACCTACTCCGCGAGTTCTTTAACTCACCTCATAGTTTGAAAGAGTCCTAATCTTTACTTATTATCTTATCCTGACCCAAGGGAATATCATTTTATTCAATGCAACCTAGAGCTCAGTTATCACCTCAATTTTGTAGCCTACTTCACTCTTTTCACACATAAAGGGATCCCTTCCTTCTTCACATAGAGTAACATTGAATCCTTTGGGTTGTCATGCTATCAGGTGTGTGATGCCCACCGAGTTTCTCCCACATCTTCCTTGAAGGCAAATCTTCAAAGGGCTTTGGCGTTTTGTTTTCCCAACAGACACACTTAGGCATAGGTGGGCGCGATAACGAAAAGAGGAATCACGATAACCGATAAATCGATAACGATAACCTTATTGGCGATAATCGATAACTGGCGATGAATTTATCGCCCGATAAGGTGATAACCGATAAATACAAAATTATAATACAATATTGATTATTGACTATATATAGAACAGAAGAAGCACGGGAACATAGGGAAAAATCATCAAAGAACGCGTAAAACTGGTAGCGCGCGGGAGCAACACCTCGTGACCTCTCTTTCAAAAGCTGGTTCTCAGCTCGGACCTACCTATTTCTGCCTCCAAGGCACGCGAGGCTCGCCCCTGTGCTAAACTGGAACCAAAAACTCAAATTATCGATTATTGCTAGTTTGGAACCAAAAGTATCGGCGATATCGATAAATCGATAACGCGGAAAAAATATCGGATAAACGATAACTCGATATCGTTATCGCAATACATTATCGCGATAACTCCCACCTATGCACTTAGATGGTTTACGCCTCAAGAAATATTCCACCTGTGATGGTTACCATAATTTGATCTCTTTTATACTTTAATTGCCATCTTTATAACTGACCCCCTCGTCCAAAATATTTCACTAATTACATTCTGATCACTATACTTTACATTATACCCCATTTCAGTTCAGTAATATTTCTCTAATTTTACCATCTGCAATGTTCCAAACACCGAGACTTCTGCCATTAATAACTCTTTCTGGTCATTTTATTATTGTGTGCGTGATACACCTTCCATTATAACTATGTTTATGAGGACTCTCAGAAGTATAGTTCTATGCGAATACAGTTAGGCCAAAAGTTAAACACACATATGTAAACACAGTCGCTCATATGCGCCTTTACTTACATTCTAGTTCGCAGGCTGTGATGCAGAAAATCCCGGAAATTTCTTTCCTTTATCTTTATGGGAAAATTTATGTTTGGAAGGAAAAGACGATGGTAACTTGGCGATGGGATTGTGAGAGGTGGTAACATAGAGTGTTTGGCTTGAGATTGGGAACTTTCTCATAATCCTGGATGAGTCAGCACTCTTCTACCATTACTCCTCCTCTCATCCTTATCTGACAAACGTTGCTCATTTTAGTTTCTTAATTAAATAAAATAATCTTCGAGTGAGGACCTTTAACATAATCGTCTGTTACCTCTTAGAAGCTAAATTAAACCTAATACCTCTGAGACACAGAAGCGTCTCTGTAGCACCATAGTGGGGATGGGTCTTTTATGGCACCATGATTGCAACCGAGTCAAAATACCTCGAAACACAAAATTGAGAGCGTGAGTTCTTCTAATTTTGTTATCCCTTTTAGTTTCTTATATTCCCCTGCGACCCCGTAGATGTAAGGATGAAGGAGGATGCAGTGTTTGATAATGAACGTAAACGACGAGACACTTCCTCTTTTAAACATTTTATACTCGTCTCACGTAACCCTGGACTGGTTTTGTTAAAAAACAAAAAATCAAACACATTTAAAAGATTATGTTCAGGTTGTGTTGAGTTAGGTCAGGACAGGTAAGACTAGATTATGTGGGGATAATATTCCTTATGATGATCCTTGGCCTTAAGAGTTAAGGATGACCTTCAAGATGATGCTTGGTCTTAAGTGTCAAGGATGACCTTCATGATTATGCTTGACCTTATGTTTCAAGGATGACATTCATGATTATGCTTGGACAAAAGTTTCAACGATGACCTTCATGATGATGCTTGGCCAAAAGTTTCAACGATGAACTTCATGATGATGCTTGGCCTTAAGTGTTAAGGATGACCTTCATGATTAGGCTTGGCCTTAAGTATCAAGGATGACCTGCATGAAGAAGCTTCGCAGGAAGTGTAAATGATAACCTAAATGATGTTGATTAGCCTTAAATGTCAAAGATGACCTTCATAATGATGTTGGACCTTATGTGTCAAGGATGACCTTGAGGATGATGCTTAGCCTTAAGTGTCAAGGATGTCATTCATGATGATTCTTGGCCTTGATTATCAATATGACATTCATGATGATGTTTGGCCTTAAGTGTCAAGGATGACCTGCATGATGATGCTTGGCCTTAACTATCAAGAATGAAATTCATGATCATGCTTGGCTTTAGGTATCAAGGATGACCTTCATGATGCTGGTTGTCCTTAAGTATCAAGGATGCCATTTATGATGATGCTTGGCCTTAAATATCAAGGGTGACCTTCATGATGATGCATGGCCTTAATTAGCAAGGATGAACTCATGATGAAGTTTGGGCTTAAGTATCAAGGGTGACCTTCATGATGATGCTTGGCATTAGGTGCCAATGATGAACTTCATAATGATTCTTGGACTCAAGGGTGAATAATGAGCTTCATGATGATGCTTGGCCTTAAGTGTAAAGGATGAGATTCATGATGATATTTAACCTTAAGTGTTAATGATGACCTTTATGATGATGCTTGGCCTTAAGTGTCTACGATAATCTTCAGGATGATGCTTGACCTTAAGTGTCAAGGATGACATTCATGATGATTATTGGCCTTAAGTATTAAGGATGATCTTTAGGATGATGATTGGCATTAATTGTCCAGGATGATCTTCATGATTATGCTTGGCCTTAAGTCTTAAGGATGACCTTCATGATGATGCTTGGCTTTAGGTATCAAGGATGCCTTTCATGGTATGCTTGGCCTTAAGTTTCAAGGGTGAAATTCATGATGATTCTTGGTATTTGGTGCAAATGATGAACTACACGGTGATGATTGGACTTAAGGCTGAAGAGTTACCTTCATGATGATGCTTGGCCTTAAGTGTCAAGGATGAACTTCATGATGATTCTTAGCCTTAAGTCTAAAGGGTGACCTTCATGATGATGCTTGGCCTTAAGTGTCAAGGATGAGATTCATGATGATGCTTGGCCTTAACTCTCAAAGATGATCTTAAGGATAATGTTTAGCATTAAGTGTCAATGATGAACTTCATGATGATTCTTGGCCTTAAATAGCAAGGATGACATTTAGGATGATGCTTGGGATTAAGTGTCAATGATGACCTTCATGATGATGTTTAGACCTAATTTTCCAGGCAGACTTTCATGATGGTGCTGGGCCTTAAGTGTCAAAGGTGACCATCATGATGATGCTTGGCCTTAAGAATCCACGATGATCTTTATGATGATGCTTGGCCTTAGGTATCAAGGATGACCTTCATGATGATTCTTAGCATTAGGTGCCAATGATGAACTTCACCTTGATGCCTGGACTTAAGTGTCAAAGGGGACCTTCATGATGATACTTGGCCTTAAGTATCAACGATGCCATTAAGGATGATGCTTGTCCTTAAGTCTCAAGGATGACTTTCATAATTATTCTTGGTCTTAATTATCAAGAATGACCTTCATGATGATACTTGGCCTTAAGTTTTAAGGATGACCTTCATGATGATGTTTGGCCTTAACTGTCAAGGATGATCTTCATGATATTTCTGGGCCTTAACTGTCAAGGATGACCTTCATGATGAAGGTTGGCCTTAAGTGTCAAGGATGAGTTTCATGATGATGCTTGGCATAAGTGTCAAGGATGACCTTCATGATGATGTTTTACTTTAAGTATCAAGATTGACCTTCATGATGATGATTGGCATTACGTGCTAATGATGACCTTCATGATGATGCTTGGCCTTAACTATCAAGGCTAACCTTCATGTTGATGCTTAGCCTTAAGTATCATGGATTACAAAAATGGAACCAGTTAGAACTCGAGATTCTGCCTCGCTCAGCTTATTTCACATTTCACTAAAAGATTATTATATTTTCGAGGCCAGTCTTGACTTTTTGAATGACAAATTCTTTCAAAACATTCACTTTCTCACAATCAGTTTGCGAAGCTTTTATTTACACGACAAGACGCTTTTGAGTCGGGGATTTCACTTCCTCGCATTAACAAAGTGCATAAAGTGAATTGTTTTTACTTGAAAAAAATACGGCCTTAGTTTAGTGAATATTTGCATCGCTGCTTTATATTTCTTTGCAGTTACTAAAGACATCTTACTTGGCGTCAATGGGGAGCGCCCCCCTGCCGTTCCAGATACAAAACGGATGAGGCCAGAGAGTGCTATCATAACCTCATCTCCTAGCTGCGTCACTTGATAAGTGAAATCGTATTCCAAACAACTTAACATTTTTCGGTCCATTTTTAACCTTTATGGTTGTTAAAGTAGTATCGCAAAAGCTGCTCACAAAAATGGCACATCTGACATAGAATTAGAACCAAATCTACCTCGTCTCACCTTTGGCAAAGGTGAGACGAGATTTGTTAGGAGTTTTAGCTTGAGTTAGGTGCTATGTTAGGTTGCGCTGGATTGGATTAAATTAGGCTAGGTTATGGTGGATTGGGTTCAATTAAGTTAAGTTATGATGAATTGGGTTCAATTAGGTTAGGTTATGGTGAATTAGGTTGAATTAGGTTAAGTTAGGTTGGGTTGAATTAGTGTAAGTAAGGTTGGATTTAGGGTAGCGCGGGTTTTTTTAAGTTTGTTTATGTTAGGTTGGGTTGTTTGAAGGATTATTTTAGGTTGGGTCAATCCAACCTAAGTTGGGCTAAGTAACCTTTGGTTAGCTTATGCAAATTTGGGTTTAATTAAAGTTAAGTTCGGGTTTAGTTAGATTATCTTAGGTTTAGTTAGGTTAGTTATGGCTATATTAGATTAGATAAAGATGAATGAGGTTAGGAAAAATTAGACTAGATAGGCATTAATTAGGTTGCGTTAAATTGGATCAGGTAGAGATGGATTAGTTTAGTTTGACTTGAGTTAAATTATGTAACTTAGGTTAGGTTAGAGCAGGTCATGTTAGGTTGAGCTAGGTTAAGTTTAGATTGCATTGAGTTAAGGCAAATTTGTTTGAGCTAGGTTTGGTTAGGTTAAGAAATTTATCATACAATGAGTTTAGGTTAGTTTAATTTGTGTTATGTTAGGTCAAATGTAAGTGATAACAAATGATGGCTTCTTTTGACTCGAATCAAATGACGGGTTTTAACTTAATAAAAACAAGGGCTAATGACTTTTATTTAATCCTCCACTACCTTCTTTTCTCCGTTTTCCCTCTCATTCGTTTTATTTCAACTACCAAACATTTTCTCCTTCCATCACTCCACTCAAAGTCTCAGCTCCTTACAAGGGTGTTTTTGGTTGAAGGTTGGATTGAAATCGATGTTCGCTTAAGGTTGGATTGACATATTTAATTCCAAATCACCCGAAATTCTTCCCCTAAACCCGCAGGCAAAAGAGGATATTATTTATTTCAGGTGTGAAGTTAAATTGATTAGAAATGTGCGGAAAATAAGTAGCATTAGATAAGAGGAAGGTAAAACGCTTCGGGTGGCTGTTGTTCATTTATCCTTAACCTCCTACATCATAGCCACTCGTCAACCTTGTCTTTTAACCTCTCCTCTCCCACATTCAAAAGAGGGTAAACAAAACTGCAACTCAACATTTGGTTTATCGCTTAAAAATGCGTGAATTATTCCCGCCATTTCCCCAATCTTGTTCCCGCCAAAACCAAAATACTTTATGGACTTTGCCAAATTTCAAGGATTGTCAAAATTAATTTTTTGATTAAAGGACAGGTGTCAGGTAGATCCCTTTACTGTACTTCTCAGCATTCACTACACCTGAATATGCTTGGCGCATATAGCACATTCATAGAGTATTCATTTTCGTATACCCAAAACCAACCCACATAACTACATATCTTTATCTTAATAATACACTCATGCATATAGTTATTCTGACCATACCCACACACACAACATACTTATAACACCGATAACTAAAAAAAAATGATTAATACTCTTTAGTCGAAACATTCATTCACATTAATTTAAGTACTGAGTTACCTTAACTGGCAGAAATTATTGGATTTTAAAATTCAGCTCGAGAGACGCGTTTTAATGGAGATCGACCAAGAATGGCGGGAAAAGTCGAGCGGGAAATTCGTGCTAGGAATGAATTTGGTCAGTATTAAATTCACCCCTCGGAGTGGGTTTCGCGCCAGGCAAGATTATTCGGAAGATACGCGGGAAAGGGTTACCACCCCACCTGGTTTTTAGGGGGTACCAAAATTAAGTGGTTGTAGTCGATTATTACATCAAGGAATGCTTTTGAAGGGAAGACAGAGATTTACGTTGATGAAATTTTTTTTCCACCTCATAAACTTTCGGTTTCCATGGCAACAGAGGTAAATCGGTGAAAGTGGTTGGTATTATATCTAAAAATGGATTAATCACGAAATATGATGTATAAATTTGTGGTTTTATTCCGAATTTAGTCTTAATGTTAGACTTCACAGAAATTAACTACAATGCGTATTTTTTCCTTTGTTCTATAATACTGTTGACCGATCACTGAACGAGGGTGAGTCGTTGCAAACTCCCCAAGTTGTAGTTTGATTCTTTCCCACAGCCACATTAAAACTTAAATCAACCAACCAGAAATAGTAGTTAGGAACGGGACCAACAATAAAGTTCTGATTATTAACGTAAGTGCCTCAACAAAAACAGAACGGGAAAATTCAAAGGACACTTGCTTCTACTTAACACAGCGATAGCGGAAGGAAAACTAAAGGATTCAGCCCCCCTAACCATCATCCCAAAGACATAGTACTAGTGAAAAACAACCTCGATACCCGACGGTGATCCATAGTGAGCCTAAAGGGAAGTATTCCCAATAGGATACAAGGGCCAACCGATCGCTGAGGAGTGTTTGATTCTATTAAGAGTGCCACCCTTAATTATACTTCCAAATCAAATGTTTAAACCAGCCCCCCTCCCCCTGATGAGCACCGAGTGGAGGCATTCTACAAAAATGGCATTCAATTGAAATTTTGTCCTCTTTTTTCTCTCTATCCCATCGTTCACCGATCCACGAGCGATAGTGAAAAGACCGCAGAAATTTTCAAGCGAGCGTTAGAATAGAACTGGAAAGATATTGAGTGAATGTTTGGATGTGAGATGCGTTCATTTAACCTCTTTAGGGCGACCCTTACGTCTGAAAAATGGCAACCATATCAAAAAGCATTTCATGTATATGATTAGATATTGCTACAGTCGTTACTTCCTATGCCCTTTTCGCATCATCTTCTAACTACATACTAATTTTTACTTTCTCTCGTCTCGTTACTCTACCGACAGAGTAAGTACTCCAACCACACAGCAAAACTCACTAAGGGAAAGGTTGAGTGATTAAATAAGACATCTCTAGGCAAGAAAATTTGTGAAAGAGAAAGTTAGCATGACTTACTAAATGGTCTGTGTTGCAGGCCATCACAATGGTCAAATTACACCCAAAATGCACATAATCAACCAGCGTCTTTTCAGAGGTGGTGGCTACAGCTCAAGCGACGCCCAAAATTATGATGCCATAGGGTGAAGGAGCTTGGGCCATACATAGATGTATCTTGCCATAAAGAATATGTACAACCGAAACCACACCCTCAACCACCCTAAAATTATGGCGTGGGTACAGATAAAGCAACGTTTTCAACCATCCTACAAGATGCATTGGTACAGCTTAAACCACACACTACAACCATCCTGCTAGAGGACGCTGCTATACTATAAACCACGCCCTCCTCCCCCTGCAATTGGGCATGGGTAAAAAAGAACCACGAACTCAACCATCCAGCAGAAGGGCGTAGGTAGTTTAAGCTACAACCACAACCATCTTGGTTAAAGGCGGAGTGAAAGTATAAGCCTCGCTCTCGACTACCCATCAAGTGGGCATAGGCACAATTTAAATCACACCCAAAACTTTCCTACCAGAGGGCGTGCGTAGAGATTAAGCCGTGCCCTCACCCATCCTGAAAAAGGGCGAGGGTACCACTTAATCATCTACCGCATCTACCCTTCCAAAAGGTGTGGTCCAACTGAAGCTACACCCACAATCATCCATCCAGACAGCCTAAGAATAGCTTAAACCACGCCCAACCATCCTTTTAAAGACCTTAGCTACCGTTTAAACCACGACCACAACCACCCGAACAGTGGGCGTAAGTATAACTTTAACTACTACTACAACTCCCCGAAAGGGGTCGTCTAATGTTAACTGTTACACCAGGTACCTGGAGGATCGGCACGCTCTTCAAGCCCTCGCCTTAAACTAGATTGAGACTACCTGGGCTTTATCCCTTCTAGACATTTCCATCTTACCCTCTCCTCGTCATTTTCGTCACACCGGGGGGTCATAAGTAAAAAATTAACAATTAATGGCAAATATATTTTTTAAATATAAACGTGAGTTATTGCTTCGATCTACTACTATAAAATCATACATAAAAGGATATATTTAATTAAAAAAAGAGGAAAATTAAACCTTTTAATTGAAATAAAGGTTAAAGAAAAATGGCTTTTTGACAGAATTAAAATTGGCACCCAATTAATGCTCATGTTTGGTTTTGAAACAATTTACACAAAAAAATAGATTCTTTGGACATCCTTTACAAAAGGTAAACACTTTTTATCTATTTTATCAGCAATCTTGCAACCTTCATTTGCTGACATCATTTGATAACATGCAATACATCATCAAAAGCTTTGCTAAGAGAAAAGCAAATGAGAGCACAAATTCTGAAGGTATTCTGATCTTATTTGCAAAATACTATCTTTTTGAGAAAATCTTGCAAATCTGGCAATAACAAAAGTCTTTCTATAACTAGTAGGACTAATTTATGTAACTAGTAGGATTAAGCCACCAAAACTAAGGATAACATTGCAATTACTAATGAATTTGTTCTAGCCCAGGAAGATAAACTAGCTGCAGGCTAAACTTAGCATTTAACTGCAGAGCGAATTTCTATTTCGACCTCTTTAGTTAAAATAATAATCAAGATCTTTTAGGGTTTGCCAGTTAGCAAAAAGAGGTTCCTTGATCATCATCAAACTCCATTCGTTGTTTCTACAATGATATTTCTTAAAGATACGCCAAGAATCTACTGTTACACCCCAAATAAATTCCATTGGGTAATTTTCTGTACGACTTTATCGTTTTCCCCAAAGGGCTGAGAATTTGGTCTGAAAGATCGACGCCATTGTTTGCAAAATTGTAGTCTCTGACATATGGCGGCGTCCTGACATTTTCCCAATCTCTTAGGCACTTTCCAGTTGATACAAATATTATCATGAGACTCTGGAACTGAGGTCAGTATTAAAACATTTCTTCTATCTTTCCACTTTATAACTTTTCCATTTTTCATACATGTTATTTCTCTTCTCTTCAGCTTTACTTTAGTTACACCATCTAGTAGGCCTTTTCTTTTACGTCTTACTGTTCTACATAAATAGGTTTATGTAATAACAGGTATTCAGCTAGAGTAAGCAAAGTATAGTAATCTGTACAGAAATTGTATCTTTTTCGAGTAGAGGATCTACTATCCTAGCTACTACTGACTCTCAAAACCTTAAGTTTTGGTAGGCCTCACTTTTTCCACAATATACTTCTAGGTTCCAAGTAGATCCTTCAGAAGAGCATAGTGTGAAGATTTTACAACCATATTTGTGTCTTTTGATTGTGAAATATTGTTTAAAAAATACTATTCCTCGAAATGGCATCATAGTTTCATCAATTACAACTTGAGAGTTTAATTAATAGACTTCCTTAAATATCTCTATCAACAACTTCGTCAGGGGAAAGATTTAATCTAACCTACAAACCACTGGTGCTTTGATGTATTCAAAATGCAGAACCCTCAATAGAAGGACAAAGTAACAGACCTAAGTCACGTGCTATCATTATTCTGACTTTTCATCTTATCCCCATCAAAACCTTCAACGGGTGAAGGTAATCCGAAGCCTAGATAGTTTGTTTTTAATATTTCTCGAAGTAACCTTGGAAGAACCTTGGCATTTATACCATTCGAAATAGAATGTAAAACAACATAAAGGTTTCATAATTCGCTAAAATCAGCCGAATAGTTACGATATTATTGCCAAAATACTCATTAAAATGTAAAATTGTGACCATCTGACCAACCGCCCTACGGACCGACATAGTAATTTAGACTTGCATGCACGCGACTAAAGATATATCTCTCTTCATTGTATGAGTAATTATTTTCCTTTCATAAAATGCACTTTTTGGCCAGTAAGATGCAATACATGGTTAAGGATTCAACCCAGAAATAGAATATTTCGTAAGATTTTTTTTTATCTCTGCATTTTTGGTTGGAACCCAAGCTTTCACTTTTGAGTGCCGTGTTAAATTTGGACGTGAAAGAAGATGGTCGGCCTAATCAATAGTTCCTTTAAGTATAAAATCTACCATACCATCAGTTAAAAACAAAGAATATCTATCACTTGGCCAAATTTTTCCATCTTCTTGGGCTGGAATGGGATGAATAAAAAGTTCTTCCTTGTAAATGTGAATTTTCCATCATTTGAACCAGTTTCCTCCCATCGACAATGGTCTGAATTTATTCGCCTCTGATCATCTATGATACTATCATTCTCGTATTTTTTTATACTCATTATTTTTATCTTCACTTGAAGAAAATAGATCAGAATATTGATCAGATGATGAGTCATCTTCAGTAAAAGATTCGTCATTATCATTATTAGCATGCTCGATATCATCATCATCATCTTGATACGGCCGTTTATTTGATTTGCCATAAAAGCTTAGTGACTCCAAAATTGTGGTTTTAAGAATAAGAAATGAAATACTTTATGTCACTCCAAAGATGAAAAAAGTAAGAGTATTATTATATTTTAAAAACGACTCACCGGTGTGTAGTATTGCACGAAAGTAATGAAAGTAATGAATCGTACTTTTTAATTATACTTGAGCAAAAATCACATTGAACAAGCACATTGTACTCAACTCCTTTCATCGTGAAATTCCTAAAGACACTAATTTTAGGGGTAATCACTAAATGAATGATGGGTACCTTTGTTTTACTAATCATATTAGAGTAATGGGGAAGGAACTGGACGCTAATTTTAGGGTGTTGATGTGCGATGATCCCACTCTGTTGGCAAAATCAAGATCTCACTTGTCAAAACCTATTTGCCGAGAATATAAAATTTATTTTACATGCGCTATGGAATCCAAATCTAATTCTCTCCACATTCACCGAAGAAAACAAGACGCGTAGCTCCTCAATACGGATTATACAAAAGTACACCAGTATCTTCCAATATTGCGTCTTTTGTATCAATAACTCAATTTTAATTCTAGGTCTTGGGGAAAAAGACCGTACATTTGACAAATTTCTCACATTTTGGAGAAGCGCTCGAATCCCCTGCCCCTAGGAAGTTTAAAAAAATTCAAAGACTCAAAATCTATCAATATACCTCTAACCTTAGACGAAGATGCACTGGTACGGCGGACCATATATGTCCATGATGCAAGGTTCATTCGCTGGTATGCCTTACTACCCACATCACAGGATGCATGGCCTATACCCCTACGCCTGGTCAAGATTCTACAGACCCTACGGTCTTGGGTACTATGGCAATCACTACGGATATCCACATGGGCACTTTGGATATCACCACCACCACCACGGCCATTTAGGAGGATTTTATTGATGGAACCGAAGAAGACGGGCAATGGGAAGGCCATCAATTTTTAGAGGGTCAACAAAGAATCAAAAGACATCGTCATATTTAAATAAACACCCTCTAAACACGAGAACTCAAGGATTAATTTTTAATTTTCGAAGAAAGTTGTGACATAAAGGAAAACTTTACCGATCAGTAAATTTGTGAAAATCAAGTCCTAATTCTTCTCGAGAAAAATATATTTAAATTTAAGTTGTTTTTTTTTATTCAGTGGTTTAATATGTAGAAAGTTTTTGTTGAAATGATTAGTTTAAGGTTTCGTGGTGAATTAGTCTATTCGACCTAGCAGCGATCTTAATAATAATTGCTTTTTACCGAGCATTTGAACATTGTGGAATATCTTTCCCACAAATATTGCGACTGCTCCTACGCTTGATAAGTTTAAAAGATTGGCTAATCTCTTTTTGTTGCGTAACCGTTGGGCTGTTGAATTCTATTTTCTTTTCTTGCTGTGCTTTGACCTGCACTGACACATCTTGGTGGTATAATTTCTTTAATTTTCAGTGTGGCTCTTTGCATGGTCTATATAATAATAATAATAATAATAATAATATGTTAGGAAAGATTTTCAGCAAAAAAAACTACACAACTCCTCGAATACCTAAACCTAACTTTAAACTAACACCCTAACCGGCTCTTAGCTAAAAAACTTACCCTAACCCACCTCAACCATACCATACTCTAATATAATTGACAACCTAATCAAACCAAACTAAACTTAACCTACAGCTCGGGTGCGAAAGGTCGTACTGGCCACCTTAGAGACCGAGCTATTGGGACTCTGATATATCCATAGAATTCAAGGAATTTTCTGAAACACTTTTGAAGAAACTGAAACAATGGCTTTTCTGCCATCCCTAGCCATTAGGTATCATCTCCATCAAATCATCTCAGCAATAGGGTGGATGGTATGACAGGAGTAATGACAAGGAAGGAGAAGACAAAAAAAATGTGGATACGTTTCGAGTCAATGCTCATCTTCAAGATCATTGCGGCATACTTAGACAAATAAAGAATTCAGTTGGAATTTTCGTAGTTTTCTCGAAATTCTGGACAGAGATTGCTACTTTTGGAGCCATTAATAGCCGTATCTTTTAAAAATATACTCAAAAGAGTTGCTTCTAAACTCACCACATTTTTTGTTCTCTTGTTCTTTGTCAAATTGAAGATTCTTCTGTCTAGCATCGACGGTTTTGAGTATATTTTTAGAAAATACAACCAATAAAGCCTCCAAAGGTACCGATCTATGTCCAAAATTTCGAAAAAAATGAAACAAATATTTAATGGATATCTCGTATATTACCGGGTAAGACATCTTTGTTCATTTAAATTTTATTTTTGAGTCTCTAAAAATACTTTAATAATCCTAATATGGATATAGGCGTGAGGTCCATTTATATAGGTGTACACTGGTATGTATCGTCATACGCTTACCCTCTGCATGAGGTTAGTTTATGTTGCATTTCCACATCGTAGACTTTGTCTACGATTTGGCAAATACGATGAACCTCTTAGTTTTAGTTAGAGATTTAATTTGAGCAAATGAGGAAGTCCTTCAAGATTGTCGGTAAAGTGTTAATGCGGTTCAGATGAAAGAGGGCGGTATTAACATCCTTTTCATCTCAGTTGAGAAACATAGCAACTTCTTGGATATCCTTTTGATTCTAGCCAAATAGGAAAATATGTACCTTAGAGAATCACATCAAAAACTGCGTGTAATAGAGCAGAGATCAGAAAAGAATCAATATCATGGTCGATATAATAAATTATAGTATCAATTCTAGAATTTCCGAAGTAAGTACTACTGTAATGTTTTCAATACAACTTGATATTAGTGCTAAGGATCTGTTCACTATGTTCACAAGATAACATTACAATTGTAAATAATACTATGTTGGTTTATTGAAGACTTCTCTTGTCAAAGCTGACATCATTCTCGATCAGTGCATTAGTGGCGCAACCGTGTGCGTGGCAAACTTGGAAGGCATCTATCAGGAATTTTATTCAGCTTTAAAAAAATAATTACCAACATATGTGCAAGCATGGTACTCTGTTCAAGGCAGCTGGAGTCGATATCCAGTGCACATCGTTGTTTTCTATGCCGAATGACGGGGCAACTTTGATTAGAAACACAAAGAGTAGCAAACTTTGGAAGCAGAAGTTCAAGACCAAAAAGATGGTATGAACCAATGACAAAACGCGTTTGTTCTCGACAAATACGGCTATATATCGTAAATGAAGCAATTATGTCATCCAGTGTTCGAGCAACAGCAAAAAAGTCATTTCCACGAAATTCGAAACTAATCTCAGAGCTCGGGTATTCACGACTATATTCTCAGAGACTAAGAGGCTCTCCAAGCATTAAGACAGGTGGACTTGACCTATTAAAAACTCATAGTCAAGTAAAAAAAAATTCAGAACAGGTTCGGAAGATTTGTTGAGATACAGAAACAACGAAGAGTACAGCGAATAAGTTTCTTCAACAATCAATAATAATAATAATCTTGATTTTTCCGAGCTTGACGATGGGACAATTGGAGAAAGGCTCGGCAGAGCCGAAGGCGAAAAAAGAAAATGGATGGTGTAGAAAGACGGGAAATAAATTTAATTATTCTTTATTTTCCTTCAAATTGGCATTGTTGTATTAAAAACTATAATTTCTCTCCTCTACACATATAGTTTTTTAAATGTGCGCTATCAAAATAAGAACAAATGGTGAATTGGCAACTCAAATAGGCTCCACATTCTTCCATTTATCTGCGAAAATCGTCCCCCAGCGTATAATAGAAACCTTGGTAAATATTCTAAGCCTCGTGGATTTATGTGTACGAAAAAATGCATATGTGCAGTAAAGGTTTACTTGAGTATTAAAATGTAGCCGTTTATATTTCTTTATGGAGATTCAAACGTATCACCCCCCTCCTGAAACCGTTATGACTTCTGACACAACCACATCTTCAAAGAAGTCCATTATCCTATATATAAATGCCTTCGTTTATCATATTATTTTTCAGAAAACCTAAAATTCGCCCTAACGATCCCAATATATAAGGCTGATTAGGGCTTCTGTTTAGGTTCAAGGTTTGGTCTCTTCTACTGTTCCTCTTCGTTTTCTCAATTCCATTTTATGTTCTGTTGTCTGTTTATTCTTCTCCCCCCACCCCTTACGCGGGTAGGAATAACGGCCTCGGTTGATTAGAGCATTAATTTATTCTGTTTATATACAGTAATTAAAGAATAAAAATGAATTATAAAAATCACCAAAATTGGCTATTTAGACTAATATTTTATTTTAAGGTTCTCTAGATCAGGATTTCTCAAACTACGGGGTCGCGAAGCAATAATTTGTGGTCACGTGAGCTACTTTTGAAACTCCTTATATAATTTCATAATATCAGGAATGAACGCCATATTTATGCCTTTTACTTTATTTTGATCAAAATAATTAAAACTGGGTGATATTTCTTTACCTGTGCTGCATTGCATTCAATTTACATGATGCTGATATTGGGGTCTCGGAAATTTGGCACCCAAATTGCAGGATTTAATAGGCCCAGTGAAGAACTCCACAAATGGACAATCGGTGGATCTATCAAATCCTAGAGATGGCTATTTGTATAAATTAAGGAAATAATATACCAAGTGGAATAAATAAAGAACCTAAGAGAATTAGAAAAAGAAAAAAATATATGTCAAATTGTACAAATACATGTGAGGCAAGCGGTCGGTAGAGTCGCGTGAAAACACACGAACACACACACGCACCTGAACAAATACGAGTCTTGCGCTCACACAAACATAGGCGGGATAAAAATAATATTATCAGCAAAAGGTCACAACGGGCAAGCTGAAAAAATACAGGCTTTGACCAGAAAAAAATCACAAAGGACTTTAAGAGACAAGCGATTCCCAATAATTATGCTGAAACTTAGACATGGGAAATATGTAGGTAAAACAAGTACACATAGATTAAGGAAATCCGCCCAAGGTGTGAAAGTAACGAACAAATTAGATCACTGGGTCTTCCCCACGGACAAGTCAAGGCCACGCCCCTTGGAGACGACACGCAATATATATATATATATATATATATATATATATATATATATATATATATATATATGGGGAGAGAGAGAGAGAGAGAGAGAGAGAGAGAGAGAGAGAGAGAGAGAGAGAGAGAGAGAGAGATTTTGCACAGTAACGCCAATATTCGGCAGTTAATTCATTCGATCATTAAGTCAAAACGTTACGAAGCCCCGTTAACTCATCTAAATCCTCTTGCCTTTAGACTCGATACTTCCCGTAAAACAGAAGCCTATTCACTGATTGCAAATAATTCGAGACGTTTCCGCTTGCCACTTTTAGTAGGCCAATTTGTTGCGTCCTTTCGTGGTCCTTTTCTTCCCCCAATCACGAAGACACCTTCGGTAAGCCTAACCCTAGGCCTTGGTCAAATAAATTCCCCTCTGTGTCGAAGCATACTACAAGACCGTACGGCGCTCCAAACCCAAAATTATCATATCCCCCACTCCCATAGGCTCACCTCTCTTCATTATTACGAAGATTAATTCTTTACCCCTCTCCGTTAGTTCTTTATAACAGTGAGTTTCACAAAGGTAATGATAAATGAAAATTAGCAAAAATTAAGTATCGATTTTCAATACTTGCCCCATGGAGATAGATGTGTATGCATTTGTGATCATGTGTACATATACAGAGGAAGTGATTTAGCGGGTGATCAATAAAGAAGAAGTTAAAAAGAGATCCATTAGATCAAAGTGACTTTTATTAAGCACAAACAAACAACGAATTCTTGGTAAAGTTGTAGTGGAATGAAAGTGAAATAGATGATGCTTAGGGGCATCGTCAATTGAATCGGTGGCAGCGTTCTAAGATGGACTAGAGCTTAGCTGGAAAACCATAGGAAGAGAGTTGGGTCAATGGAAAGAGTTCATCATGAACATCGGCCACAAGGCCTTCATCACGGATATTTTCACGAACTTTTTCTAATTATATAGAAATATATTAACGATCTATGTACATGATCTCTGATGAATGGAATCAGCATAAGTAGTATGGAAACTATCATAGTAACTGTAATAACTTGCAAAAAGAATTAGATCCAGTAGCAAAATGGTCAGAAAGATGGCAAATGAAATTCAACGTTGTTAAGTGTAAGGTATTCTACATACCACAGGGTACGGACGTTATTCATTTGCAATTTTCAATTGCTAATTTTACCTATAATATTTTACTATCATTATCGGACTTTTTCTTCTTAAAAGCAATAACCATTTTCGCTTTAGTTTTTTGCCGAATAATTGATTACTTCGTCGTTGAAATCCATGAGATCATCAGCAATGATCCTATAAAGTCAATGCGTGCATTACAAGGGAGAAAGGTGTTGATGAAAAAGCTCACTAGACTGGTGGTGCATAAGGACATCCGTTACTTGGCACACTAAATGTCGAAGGTGCGAGTTTTGTCTAAAGCAATGCAGGAAAAGCGACTCAAGCACACCAATTAGCTAATCAACGAGGTGAAACACCCTTTGGAACCAGTCATGCTATGGTTCTTCTCCGACGAGAGGAATTTATTCCAAAACCAAAAGATCAACTCCTGATACAACAGGTGGCTCGCTATCGCGTCCAAGGATGTGCCCAGAGTCATGCAGATGAAACTTCCAGCGACAATCATGGCCTTCGGTGTTGTTATGTCGCCAAACCCGTTCCCTAAGGGCCTCATGCTGAACACCGACGGCTGCATCCGTGTTCTGAGCGAGATGGTAAACCCCTGGATCAACCGAGTAGCTGCAGGGAGGCTTTACATGTGAAAGCATGACTCTGTGCCTTGCCACACCAGCTAGAAGACCCAGCTGGTGTGTGTCGGGGAATTTCTTTGATCACACAGCACATTGCATTTTTCCTCCCAATTCCCTGACTGCAACCTCCTTGACGTCTTTGTGTTCGGTGCGGTGGAATGAAAAAAACAACAAATCCAACTGCAACACGAATGACGAGCTGGGGGCTAGACTTACCAGGGCTTTCAAGGGCCTAAAACGGGTGATAGGGACAAAGGTCTGTTGCTGGTTACGAGGTTACCTGGAGGCTGTCATCGAGGTCACAGACGTGTTCATCGAGTGAGTTCGACGGAACATGTCATGACAAACTGACTCAAATTTGACGAATATATCTCAAAAATAAAAACATTGTTTTATTTTTTCCTGAGGCAGTCATCAAGCAAAACTAATACCGTCTGTACACTATATATGTCACGCTAAACCTAGAAGAGGTTATAACATGGATGGTCAAGTTTTAAATATATTTAACATGAAAAAGGGATTTAGGTGTCTTAATCACGAATGATCTAAGATTTTCGAAAGAATGCTCTGTAGCGTTACAAAAGGCCAAAGGAGTTCTAAGATACATAGATGGACATTTTGCATTTAAATCTAAAGAGATTATTCTTCCCTTATATAGAGCGCTTGCAAGACCTCATTCGGAGCATGCGGTACAATTCTGGTCTTCATAGATGCAAAGGGACATTTAAATAACGGAACGCATCCAGCGTCGCGTCGAGCAACGAAATTAATTATTGAAACTTAGAAATAGATCGTACGAAGACAAAGTAAAGCACCTCAATTTACTTTGACTAAACGATCAGCATCTGCGAGGCCAACTTATTGAAGTATTTAAAATACTAAATTGTTTAATAATACAAAGTATGAGCTTGATAGCGAGTTCAAACTAGTAAACAAAATATTTAACACACATTTGGAATGGTTTGAATAGGAATGTCGTACAATACAGGAAATATGTTTAAGAATAGAATTAAATAATATTACTTTAAAATGTGATCTTGCAGAAAAAAAAAATCATCTCTTCCTTACCCAATCCTAAACCCATGACTTCAATCCATTCCACTCTTTTTAGTAGAGTGCAACCTCTATAAGTTACTATGTCGGTCCGTCAGATGGTAACCATTTGACTTTTCAATGTATTTTGGCAATAGTATCGTAACTATTCGTTTATTCTAACGAAATTTAAAACCTTTTATGTTGTTTTACATTCTCTTTCGAATGATATAATTGTCAAGGTCCTCTTAAGGTTATTCCGGGAATGATTTAGTAATAACATCCTAACTATTCGGCCGATTCTAACGAAATTTGAAACCCTTATGTTGTTTTTTTATTTTATTTTAAATAATCTAATTCTCAAGGTCGTCCCAAGGTTAACCCGGGAATTATTAAAAGTAAATGACCTATGGGTCGGATTGCCCCACTTGTTCAAAGTCTTGAAGGTCATAAGTCAGAATAAATAAAAGCAGGTCGACTTAAGTCTGTTGACCTTGTTTTAAGTTAACTTCGATTATATCTTAAGGTCTTATTGTCTCGTAATTCTGTAAAACATTTTTAGATTATCGATGATTCCATTCTTACTGCACCCATACTTCTCCAAATAAATCATCTCCGTGGTGTGCTTTAATTAAAAATCATTAATTCCACTCTCTCCTCCACACAAACTTCATCATGAATTCGATATTTGTTCTTGCTTCAATTTAGCGTCCGTGCTTATACTACTCTTCCGCCCCAACTCCGCCAAGTGCTTGTTGATGTTTGCACTTTCTTTGGATTTAATAGATGGCATATTGGTCAAATGTGAGCTCATTTTATATTACTTTCCCTCTTGTTTATCCACCCAGTCTTTATAAACATCATAATATCCGTTAAATAACTTCGTCTCTATACAAATCATACTATCCTTCATTTTGCACATCTTTAAGAAAACTTGTTTTGGCCCTGTGACTTTTTTCCATTTCTTTCTTTGTGTACAATGCCAGCCTTTGTGTATCTACCCTTTTTCGTCCGTCTGCCCTCTTTGTATGTCGACTAGATTGCTCTATCGTGGGTAGATCTAATCTCTTTCGTTAGCTGAGCATTTTTAATCACTTTATTTCGAAGTTTAGTATGACACTGGTCGTCACGCCTCGTTTCTGGATACACATTTTACTGCTTACTTCAGGCCCTTGTGGCTAACTTTGGACGCGTTGACAACTTCTCCATCCTTGGGTTTGAAGGACGACGTGGGTGATCTTGGGTTCAGCCCTCTACCATTTGCTAAGTGTGTGGGGGGCCATTTTTAGGGGTTACACTCTCTTAAAATTAGATAGCTGAGAGATTCTTGCCACCAACAGTCTTCGTTTGGGACTCCACCAAAAGCACTTACGCAGGCATAGAAAACCAAAATACACGCCACCTTCATCCTTCTTTTTCTTCTCTCACTTTTACGATTGCCATTTCTATATATTAAGTATTTTAAATATTATACCTATTAATGGTAAGTCAATTTGAGCTCGTGTTGAGTGTGGTATGAAAAGTTTACACTTATTATTTTGTCGCGAGTATCCATATATTGTCAATTATTTTTAACGTTACTGGAAACTATGGTTGGTTTGTAGCGTACTTTCAAATCTTTTAGTCATTCCAAACTTCAAATGTACAGACTTCTTCTAAATCCATACGATTTATCAAATTTAATATCAAACTCTTTTTTTTACCCAAATTTCAGACCTACAGGAAACTTGTTCAGACGGGGTAACTTGTAGTCTAGCGCAAAGTTGCCTTTTACTAAACTTTCAGTACTTTTATATTCAACGTTTAAAGAATCAAATTCACTTCATTTTACGACTATCTACTAAATAAGTAGAGAATTTGGGACTTAACTCGTCTCAAAGCATCTATGGAGAAGACTCTAACTTTTCCGAAAACAACCAATTCGTCTATTACCTCCGCTGAAGTTCTATCAAAGCCACTAAAGACTAACCCCTTAGATCCAGGAAGATCGATAGTAACACATTTCAAACTGTTAACTTGGATTGATTTTGGAGAATATTTTTCGTTAATTTCTTTCTTTCGCTTGCTCATTTGCTGTCATCGTAAAACCTGTTATGCTAAAGGTAAAGAGTTACGGGGTTTGTTTGTTTTTACGATCGGAAAATTGTGTTCGTTGCGAGAGGATTTCTTTTACGGGCTATTCCTCATTTTTTTTCACTTACTCTCTCTTCAAATAATGAGGTTTCTTAAAATGTCAATTTTATTTCGACATTGACATTTTACCAAAATGAGAAGAGTTTTTTTTGTTTACAATTGCATAATTGTGGTCGTTGCGAAATAGTATCTTTTACAGGAACTTCCTTTGTTGGTTTTCCACACTTTTTCTTCACTTATTGTGGCTTCATAAAATACTCGTTCAACAAGGCTCTCAAATTCATTTACGATTTAATTTGTAAACAAAATTGCGTGCGATAATTCTGTTTCCCTTCCTTCCGAGTTCGAGTATTTAGTTACAATTTAAGTTAAAACTGATAACTTAATTAAAAGGAGGATTGTGCTCTAATTCTTAATAGAGCCAGTGCAGAATTTAAATTAGTTTCCATTTTTCAAAGTGAATTATGTGATAGAATAGTTGCTTTAGGAACCTTTGAATAACCTTGGTCTAAATCTGCCGGTTAAATACACTTGAAGCCCTGTTGAAATTCCTATTCGTTCCATACGGTTTCATAGCCCCCTTCAACGTTAAACTTTTCAAAGGAGCCTATTTCTTTTCAAACTGTTAACAGAAAATTTTAAAATTTCCATGAAGGGGCTCCTAAATTTCTAATTTTATATCCCACTTCCTTTCTAACAAATTTTCTAAATCCCCACTTTTAAGCGTCAAACTCTTTGCTAGAGACTACATTATGGCACAACGCTGTCTCACCGCGCGCTTTCCTTTATCTCATCAATGCAAGTTTGACGAAGCAAAGACGCTTATTCTGGCCCATTACTCATTACCAATCAAATTTAGTCAAACTTCAGGATCAAGTTAGGGCAAGTGGTGTCGTTGAAGTCGGTGGCTGGATCTCTTGAGGGTGTTAAAGCCGAATCTAAAGTCAATATATTCTCCGCTTTGTACTTTTATTGAAGACCTTGATTTGGTGCGTCAGTTAGGACCTGTTGAGGTTCCTATTGAAACTCCATCTCAAATATCTTGCATTCCGAACCAGTGGCTACTTTGCTGTGTGCTAACACAGAAAAGCTCCTCTCACATACTCGCAAAAGCAAAGGTTTCATCGGCACTCAGAACCGACAGACTTGGAAAATGGTCACTCTTTTATCTGGAGCTGTAAAAATATCGGCTACAATTTCATTTGAATCAACCTCGTGTGAACTCCATCTCTGAGGGTGATGGGGCCCCAATCGTAGAAAGCTCGAATTGGACGAATAAACTGTTTGTTCGGGCTTCATGTCCGAGCCTGACCCTGTGAGTTGGTCAGGGTCCTTTTTGAAACTCGGTTCGGTTTAGTTCTTCATGGAATCCACAGCCTATTTGATGATGACCCTAAAATGAGGGATGAGGGGGCAAAACTTCAACTCGTTGGGAGCTTCGAATCAGGGATGAGCCATAAGGCTCCAGTCGGGAAAAATATGTCCTTTTGAGCAATTAAAGGCTTAATCAGAGTTTGCGGACACTATGACTCTAAACCACACCTTGGATGGTTTATTTACCTTTGGAAAAGGAAATAAAGAGCCACCTAGGAGGGAGAATCTTTCTAATCCCTAGCTTCATTTCTCAAAACCTTTAAATTCAACACTATTTGTTTGAAAAAGCTTCCTCTCAGAAGGTAATCCAATGCGAGCCAACTCTAAAACTCCAAAGGTCGAAATGAATACGACGACGTGAGTAAAGTTATATCACCTGAAAGGTATATCGATTTGGAACCTGAAGTAGAGGAAACCGAATTTAGAGACATCTCTGCACGGAAACTTTTGCAAGTGCAATTCGATCAATTTAAATTTTCGAGAATCGTTCACGATTGGAGTCTGGACGTGAATATGTACTCTGCTTAGAGTCACTGGGTATCAGAGCTTAGGAAACAAGAGTCGCGTCCTTTATTAACATGAAAAAGTCCAAACAGGGGAATTGTCTCGTTACGACCCGAAAAAGTTTGATGAAATGGAAATTCCTCGCTATTCTTTGAAAGATCGTGGCCCGATTAAATCCAAAATTCTTTGTTGTCTTCAAAACTTTGCTCTTTCACCACAGATTATTTGTGTGTTCGTTCAAATTGTGAGAAACAAGGGTAGATGTCAAAATTTAAACCTCTATTAAGTCATGACGTTAAACGCTGCCTTTCGTGGATCAGTTGGGGTAGCAGAATTTATCAACAACGGAGAGGAGGACCTAATCCAAAAAAAAGATCATGTTGAGTGTATCGTGGGATATTGAACAAATTCTCCGTTACAAACAGTTATACAACAATAAAAAAATAATGCTAATCTCTACTGCAATCAATTTCGTCGTTTAAAATCCGCTTTGGGCCAAAGGCGATCCTCCTTTGTAACATAAGTGGTTGTCATTCCCCATCACGATAATGCCCGTCCTCACACAGCTTGAATAAGCAAAGATCTCATGGAGGAGCTCGATTGTGAAATCTTGCTTCATCCTCCGTATTCTCCTGAACTTTTAGAACCATTTGAATGAGGTTGACATCAAGAGAGGGGGTTGAAACGGAATTGAATTCATATTTTTTATGAAAATCTAAAGAATTTTACAAGCGTGGCATTTATAAGCTTGTTGACAGGGAAAATGAGGCTCTAGAAAGCAATGGAGGTTATGATTATTAAATATTTCCATAGTCATAAGTATTTTTCATTTTTAATATATACTCTATAATCGGACGTTATTTTCGTTCCAACCTAATATTTATAACGTTAGAGAAAACTATAGTTGCTCTTAGTACGTACTTTCAAATCTTTCAGATTCCTTTCAGGCTGTAAACGTGCATACTCCTTTTAAATCCATAATTTTTATCAAATCTAATGATCAAACTCCAGCTAAATATTCCACTAATTTCAGCCTTTTAAACAAGAGACTTGCGACCTACAGGAAATCTCTCCTTTACTCGCAAAATCTTGAAGTATGATGCAAGTTGCCTTTTATTAAACTTTCATTATCTTTATATTCAACATTCTAAGAATTAAATTCACGTCATTCTACAACTGCATACTAAGGACCGAGATAATTTGAGACTCAACTCGTATGATTTGAAGTTTATTCAGAAAGTGAATTTGAAGGAAAAAATATCTTGGGCATTCATCTAAATTCCTCTCAATACCAATATAGACTAACTTTTTACATCGGAGAAGATCAACACTACACTAAAACATCATTATATGATTGAAGTATCTTCTTTATGCACATCGTAGAATCGTATCTCACTTGAACAAGGATTTGAATTTTAATGCTTATTTTCTGTTTAATTCTCACTTCTACCAACTTTCAGACGTCTCCTCTAAGGTTTATCGATATCCTATCCCGTTTCACCTAGTTTTCGTACGCTCAACTACTAAATTAGTGTTGTCTCGTCCTTCAAATCCATGTCGTCATAAAAAAAACTAACCCGAATATATTAGGCGCCGTCAGCCACGAATTCTCAATCCAATTTGCTAAAACATGTGATGTTTATTGTTCTCATTAGTTCAAAGAAACACGTTCCAGATATGAAATAATTATGTGGAAGTGCAATGCCCTATAGGTTCTCAATTTATTGCACGTTAAATTTGGGTGATTTCACTGTGGGATTTGCATCTAATCCAGCGTAAATCTTACTCTGTGTTGAGAGACGAAGGCGTGTGACCCAAAGGTCTCTAAAGGTACACACTACTGTACGACAGGCAGCGACTATCGGCGCTGCGCTCGGATACAATTGAATTGGGCAAAGGTAAGGACCTACTACTTAGAGTACGATATTAATAGGTTGGCTTTTTAAAAGGGAATACGTTTGTCGGGTTCGTCTAAAAGGTTATTCGAAAGATAAACACCTCTACAAAAATAAACTTTAATACAAATAATAAGAACAAGGGCATAGATAAATATGGAAATCTAAAGAATAATCAGTACGATCAAAGAATATAATGACAGGCAAAAATTAAGAAAACTTGGTCTGGGAAATATATAAGTGATCCAATAAGTTGGATTAAATGAAAGATTTAGCTAGTCTAATAGCGTTACAACAAATGGGGAATTCTTCTTAGGACTGGGAACGAAGAGGTGGGACTTACAAGGAAAGGAATCCTAGTCACCTCTGGAGGATGATCTGGCGATGTGGAAGACCAATGACCAGGTCTTCGTCGATAGGGTCTTGATGCAAAGGCATCCAGAGAGACTCCGAAGAGAGTTGAGATTACATCGGCTTCAGTGAGAAGTAATCACGAAATCGAGATTCGTCTGCGGAACGGCAGGAAGTCTTAACCAATGTAGTGAGACCAAAGAAACCCATGACCATCTTACTGGACGTAAACGGGTTTCCGTAATCTTCCTCTGAGCGGGGCGTATTACGCAAAGACGATCTGCTGACGAGATTACAAGGGCGAGGGGACCACTTCACTGGAGACAGATACTAGGGTCTGGACGGCAAGAAGCTTGGGTTCTCTCTATCTGCTGAGGGTTTGCAGACATCATCTTAAAGAGGAGCCACAGACATGGTCGACAGAAGACTACGCGAAGCGAAGGTGTCCCAAGGGGATATTGGACGCGGGTTAAGCAAACATGTCTTTGATAATTTCGGGCATCGACGAGGCTAAAGGAAATTAAGCGAGATTCCCAAGGGATATCGGACGCGGCTTAATAAAACATGAACCTTGATAATTTGGGGCATCGACGAGGCGAACGGAAAAAAACGAGAGATTCTCTTCTACTCCAAGAGGGAGAAGATGGACACGGCTGCCACCTGGGAGCGGGACAGCGTTATCAAACTGGGTGTAAGACGTTGATAAAGCACCTCAAATTAAACACAGCTGCGCTGGTCTGTCTTGACTAGAGAAATTCTGTGTGATAACGGCGTATTGATTTCCATGCTCCCACACTCTGTGTTCTATTATTCACCTCTCTCTCTTTCTTTCTCTTGCTCTCATACACTTACTTTTTCTCTCTTCCACAAATGCAAGATGAACTTTCACTATGTAAATTAGACCAAGCCTGGATAGAGAAGATGTGAAATAAGCTATTTGTAAAACGAATAATAATAGGCGATTTTGTTGTCAATCCTAAAATACCACCTCACCATTTCCGCCCAAGTTCAAGGCTACCATCTTCACCAGTATGTTCTAGAGTTTTTTTAAGCAGACCAGTCACAAAACTTTAAACTAACCTAGACACGACATCTTGCAGGGCATTCCTGTAGTAACCCGTGCTATCCCTATTATACCCAGTTCCTCTAAGTTTCCTTCGAATTTTGTACTCCACTTTTCTGATCTACATTACCTTAGCTCAATTTGCGCTCATGTACCACCCAGCACAGTCTTTCACAACCTCATCATGTGACCCATGCAAAAGTATTTCACTAAAATTAAGTATCACTCTACATCTTTCTTTTTAGGGTTTGTTATTTGTACCAACCGTAACTCTCCCTTTTTTTTCACTTACTCTTTCGTTACTGTTTAATAATATTATTAATATAAAATTTATTTTCGAAATATATTTTCCCTTTATATTAGGTAGAAATTTTTGGAAAGTTTATCATTTTTAAATTTTACTCGCTTCAAGGGGTTCAAATTTGTATACATGAGTGGTTACTTGGCAAGACGATTTTTCCTGGCAGTCTTGAATGCATCTCTTACCACAGCATTCAGTGTCGACCAAATTGACCATAACACTGTTATTGTACCTCGAGGGTTTTTTTACTATCCATTTTTCTATTTATTCCAATTCTTCGTTTTCTCTGTTAATTCATTTTAAGACATTGTTGGTTATTGGTTGATTCATGCCAATGTAATTAAAAAACTGCAATTTACCCAAGGTGTGTACCTTGGGTAAATTGCAGTTTTTTAATTACATTGGCATGAATCAATCAATAACCAACAATGTCTTACTTTCAATAGTGTTTAGTAGGTTGTCTACTAACATAATTTTGTTGTTAAATATAATATATGTAGATGCACTTTCTCAAAAGGTATTCATACTTCATGCCAGTTTTTCGCCATAGTTCATGAACCGTATATTAAAGGATAAAGATATTTTGAGGCATTAAAATAAATGTATTAATTGAGACACCTACGAAGATTCAACAGGCTTGTTAGATAAATAAATGAGTTATAAATGACACTTTTTACACGAAAATTCCCAACCAAAAGATATCCATACGATATCCATATGTTTAATTTATATGGTTTAGATTATAACACAGTTCGAAATCACAGTAGTTTTTTCACTTTTTATTTATAATTTAGACTAGTCAAGAATAGTTCCAAATGTTTTAACGGCCATTATTTCAGCATCACAATCTCGACTGTTTTATGATACAAGCAATCATCATGACAAAGTGTTGTGGTCTTCCAAAGTCAAATCGAGAATAATTACAAAATTCAAAAATAAGATGAGGTACAAGAAGATTTCTGAAGAAGTTAGTCCCTAAATCTACAGTGCAGTTAGTTATAAAGAAGTTTAGGATTTATGAGCAAATACAAATTTCTCTCGTTTGGTTCGTCTTCAGAAACTTGCATCCTGTATGTTTCGTAGGATTCTTAGATCTATTAAAAATAAATACAATTATATCTAGAATGGAGATGAGCGATCAATTAGGTGAGGATGGCGTCGATGTTATTTTGAACGCAATGTCCAATAGGTTGAAAAAGAGGAAAAGTATGGACGTCATCCGAAGAAAACACCTTTATTGAAAAACAATAATCCGAGAGCGTGTCGGAAGTACGCCAAAGATCATTTGATGAAAGATTTCAACTTATGGAGCCATGTGCTATGGTCAGATAGAACGAAGACTAAGTTTTTCGGCATAAATGATGTCAATTATGTTTGGTGCCAACGCAGTGAGCCTGATATTACCCCCTTCAACCACCCCACCCACCACTTAGTACAGTAAAACATGGAGGTGGATTTATTATGTTCTAGGGCAGTTTCAGTGCAAAGGGATTTGGTACACTTCATCGAATCAACGGAGCGATGAATAGAGAATACCATAGAAAGTTTCTTGAGGATTATTTGAAGCGTAATGCTAGTAATGGCTTGGCTAGAAAAAAATAAAGGTCTTTCAATATAACAACCACGCTAAACACACATCGAAATCTATTTTTCCTGGTTGAGGAGGGGCATTTTGGAATTGCCATCGCAGCCTGCAGATCTCAAACCACTTAAAAATTAAGTATGAATCGGAAACGTTTTACGAAGACAAGTGGCACAAAATTCCATCCAAGCTTTGTTTGAACCTAGTCAAAATCTATAATTATAATCATTTGAAGAGTGATAGTAATCAAAAGAGTTACCTGTAAATGCAGGAAAGAAACCACAGTGTTAGGATCAATTTATTTACGAAACCAGGTGTTCGACGGAGACATCCGTCATCTTCAATCGCTGGTAAACTAATATATATATATAGAAAGATGCTTAACTTACGGAAACACAAATTTACAAGTCGCAATGCTCCCCAATACCGCCCCCTTTCCTAATTACATTCCGACTTTTAAATTTGTGTGCCTTTAAGTTAAGCATCTTTCTATATTCATTAGTTTAACAGCGATTGAAGATGACGGAGGTCTCCGTCGAAAACCTGGTTTAAGAACATAAGAACATAAGAAAAGAAGGACTGCAAAAGACCATTCATGGCCTACTCTTGGCAGCTCCTGTTCCATTCAACACACAAAAGATTTCTTACCAGAGAAAAGTCATCAACATTGCCACCCTTTAAGGAGTTCGTCAGATATAATCTACAATATACATAAAATGCATCCAGAGGATTATGTCCATTCATGCAACCGCAAAATATAATCTCTTCACTCTTTAGAAAAATATATACATATGTAGATAAAAAAGAGTCAGTCCCATCTAGCAGCTTCATCCATATATTTATCTAATCTATTCTTAAAACTACCCAGAGAGGAGGCTTCTATCACATGTCTAGTGAGCCTATTCCATTCATCTACCACACGATTTGTAAACCAATTCCTCCCAATCTCCTTCCTAAACCTATACTTATCAAGCTTAAACTCATTGCTACGTGTCCTGTCATGTTCACTAAGTATAAGAACCTTACCCAGATCCCCTTTATTATATCCTTTTACCCATTTGAAGACTTCAATCAATTCCCCTCTGACTCTTCTCCTTTCCAATGTATGTAGATTTAGTTTTCTGAGCCTTTCACCATAAGGTAAGTTCCTTAGCCCACCAATCATCTTTGTCTTCCTTCTCTGCACTGACTCAAGCAAATCAATATTGTACCAAAATTGTACTGCATAGTCTAGATGAGGCCTAACTAGCGCCAGATACAGTTTTAGAATGACTTCAGCACTCTTATTGCTTACACTCCTCCTAATGAATCCCAATATCCTATTAGCTTAATTCTTAGCATTTAGGCATTGCTTTCTAGGACGAAGGTCTGAACTTACCAAAATACCCAAGTCCCTCTCACAATCAGTCCTCCCTAAAATTCTGCCATTTAATTTATAACTATTCAATGGATTATTTCTACCTAGACAAATATATTGATCCTAATTAATACTCTGGTTCCTTTCCTTCATATATATATATATATATATATATATATATGTAGAAAACTCGCAAAGTATCGTGTGAGTAAGCAATAAATGCAATAACGCCCACAGGGAAAATTAATACGAGGATTCCAAGTACTTTCGAACTTTATTTCGAGTTCTGTATCAATTCCTTGATAAAGAATTCGAAATAAAGTTCGAAAATACTTGGAATTCTCGTATTAATTTTCCCTGTGGGCTTTTTTGCATATATATATATATATATATATATATATATATATATATATATATATATATATATAAATATACAGGTGGCCCACAAAATAACAAGAAATTTGTTATATTTTATTTAATTGTTTGAAGCATAAAACATTTGCTATCAACACAAAATTTATTAAAACAGAACAAAAACACAAATGTTAGATGTGATGTTCGAAATGCTCTCCGTGGGCAGCGACACAGCGACGTAGACGGACTAGCCAACTTCCAGTCGCCCTTTAGAAAAGTTCAAGTGGGGCATTGTTCCAAGCTTCCATCAACAGAGTTTTTAAGGGTTCTATATTTATTAATTCTCTCCTCTGAAATTGAATTTGATGGAACAGTAAACCCCACATGGAAAAATTCATTACATTGAGATCTATACGTTTTCAGAGCGATTCTTTAGGTTCAATGAACTAAGGAGTATTGGCTCTGAGCCAGGCAATAGTATCTTAGATGTATGGTCATTCGCTCCATCTTGTTACATGTCCTTCATTTATCTGCCTTCATTACTTGGTTTATGAGACGGAACATTCGGGTGCACATTTCAAATTTATACAGGAACTGATTTATTGTTTTTTACTTTCTTCTGAACTATGAAAGTTGTTCTAGGCCAGCAGCATTTCCTTCAATGAACCGCAACTCTGTTTTACCATGCCAGGAGACTGCACCAGGATATTTGGGTGATGTCTGTCATTGGTCAATTTCCACTACCAAATCATTCTTAGAAATGTTCGTTTTAACCTGTACATCACGATAAATAAGATCCTTTATGGGGTTCAAAGGTGCGTGAAAACTGAAATTTGATTGATCGGAAAACCAAACTTGTCATTCGAAACGAGTTATCTTTGCCTGACATTTTTGTTTGCGTGCTTTTTGATGTGCTTCAGTAAGGAAAGTGCATTATATTCTCCTCTAGCACTGTAATTTGTATTGTTTAAGAATTGGAAAAACTGTACCCTTTGATAACTGTAGGTCTCGGCATATTTCACGCAAACTGGAATGTATTTATTGGTGGTGTGACAGTAAGGTCCAACACAGCCCGTTTGGTAGGCAAGAATTTTCTTGATTGTGCCGTTCCACGTTTACGAACTGTAGCAGCAAGTGACCCTTCCTTTTTAAGTACACGGACAACATCGATAAATTGATTTTTTGTTATTGAGCCAAAGAAAACTGGGAAAATTTCTTGGCATTTTTCAGTCTCCAGGTTCGCGTTGAAATTTTGATAACTGTGGTATCCTGGAATTAAAAACAAAGGAATTGTAAAAGTTATATGTTAGTTAATTGTGTCTAAAATACATAATGTAAATCTGAAATGTTTTTATGGGGCACCCTGTATATGTATCTATATTATAATACACGTGGTGTAGAAGACAAGCAAAAATCTATCCACAAAATACTAAATAAAATATGAAAGCCGAAGAATGAGAGAGAGAAAATGACATAGCGATAGATAAAAAGAGATAGAGTGAGAGAGTGTCACAATGAATTTCAAGGGAAAAAGGAAACCTCAAAGGCCTTGCGGCCTACTCGACGAGGTTTTCTTCAGTTGTAATTCCTATTTAAATATTGGCGATATGATGTTTAAGATTTTATCCACGAGAAATGGCACACTGAAACTTGATCTTCCCTGGTGGTAACTAGAGCATTCCCCAGGGGGCTATAAAAAGCGAGTGGTATCATTTTGTGCTATCTACTTACCGCACAATCTGTTTATATAAATATATATATATATATATATATATATATATATATATATATATATATATATATATATATATAAGTAAAAGAACTCAATGGCGAGTTATGGTATATGATAGTGAAACCACTTTATAGGAGCCAAAAGTTTAATTTACGGAACTAATTTCAGTATGTAGTTTATCATACTGAAACTAGTCTCGTAAATTAAACTTTTGGCTCCAATAGAGTGGTTTCACTATCATATATATATATATATATATATATATATATATATATATATATATATATATATATATATGACCACTTATAAATTATTTAACAATATCGACCTGATATTTCCACCTGTTTATTGATTTTGAAATCCAATCAAGGCAAGTTAAAAAATGGAGTCTGGATGCAAGTTGTGCTTGGAGGCCTGAATGGAAAATCTATTGGAAATCGGATGCTGTAATGATAAACAGGAAGTATTGAATGATTAACAAAATATATCTCAAAGAACTAAGTTGTGATTTTTATTTGTCAAAACTAAGAGGTGCAGTTATAATTATTCCGATAAAGTGATTGACAGGGCTTACTGTCATCATGATGCGAGAAAACGTATGTATGTTTGAACATTCCCAACGAATGTTTGTTAATGTGTGTGTATAAAGGTGAATTAAGAAGTTCCTGTATTTGTTCCTTTAAGGGGACATCTCAAAAGAAATGTTTATGGTCTTGCATTAGGCAGGTTTTGCTGGAGGGATCTGTCCCAGATGTTTTCGCTGGAAGTGAGAAGTTCCGGTGATTGCGTAACCATCGTGGTGACGGAAATATGAAAGTCAGATAGTGCAACCTGTCCTATGGGGTGAGGGGAACACAAGATTGCTACCAAAACCCGGAATTCTAATCAAGGAAAAGCTGAGTGGAGTCTAGTGTGGAGAGAGTTGATTGTATCTTCCAATTGTCCTTATTTTGAAACTTAAATGCCTTTAACTTAATGTACATTTAAAACAAATCTAAATAGTGATTGAACCATAAAATTATTATACTATGTACAGATGAAAACAAATAATATATCTTATTATTCTTAGTGCATTAAAGGTTCTAAGTTGATAAGTAAAATAATTGAACTAAAAATCAATGTGGTGAAAAATAATAACTAAATGATATACTGAAGTTGATGACATGAATAAAATATTAACCAACAAAGGTATATAAGCAATCATAACCAGCCAGGGCATAAAACAATAATAATGATGACATACAAAATATGGTAATAATAATGGTTATATATACCGTACATGAAGAGAAAAATCACAAATAATACTTGGGAATAAATAATGAGACGAAAACCCACTAAGGACAATGAACAATGATTTCAAGCGCATTCATCTTCATTATCAAAGCATTTATAAGTAAGAGAGGAGATTTTCTTATCTTACTTGAGGCCGGCTGGGCGGGACTAAGGAACATTAAGAAAATATTTTAGCGATCGAAGTGAGAGCGAATGCGAGAGAAGTTACGGAGGAAACAAAGGGAAGATTTACTAATATTGTGGATGTGGGACTTGAAGGAGAGATGCTCATTAAATACAACGTCAAGATTTCTAACAGAGTTAGAGAAATCGACATAGTTTCCACCCAGAGGGAGGGAGGGAAAGAGGGATTTAATTTTGTATACTAGAGCGGGGGTACCACCTAGAAGAACTTCAGTTTTGGAGTGATTAAGTTTGAGAAAGTTTAGCCGATAGCCAGTCCGAGATAGAAGAATAGGCAGATAGGAGGTCACAGATCGAGTGAGCAATGGTCAAGGGGGAAGAGGAAATAAAGATTTGAGCCTCATCGGCATAGAGGTGGAAGGATAGACCGAAATTACGTAAGAGGGAGCTAAGAGGGAATAAGTAGATAAGAAAGAGGAGAGGGCCGAGGACAGAGCCTTGAGGGACGCCAAAGCGAATGGGAGTGGGGTCAGAGGCGACATCGTTAATCACTACAGATTGGGTGCGAGACGAAAGGTAAGAGCGGAACCAGTCGAGAGCAGCGCCAGAAATGCCAAAGAAAGAGTGGAGGCGATCAAGCAAGACGGAATGGTCAATATTATCAAAGGCAGCGGAGAGGTCAAGTAGAATGAGGATGGAGGCACAACCCCAGTCAGCAGCTCTACGTAAGCAATCAGTAACATTGAGTAGAGTGGTTTAAAATCTGATTTGTAAGTCTCATCAATATTACAGGCAACGATGTAAGAATTAATGCACGAAACAGCTACTCTCTCAAGGACCTTAGAGAGGAAGGGAAGTTTCAAGATCGGGCGATAGCTAGCTGGGTCGGAAGGGTTAAGTTTCGGCTTTTTAAGGATTGTACGGATTTGTGCACATTTGAAGGAAGAAGGGACAACACCAGTAGCAAGGGAGGTATTAAACAGGTGGAGGAGCATTGGGAGTATGACAGGCAATATTTTGATTTTATAGCTTGTGGGAGAACGAGTCACAAGGAGAGCCAGATTTTTTAGAGCGCGAGAGTAAGGCAGACAACTCAGAAGCGGTCACAGCAGGAAATACGTTGAGCGGCCGGGGGTGAGATCAAGGAGAATGTGAAAGTCCTGATCAGGCAGTCGTGGAAGGAAGGCACGAAGGTTGATAACTTTATCAGCGGGGCTGATGGGGGTGGAGACTTGGTGTGAGGAGGTCAGGAAGAGAGCAGGCGGAAAATGGAACAGGGGTCATTCTTATTGTCGGCTAGAAATTTACGCGAATGGGCTTCACGAGCAGATTTCAGTTTAGCCAAGTAGAGAGATGTCGCAAGACGGTAAGTGAGCGAAAGAGCAGTTGTATCTTGCCCACGGGAGCGAGCTTTACGAAGAGCTCTTTTATGGGCACGTAAAGACTGTCTCGAGCGTAGGAGTTACAGCGAGTACCCTGGGGCGCGGTGACGGCGAGAGGAGGACGAAAGAGTAATAATGGGGGAGTGGGCATTAAGGCAAGTTAGGAGGGATTACTCCAAGGATGAGAGGATTTGGTAAGGGGAGGCGAGAGCGTCGGGAGGGTGTAAATTAGAGGCAATATCATTAAGGAGAGATGGCATGTCAATGGAAGCTAGCCGTCGGTAAGGTTTTGGGATGAAAGGAGACCAAGAGGGCAAAGAAGTGGGGGTTGAGACGTTAAAGTTAATAAGGTAATGGTCATAAATAGCATTAAACAGGATAGAAGTGGTCAAGTTGGAAATTTGACAGTCGGAAATTACAAAGTCTAAAATGTTACCATGGGAGTGCGTTGGGGAAGAAACGTGTTGAGTAAGAAAGAAGAAGTCAAGGATCTCAAGGAAGGCAGGTAGATTAGGGTTAGTGACTGGGAGGTTGAAGTTCCGTTATGCAGAGAAGATGACCCGATGGGGAGATACTAGCAAGAAGGTCACTGAATTCGTCAAGAAAAAGATCAAGGGAGGAGCTAGGGGGGCGGTAGAGCACAATAATTGTTAGAGAGGGAACAGAATTAGAGACAGAGATAAGGGCCTCAAAAGAAAGAAGAGAGGGGGTGGATCAAAGGGTATTCATAGAGAAAGAAGCACTATGAATGAGAGCAACCCCTCCGCTACGTTTTTTCCGGGGGTTATGGGAGTAGACGTAGCCATCAGGGGTCGCTAGCGACAAGCAGCCATCAGTCTGATCAAGCCAAGTTTTAATGAGACCAAGGAGGGAGATACGCGAATTAGTCAGGAGATCGCGAATGAACTCCACTTTATTAGCGACGCTTCTAACATTGAGTAGAGACGCATTATAAACTTGGAGTAACAAGAAGTAACAAGGAGTAACAAGGAGTAACAAGGAAAATAAGTACCCTAGAAGACCTTACGATCCATTCCATGAGAGTACCTTTGGACTAGCTTTCAAGCGGGCACATCCCCGCTCAATTGCCTTACGTCCTCCCTAAACTGCCACTTTCCAAGACTTTGTCTAGTTTTGTCTTAAACTGGTCAACAGAATTGCGGTTGACAACCTCCATCGGACGTGCATTCTAGCTACCGCAAATACTCTTCGTGAAAAATTTCCCACACAGATCGCGGTTGTAACGCTTCAGCTCAAGTTTGAAACTGTGATTTCTTATCCTGCTCTTATTAAGGCTGAAAATATCCCTGCAGTGAACATTATCGAAGCCTCGAAGTATTTTGAAAACTTCGATGAGCTGACGACGCAGTCTACGGGTTTCGAACGAGAACAGATCTAATTCCCTTAATCTATCTTCATAACTTTTATGTCTGATAGAGGGAATCGGTTTGGTTGCCCTGGCTTGCACGCGTTCCAATCTGGAGATGTCCTTTCGAAATAAAGGACGTACGTCATACTCGAGGTGCGGTCCAACGAAGGAGTTGTACAGACACAGTACTATCTCCTTGTTCCGATATACAAATTGTCGCTTTATATACCCTAACATCCTTTTGGCTTTCTTCTCAACCTCAATACACTGTTCCGATGGATTCTAGAGCAGCGCCCTTAAGGATATAGGGTAATTAGGGATTTTGGTGGCCGATATGCATCACTTTGCATTTGTTTACGTTGAAAGGCATTTGCCACGTATCAGACCACTCCCCAATCTTCCGAAGATCATCTGGCAGGCGGGCAGTATTTCCATTCTTTGCAACGTTCATACCAAGCTTGGTATCGTCGGCAAATTTAAAAAAACTTGGCAACCATGTCATCGTCCATGTCGTTGACGTAGATGATGAATAGTAGTGGTCCCAGGACAGAACCTTGAGGCACCCCGCTAGTAACGGGCACCCACTCAGAAGCCTGTCCATTCAGCACCACCCGTTGCCGTCTGCCATTTAGCCAGTTCTCTATCGAACCTTCTACTTTTCCGTCTATGCCCAGCGCTCGCACTTTCCGGAGAAGGCGGCGGTGTGGTACCTTATCAAAGGCTTTCTGAAAGTCTAAGTAGACCACATTCACTGCCTTGTCCCGATCATGCTCAATGAAAACAAAGTGGAACAATTCCACAAGGTTCGTCAGGCATGACCGTTGCCTTTAGAAGCCGTGCTGGGAACTCCTCAGTAGCAAGTTTGACTCTAAATGCGACGTCATTTTTTCTACCATGATGCTTGCCATCAGTTTACAGACTATTTAAGTCAGACTGATAGGTCGGTAGTTCGACGATTGGCTACGGTCTTCTTTCTTGAAGATAGGAGTCACCTCCGCTTCACGCCAGTCTTTAGGAACGCATTCGGTCCGGATTGACATGTTTAAAAATGCGCTTAGGTGTCGTGACACTTGATCGCGCACTTCTTTAAACACTTTAGGTAGAAACTCATCCGGGCCAGGTGACTTATTCGTCATTAGGTCAGTGATCTTTTTGATTTCTCCTTCGGTGAAGTCCATATCCTCCAGCTTTTTCCCCGAGTAGGAATCCGTTGGCCTGGGGATGGGACGACACACTTCAGTAAACACTGAAGAAAAGTAGTCGTTGAGGAGGTTAGCATTTTCTGCATCTGAGTGCTTTAACGTCCCCTCCTCATTCATCAAAGGGCCAATCGTTCGATTGATTAGTTTACGGCTGTTTACATATTCAAAGAACTCCTTGGGATTCTCTTTACAAAGTCTTGCTACTTGGAGTTCCTCAGACTGCTTAGCCGCCCTTATGCTGGACTTCACTCTCCTGGCTAGCCTCCGGTATTCGTAAAAGTCACCCGAGATCTTCGATTGCCTGTACACATTTCTCTTCTCCCTAAGCAGTTGGCCGATTTCTCGATTAAACCACTTTGGTTGAACAGAAGACCGGTGGAGGTATTTCAGAGGGATAAAACGCGATTGAAGACTCATGAATGTGGTTTTGAAACTATTCCACGAGTCTTCAACAGCATCGCACACTTTTAGCCTCGCGTCAGTCAGTCAAGCATGCATACCTGCAAAGTCTGCTCATCTCAAATCAAGTTTCCTCGATTTACTAGTTGCAGGCCCTGCCTTCGGGACTTTGACTACAAATCTAATTAGTCGGTGGTCACTGCCACCGAGCTCTTCGCTAACAGAGAGGTCCTCAACGAGGTCATCCTCAGAGATGAAAACCAAGTCGAGGATATTATCTACTCTCGTTGGCTCTCTCACCCATTGAGTCAGGAACTTGTTGTTCGCAAACTCCAGGAGTAGTGCATTCTCGCCACAGGGTTCTCTGGTTTCCCACTCAACATGGGTATTGAAGTCACCCATGGTGATACACACTCTATCTTTTACAAGTTCGCCCAACAGCTGGTACAGACTCCTGTCCTGTTCTAAGAGTTGGGCAGGGGGTCTGTAAAGCACCAGGGTCCTGTATCTGGCAGGACCTATCTCTAGGTCAACACTTAGTAGTTCATGGTCGGATACGATGTTGTAATCCGTCGAGTTGAGAGTATCCTTGACATACATCACACCGCCACCCTCTCTGTCTGGCCTATCTTTTAGGAAGAGCTGGTAACCGGGAATCGTGAATTCACCTTCAAAATCTCGGCTTGAGGTTTTTATCCATGACTCCGTTATGGCCACCATCTCAGGTTCTTCTGTTGCTACGAGGCCACGGAGCTCAAAAAACTCGTTCCTGATTGACCTTGCATTGAACGGAAGAACTTTCAGGGAGTTCCAGAGTGTAGGACTCCCTACGCTCTTTCGTTTACTGGCTTACTTGCTGGAGCGGTGCCACTCCTCTTTGCGACCTCCGAGAAGGTCGTTTCAGGAGTGAAACGGGCGTACTGGCGTACGTCCGCCTTTACTCTGGGCCTGAAATTCCTTAGGGTCTGTTCCACGACATCTTGTATCATTTTGCAGTGTTCTGCCTTTCCTTTAAAGGAAAGGAGTACTCCATCCTTTTGGTAGAGATCGTATCTACCATAGGAAGTCGGTAAGGGTCCACAAAAAAGAACCCCTCCGCCGTACACAAATCTCCGAGGCGTCGATTAAGGGAGACGTTCCTTGAGTGAGCGGTCCGGGTTGGACCTCTTCTTGGGAGCATCCCGACCACTACACGTCTGCGTGTTTTAAACCCAAGAGAGTGGGGAGGTTGGGGGGAGTGAGGGAGACGGGGGGTGAGGTCGGTGTAGACGGTTCAATGAAAAATAACTTTTTTAAGACCGATGATAAACGGACTCTCCTTTTTATAGGACGAGATTGATTTCGAGCGATCCCTAGTGCTTTAATTCTAGAGCCAACCGAGGAAGATACCTTAAACCCTCTATTAAGAGAAAGAAGTGTTGCTTTGTCCATCATTGAAGGATGAGAAATATAAGTAGGATAAAATGTATAAAAATTTGATGTGGAGACAATAACAAAATAAAATTAGGGAAGCAACAGCGAAAATAAAAATGAGCAGGTAAGAATATGATGTGAAGAAAAAAAAGGGGTCACAGAGAAGCAACAAATTCAATAAAAACAACTACTAACAAAAAAAACAAACATATACCGAGAATGGCGAAGTACAAAGCACGTGTCAATGCAAATATAAAGCAGCGCGAAAAATTAGGGGAGGGGGGAAGAAATAAGGCCGAGGAATTAGTTGGAATGAAACAAGTGACCGCGTGGGTCAGAAGGCAGAATAATCCTGAAGAATTTAGGCTGGGGGGGGGGGGGAGTGAGCCAGGAAGAGCAAGGGAAAGAAAAGGTAGATAAGAACTGAGATGAGTCAATAATAGGGATAAAGGAGTAAAAAGAGCACAAAAGAAAATAATATGAAGAAAAACACGGGGCAAAAGAAAAATACAAAGTAATAAAAACACTACCGAGAATAGCAAAGTACAAAGCACGTGATAAGACACATTAGAAAATAATGGAATTATAGACTGAAACTAAAACACGGAGGCAGGCAGAAAAGTTTAACATTTATCTAGTTCTTTCTATTTCTATTAAGTTTTTTTACTGTTTGTCTTATATATACTTTTGGGCAATCCCTACATTCTTATGTTGTTTACCTGGACGGAATACAAAGTAGACGTGTATTTACATACGACGTTTTTATCTAAATATCGAAGGAGAAGTGGGAGATGTAAAATAGGTTGGTTGAAAGGGAAGCAAATTATATTTTTAGAGTTAAAATTATGTTGTTTCCTAATAGGATGCTAGAACATTTTTTAGCTAGACTATAGCAGTCTCTAACCAATAATAGGGATAACAAAGTTTTTGCCTTATATTATAAGTATAAGAACTTTTTCGGCAATTAATTCAGGACAGCCAATCCTCAAGTCACGTAAATACAGCAAATTAAAAATATTACGTTTGACATTGTTATGATCTTTGGAATAAAAATGAACGAACAAATTATGGGAGGTTGCTTTGCCATACACTTTATATTTGAAGCCATGGAAAGTTTTATGAAATAGTACTTCAAAAACGAAAGGCTGCAGTCCTTTTCTTTCTCGACGGTGAATTTTATTGAAGGGCCGAAGCGGTTAATGGATGTTATAAACGTATCTATATTTAGATGTTTAAGCTACAATGAAACCACATCATAGAAATACCCTAACCAAATTAAAGCAGTGTCGGTAATTAAAGGCAAGTAATAACTCTAAAAACTCATATACAAGTTTGAAAAGACAGGTGAGAGACAATTCCCTAATTTTATTCTGAGTTCCCATTCATCGTATAGTTCTTTGCATTAACGACCGCAAGTTCCCTTTTAATGGACAATAGTATTGCCAGAAGTTTGGTATGGCGATAGGGATTGTTGTTTTACATGTTTTATGGCTTTATGTTTCTTATGCGAGCACAAATATTTTCTCTGCTTCCCTGAAAGATGTAGGCATGTATGCGATTCTGTCCAACCTTGTATGAGCCTTTATATGGGGTAGAGAAAGTAGGATGTATCTGAGTGTCTTTTAAGAAAACGTGTGTATATTCCTACATATTTCTTGTAATGAAAGTTTCTTGTGGAGCACAAGGGCGAGGAAGGATGAGAGCAAGGAAAATAATGGCTTCTTGATGTGAATGTCTGGGCCTATGTTGTAAAGGGTCGCTGTGTTTGCAGACTAATAAATTACCTTGAAAAAGGTATGAAGTGTCATAAACTAATTGAGCCAAGGAAATCTTGCTTCTTGGCGTATTGCATGACAAGTATAGTCGATGGAAGATTGTGTAGCCATTCTCCTGAAGATTATTTTGCCAGAAAAGATGCTCGGATGTCTCTGTGTTTTCTTTCGAGAACGGCATTTCCAGTCGCATTAGCAAGAGAGGTGAAAATTTGTTTTAATAACTCCCGAAACAACCAAGAATACAACTTAAATGTCATCTTTGACCATGTCAAAGAGCTTTAGTGATAAATGCCTCAGTCGCTCGTCAACGATCGGTTCTTGCCTCACAAAATGATGAAAATATGAATATGAAACACTAGCTCTCCTTTACTTATTACCCTGTTCGTTTGGGGTTTGTAAACTTCTCTGCACATAAGAAAGAATTGATCTACTCTAGAGCTGGTTGAAATTGAAAAAGAGAGTGATGAAGTAATAATGCGCTTACTTATAGCGTTTGCTGATTGATTAGTGGTCACGTCTACTAAGCATGGATGCTTAAGGTCAACCAAATGATTATAATTTACATAAAAATCATCCCGGATTATCGCATTTATAACATCGCACACTAAATATTTCCACGTTAGATTACCTCTTAAACCCAAAGAGAGATTAAGTATACATTCACCAAAGGTACGAATTGGGTATTTTGTTTTGGTCTGAAGGAAAACTTTATTCTCTAATTATTGCATATCGTCGTATGTAGCATGGAGAATTAATATCACTGACCATGTGTCGACCAGGAACCTTCTTCCTATGGAGCGATAAAGTGCAAACAGGGAGAGTGGGGAAACAGATGCGACAACATTCATTTCTGTTTCCCTCAGAAGTTATCAGAAGTACCATTCTCTTTGAGATCAGGTGCACAGTGGTGTGCCTGGTTAGCGTATTGGAGGTGGTACCAAGAGATGCCATCCTGAATAGTTAGATAGTTGCGCAATCCAGCGGGGGAGTTGCGCAACTATCTAACGCGCTCCAGTGAGAGATTTGCTCGATCCAGTGAGAGTTGTGCGATCAAGTCAGGGAGTATGCGATCTACTGAAAGAAGTGCGCACGTGATGTTGAGTGCTCTCTGAAATTATCGTTCAAATTCTCGAGAATGGTCAGCCTTTATGAGAAAGTTGAGAGCTCTTCCTTTATAGGGATAAATGCTTTCTCCATCTGCTCACGGAATTGTTGTGAGCAATCATTTGGGTTTGAAATCACCTTTGTCTGAGAGCTACGATCGGGAGCTAGTGAGGTAGCCGTAGCGAGTTGATCAAGTAGAGTATCCGGGGCTTGAATTCAGGTGCTTCTTGAATGCAAAAGGAAAGGCGGTGAACGAAGGATTCTAGAAGAAATTCGGGGCTCGCCTTATCACCTAGTGTCTTTCAAATTCTTTAAGAGATCATCAGGAAAAAGATTGGGTGGCCAAGTGGAATGAGCCAAAAGTTCCATCTTTCAAGTTGTGGATGGGGTGAGCTTTTACAAAATAGCGACTCAGAGGGTTTGATAACTCAAATTAGTGTGGTCTTTCCAAGAAAAAGAGTAGCTCAATTTAGGTGAACCATGAGTGAGGCGAGGCAGCCTGAAACTCGAGCAAGTAAATAGCACAGATTGTGTTTACCGTGATAGCTGTGTTGCGGTCGTGCATAGTTGTTGGATTTTGGGGTCACTACATTGTAGTTAAAAGGGGCTACTGCTTTTGAAGAGTGTGCTGAATTTGTGTAGCTTTTGTGAGTAACACCCTTTCCACTTTCTGTCTTCTGTGGGCCCAAGTGTTTTTCAGCTTATATGCTATAAATTCAGTGGAAATTCTTCTTTTCCTCACAGCTCGAGAGAAATTAAATCTGTACAACGACTTTAATAATAATAATAAATATGACCACTTTATATAGAACTTTAAATCCAATCAAGGCAGGATAAGGAATGGAGCCTGGATGGGGGTTTTTCTTTGGGTTCTGAATCGATACTTTAATGAGTATAGGCGAGTATAGTCGGAGACTGTAATGATGAACAGGTAGTAATAAGTGAGTATCAAAACGTATCTCAAAAGAGCTAAGTTCTAATTTTTGTTTGTCAAAACCAGGAGGCGGAGTTATAATTATTCCATGACTTGATGGCATGTGTTTAGTGATGTTAAGATAGGCGAATATCTCTGTATCTATGAACACTTGATGAATGTTTGTGGTTGTTGTTCCTTTAAGTGGCCTTTCAAATGAAATGTTTATGAATTTGCACTAGGTATGCTTTGCATGGGGGACCTATCCCAGATGTTTTCTCCGGAAACTGAGGAGTTCCAGTGATTTTGCGCTTCAAATACACACATACCACCCAAAATTCTTTGAACAACTTGCGTCCAATGAACCAAGACGCAGGTGTATATTTAATCCCCTGTAAAGATTGTGACAAATCTTACATTAGTGAGTCGGGTCACTGTAGTAAGAGGATCAAAGAACATCGTGCAGATATCAGGAGAGGCTCACTTCCGTACAGTTTCTTCGTTCATATGCAGAATTATGACCATAGATTCGAATTTAACCAAGCCAACTTATTTATAAACTCAACAATTATATAGGAAGGAGGATTGCTGAATCAATCATTATTAGCAAGGTCGATAACTTTAATATTTCTTAAGAACAGTATACATTTAACAAATATGTATATCTCGCATACTGTTGCCCAATCCATTTATAAACCGCCAGAATCACTCAATCTCCGGGATTAACAGTTGTTTCCCCATCCCTAAACATATTCGCATTTTTCATTATATTTCCATTGTTTCACTTTGTTTAGTCTGATTTTAGGCCCATTTTCACTGCAGTCGCATCATACCTTTCATTATACAGTTGATAATGGCGAAAGCCAAAACTAGTTATGTTCGTAAATAAATATATATAATAATAATAATAATTGATAATCACAATTATTTTACAAACACGGCTACATTTCTTTTTACATATGCGTGTGTAAAAGGGAGAGAGAGAATTCTGGACCACAAATCAACTGAGTGAATCTTTGTTCTAAATTTCCCCAAATCCCGGATTGCAAAGGAATTACAAATACTTTCATTCAACCAGCGCAAATGTCGAGAACTCTTTGAATTGTGGACGTCGCAACTCATTTAATGCCTTATTTGATCAAAGTTTTCAACCTAAACTCTCCCCCTTTAAGAAAAGATCCAGGGTTTATTACCTTATAAACATCGGCCCCCAACCCTCTCTTTGACCTCATGTCTTCTAAGGCTCTCTTTCAAACCTTAGGGACATTCCAGGAAGGAGCTGAGATCGAGTTTTTTTAAAATCTTGTCACATGAAATCTTCCTACTGGAGAAAAATGTATTTATTTATTTCCTCATTCCTTTATTTATGTATTGTTGAAAAAGAAATAGATGAGGATGATCAATAAAGTTTGTGAAGGCAAGTTCTTCACGAAACTGGTGACGTTAGGGATAGTAAAAAGGGGGGAACGTGAAAAGCCGAGTTTTCTAAAGAGGAAACTACTTCAAGCCGAGAGAGTGGAAAATCGCAACTTTCGGTGGATGCAATTTTGTCTGTACAGCCATGCCCTCGTCGAGGCCCTATAGTGATGGTGTTGAGAAGCCAGTGCTGTGTAAGTGGGAAGTTTATCTTTGGAGGTTGGTTGTATTCCATTCACATGATGTATCATCTCTAGAGAAGTATAGTCGGCGTTCATTAACGCTACTAATCTTACTCTCTCCACGCCACTCCTTCACATCCGATGGGTCTGGGCACCACAAAGGTGGGTGTTGTAATTTGAAGGTTAAGACCCAGCAACCTGTCGGATACCACCCATGTTAAGCCCCCAGACGAAAAAGGAAAGCACATTCCGAGACAGTTCGTTTTTCTTTACAAAAAGCATCTCAACGTATAAAGAAACGTACGAAATACAACAGCATAAATAGTAAGTGGGGGAAGGTCCTCATTTGCCTAACGCTAAACAGTAAAGACAAAATTATATCAAATCTTTATTTGAGATGTGGTGTGGGAAGTAATGATTGTATATAATGAAAACAGTCTTGGATAAATGTTAAAACTGGTGAAAATGTCAATTCACACACCTTTCTTGAGATGAAATTATTCCATTCAACGCTTGGTTTAGCACTATTCCACTCGATTGCGTGGTTACAATTATACATTTGCATAAATTATGCAGGTTGATCAATTTGGTTACGTACTTTGGTCGTGTGTTGTATTTCTCATGTTAAATCAACCAATCCCTGATGTTAGGGTGAAGTATCAGTGAGCCTCTACTCTCCCATCTGTACTCATAAAAAGACACCTGATGAGTGCTCCAAAAGACCTGTGGGTATAGAAAAATTCCGAGGAATAGGGTATCTGGAAAACGGGTGAAGTTAGCTTTGCTGATAACAACTTGTAATGAACTAGTAGTTATTAAACGTCCTTTCAAGGAAGCTAAACATGAAGGAGAGCGAACGATCTGAGAGCCATGACCCCGAGAAGGTCAGTTTCGCAACAGAGGAGAGTGAAGATCATGCGGCAGGAAACATTCCCATGTCGATTCATAACTGGAAAGAGGATTAAATATGAGCGACCTTCACATAGTAAAGTTGAGTGGGTGGAGAAGTCCGATGCCACATGGGCAAACATGCTGCAATTAGTATTTGGGGGGATTTCGTTCCCATCCGGTCCCATGTCTGGGCTAGAATCTTTGGTTATATATCTTCAACATATTTTAACTTTGTCTTCACTACTTTGGAGCAGTCCTTGTTGATTGTTGCTTTCAAGTCACAAATACATAAGCAAATAACGACATAAAAGGTAGAATATTCCTTATTTAGGGATATTTTGCCACAATTTTAATCATGATAAAGTGGCAATATTAAATTTTAATTAAAATCCAAGATTGCCATTTTTAGTCGCGTGCACGCAGCTCTATAAATTACTACGTCGGTTCGAAGTTCGCCGGTCGGTCGGTAACCAATTTACTTTTCAATGATATTTTTGGGGCAATACAATCATAACTATTCGGCTGATTCTAACGAAATTTGGACCTTAATTGCCAAGGTCCTCCCAAGGTTAGTCCGGGAATTGTTGAAAGGTTTGAAGGGTGTAAGTTCATAAGTCAGAAGAATTGAGAACACGCGACTTAAGTCTGTTAATTGGCACATGTTCAAATAATGAGTTGCAGTGGGGGTACATTCAGAGTTACCAATTTTGAATTGGCATTTCGGGAACATCAATATTTTTACATTTTTTGACGGATAATCAAGTTATAAATGGAAAAACTATAATAAAATAAATGGAAGTTTTTAATGGAAAGACTAAAATAATTTCCTGTATCAAAGATCCATTACATCGATTTTATTTCTAACCAATATTATCATATCTTATACTGTGCGCGCTACAACCAAAACCATAGCGTGGGCACAATACTCCCACAGTAGGGTATAAAAGACATTGTGAAAACTAATACTGTGTGGGCACAATTCCTCCACAGAAGGGTATAAAAGACATTGTGAAAACTAATACTGTGTGGTCACAATTCTTCCACAGTAGGGTATAAAAGACATTGTGAAAACTAATACTGTGTGGGCACAATTCATCCACAGTAGGGTATAAAAGACATTGTGAAAACTAATACTGTGTGGGCATAATTCCTCCACAGTAGGGTATAAAAGACATTGTGAAAACTAATACTGTGTGGGCACAATACTAATTAGTTGAAATTTCTGTTTAGCTGTGATTCAGATGTGAATTAATTGATCATAATGTATATGTGTTATGTTGTTGCTGTTAATAGGTTTGAACTTATAGTAAGATATCAATTGCAACTAATTAGTCAGAATTTCTGTTGTGGTAAGTTCTGGCAGTTTATCTGATAATTCTTTTGGCCTGAGGGATTTGTAAAGAAGTTATACACTTTTAAAGTAGCATTTAGCTCTTAATTAGTCGCAGTTATGCCGAAGTATGTTGTGGCAGTTAATCATTATGGCATCTGCCTAGGAAATAATCCCGAATAGACGGGATGTTACAGCAACTAGCGACCAATCTGTCTGAGGTTGGACCCTGACTGGTTGAGACTTGGATCGGTAATGGACAATGGAAAGTAATATAACCGTGGACCTTTAACATGGCATACAAAAGTTAGCCTTTTACTAGCTTATACTTTATAATCATCACTGGTGTGGCCTGACGTTCACTTGAAAATCGCTGGTAAGCCCGTAGGCACTAGTGGCCGATACTCATTAGCGAGGAGAAAACCTTTCGTGGCCTAAGGTAGAGTCACCCGTCCCGCGTCAGAGGAGTGTGGATATAGGAATGGCTTCAGCAGCTTCCAGGACGTAGATGGGAGTGATTTATTTGTATGCAGAGAGGAAAGGTGTTGTAAATGGCTGAGTGTGTGATGAACTACGTGGCTGGAGTTATCTGAGCGTATTCTTCAGACTCGGCGCACTCCTTGTGCTATCGCCGGGATTCGAGCACGATACCCAGGAGTGGCAATCCATTGCTCCATCCACTAGATTCGTGATTACGGGATTTAAAATGAGAAGAAAACGGTTGGAATCTTTTCTTTTTCTGTGGGTAATCTAAACGCATTCAACGTTCGGTAAAGATCACAAGAGTAATTGATACGAAAGTATATCTCTCCCTTACAGAGTGAAGCAAATCTTACTTAAAATTTTATTGAAACTATTTAGAAATACAGAATTATAAAATAAAGATTACCAAACAAAACACCTAATATCCATCCAAGGCCAGAGCGAGAAGAAAAAGCAGAAGGAAATCTCTAGCGAGAGCAAACTAGAGCAGTAGACTGACCGGATTAGTTGATTTGATATAAGATACCCGATGTTTCTCCCTGACCACACCGGTGTTAGCTGTATCTATATGGAGCCAATGAGGCATTATAGCGCGCCTCGCAAAATAATGAAAAATCCGTCTACAGCGGGATTCAGACCCGTGACCTCACGAATGCGAAGCTCAAGCGCTATTACTGGACCACGATGGCATCAGGACACGTAACTTGATATCACTTAAGACCTCCAGGTAATCATGGCCAAGGTATTGACTTGGATTTCTAAACATACTTTTCAGGAGATTAATCGCTGGTATTTCTTTTCTTTTTTTTTCATCGCTATCCTTCTCGCTCTTTTAGTAGACTTTCTCATCTGTGATTAAGTAATATTTACATTTAAAACATACTTAAGTTCATTTTTAAACATGTTAAGTGGCGTGATTTCCACTATTCGGCAAGGTGAGATAGGGTAGTCCAGGTATGTATGACTGAAGTGATTTTGACTTTGGTGGTGTTTAACTGCTTTTTTACCATTTTGAATCCATTATGGCGAGTCTTTGTTATATATCGTCCTTCTCGAGCAGTAGTAATCCCTAATTTATGTATATTATTGAATCCTTTCAGTAGTTAAAATACTAGTGAGTTCCTACTTGATCGCTTACTTGTGAGCGATAGTAGGTGTAAAGATCGAAGTCTTCTTTCGTACTGTTTAGTGATAAAATCGGGAATTAGTTTGGTTACCCTAAGGGAGTGGTTTTCAAACGGGATGCTACCAGAACCACCTAAGGATGCCACGGGAGTGACCCCCCCCCCCAAAAAAAAAAAAAAAATCATTTTTAAAATGCCTAAATTGCAAAAAAATATGTAATGTAAACATTTCTAAAAAAAAAAATATGAAGACAATTTAAAAGTATTTTGCAACTAGCTTTCCTGCATTGTGCAACGTATAAATAACGAAAAGAGAAAGATTGCTGACAGTGAATGAAGAGATGAGAGTTGCCTTCTCAACTATAAGTCCCGATATTAAAGAATTATGTGATACTGATCAAGCTCAAATTTCCCTTTCGTTTAAATTAGCTTAAATGTCAACCGTGGTTAATTTTGAAGTTCTTTCCACGTAATTAAGTATTTATGCGTAAATTATTTTATATTTGGGTACCATGGCTGTTTCTAGATAGCAATTAGGGTGACACTATCATAAAAGTGTTGAAAACCACTGCCCTAAGGTGGTTCGCCCGTTCTAACAGCGCTACGTCTTTATTTATCTAAGGAGGCCATACTCGTATGTGAATAATAGATAAATACTTCTTCGATGTAAAAAAGGAATTCCAGACAATGTATTAGAGCATAATGTTAGCTTTCTTAATAATTGTTTAAACCCTTTGGAGTCTTCTAATATTAATACTCCTAGATTCCTCTTTTATATCTATTAGTTATATCTAATTTTTCCTGTTGGTTCGCCACATTACACGTAAAAACGATTATATTTCCTAGTTCCGTACCATCTGCAAATTTGGAAATTTTACTAAGCCCTTATCAAGAGCATTTATATATGCCATGAACAAAAATGTGACAAGTAGAGATGGTTCAAGTACTCAGCTTGGAATTGGGTGTCTAGTCCATATTTCCCCCATTTACAACACTTTGTGAACGATTTGAGCGACATTTTTCTATGCATCTAAGAAATCTCACTCTTATTGTGTGTGGAGCTCTCCCCGGCCTCCTCCTGGATTCACGGCATTCGTCTTCTCAGCCGAGAGCGGACGTAAAGGTCCACGCGCGAAGAGGTCGGGGTACCGATTGATGGAAGCGCTGCGCTTAACTCCACGCGGGTAGGGAGATCTTACATTCGTTATTAAGACACATAGGCACTCTAAACACCGACTTCATCGATGGGTGGTTATATCCACATACCTCTGACGTGGAATGGATCTCCTTTACGCCCAGGTTACAAAGCTTCCTATCTGATCGCCTTTATGTGTCAAAAAAACCCAAAATACTTCGAGAGACTTTCTGCCTCCAAAAAGGACAAAGCGATTGTTATGTCGGTTTCCTTATCCGATGAGAGAGTTCCATCCTGCCCAAGAGACGGATGGCTTTCTCTACCTATCTACATCATATTGTATGCGCTTTAATTTTCAGTAAGAAGTTCATGTGCAAAACTATCAAAGGCTTTTTAAATGGCTAAGTAAATAAAATCCACAGCCTGGTGCTCATTGTAGACTTTTTTATAATTTCCAATAGATTAGTTAAACACGAACGTCCTTGACGAGATCCAGGTTGCGTTTTGATTACATTATTTGACTCGATATCATCAGTTCTAAGAGTTAACCATTAAATGGGGAAGAAGAAAAACAAAACAAAACAACGATGAGGAAGTTTCTAGGTACCCACCGTCCAATGCCTTATTCGTCGCCCCAATCCGATTCTTCTCTCGTCTGTCAACAATTAGATCGGACGTTCGCAAAAGGAGAAATCGAAACCGCATCGATCGTCTAATTACACAATGACGCTAAGAATTCCGCCTTCGAATTACCGCGTTGTTTCGCTGCAGCATTCCTGTAATTAGCGCATTCCACCACACATAATCGGAGAATGGCTTCTCAACGACTTATCTAGGCAATGAGGCGAAGATCGGGTGAGGAAGAACGCAAAGAGAAGTGGAGAATTTAATAAACGCGAGAATATAATGTGAAATAGAGCCTCGAAGGTAAAATAAATGAAGAAATAATTAGGTAGAGAAATAAATGGAATGACTTCAAAGTAATGAGAGATATTTGGGGGATTTTATCTATGGGCGTGAAGATAAGAGAACACAGCAGAACCATACAAGAAGGAAGTATGTTTAGAAAATGTATGTGTGTGGATCAAGTATTTGCAGTGAGAGGGTTGCCTGAAAAATCAAGGGATGAGAGGTGTACAGTGTGTGTTGAGTTTATGGATATGTAAATAGGGAAGCATTGTTGCAAGTTCTAAGAAGGAATGGAGTAAGGGAATAACTATTAGATGGGGTGAAGTGTATTTGTGTTGGAAGTAAGGCGTGTGTTCGGGTTAAAAACGACACCAGTGAGTGATTTGTCTTACAGTATATGTGTATGAGGTGGGGTGGGAGTTAAGACAAGATTGTGTGATGTTACCATAGCTGATTAATGTCTTTATGTATGGAGTAGTGTGCGAAGCACACATAAGAATAAGGGCAAATTGAGTGAAATTGATAAGAAATGTTGAGGAATGGTTTATTTGTTTGTATCTACTAATGACCTGGTGCTGGCGGTTGGAAATGTTGATGAAAGTGTTTGGCAGGGTGTGTGAGGAAGGGAACAAAGTAGAGAAAGAGTAAGGTAATGGTGTTTAGGGTGAGGATAAAGTGATATTAGTGTGTGATGTCGCCTTTGAACAATTGCGAAGTTTCATCTTGAAGTTTTCTCTTAAAGTTTTCTCTTGAAGTTTTCTCTTGAAGTTTTATCTTGAAGCTTTATCTTTAAGCTTTATCTTAAAGCTTTATCTTGAAGCTTTATCTTGAAATTTTCCCTTGAAGTTTTCTCCTGAAGTTTTTTCCTGAAGCCTTATCTTGAAGCTTTTATCTTAAAGCTTTATCTTGAAGTTTTCTCTTGAAGTTTTATATTGAAGTTTTCTCTTGAAGTTCTATCTTAAAGCTTTATCTTGAAGTTTTATCTTGAAGCTGTATCTTAAAGTTTTATCTTGAATGTATGATGAATAATAATGGTAGAGATGAATGGTAAGGGTTAGTGAATGGTAAAGGGTGGAGTATGGCATGTTCCAAAAAGCCGTATGGTTGCGTGCTAGTGCTATACTCAGTTTAAAGAAGGGAAACTATGCATGGTATGGAAGAAGGAGGAAATACAGGATGAGCCCTTCCCCCTCCCCCCCCCAAAAAAAAACCGGGCCCTAACTTTTAATAGGCTTCATTTCTTAATTGTTTGTCAAATTAAGAAATGAAGCCTAGTGAAAGATGACGGGGGGGGCGTTTTGGGGGGTCACCCTTTATTTCGATTTAGAGCAGTGCAAATGAACAATTTGAGGAGGATGTTTGGTGTGCAGAGGTTTGAGTGAAGAGAGAGTGGGTAAGGGATGTTTAAGGTATGAATAAGTGCGGGGGGGGGATAGTGAGTGCTACTATTGTGAGGTGGTGTGGACATAAAAGAGAAAGATGACGGAAGTAGAATAGCAGTGGAGTGTCAGGGTGTGTGTAAGAAGGGAGGAGGGGGTGATTAAGTGAATGCGTGTTTGAGAGAGAAGCAGCAGGAGGAGGAGGAGGAGGTGGTAGAAGCTAGGTGAGCGTGGAAGAGAGGGTGCTCCTCGGGATCTTCTACCTAGGGGGAAACCCGGACTAGACGAGGGGCCACAGCACCCCATCTCTATGAAGGACCAATGGCGTGGACAAAGGCGGGGGAGGTTTCTGCTTAATAGGATATGCAAGGGGGGTAGTTTTAGTGGCAGTGATGCGCATCGACCACAATTTGTGGGCATGCAGTTAATGATGATTTTTATTATTATTATTATTTATAATATTATTATTAATATAATTTTTAATATTAAGATTATTATTATTAATATAATTTTTATTATTAAGATTATTATTATTAATATTATTATTATCAGCATTATTATCATTATAATTATTATTATCATTATTAATACCATTATTATTGTATTTATTATTATTATTCTTTTATTATTGCTATTATTATTATAAAAATAATTATTACTATTATTATCATCATTTACTTGCAAGTAAAAAGTGAAAACTAATGTGGAAAGCTCTACCAGAACGCGTGTCTGGAGCGGCTCTCATTCAAATGAGTGAAGTAAGGGAAATTGAAACTATGTATGAGGTGACTAAAGAGGAGACTACTTTGCGCGCTCCGGGGGAGAGGTGTATGATAAAAGAGATAATTATGGCGGCCCTCCAATGACCAGGGGTAACAAAACTATATGACAACCTGCGGAAAAAGTAAAATGCAACTGCAAATGCCTTGTCCTCTATTTTTTTATGAGGACTGTGGAAATGAAGCGGAAACGCCTGGAGTTAACTTTTCTTTTTCCTGCGAGGAATCTACATCCATAACAGATTTTAAAACCTATAGATACGAGCATAATAATAATAATTATATTAATAATTATTATTATTATGATAATAATAGCAATAAAATAATTATAATAATAATAATAATAATAATAATAATAATAATAATAATAATAATAATAATAATAATAATAATAATAATAATAATAATAATAATAATAACTTGGCACAACGTCATCCATCGAAACCGGATCATGTCACTTTCCGCCATCAATGCCATCGAGCATCGATAGCAGGACCCAACCCTATCAAAAACCTCTCACCTTCTCCACATTTTGATGGACTTCACGTGAGGTGAAGTGCCAACCTCAGCTATCGCTACAACCGTCACATCCATCCGTCTCAACTTGGCTTTACTTTCCTTTGCGAGCGAGCTAGATATCTAAGCTATCTAGCGGCCGTTTACAGCCCGTTCATGCCATTCTCCCATATAGAAGGTTGAGGAGTGCGCACGGATTCCTGTTGGGTGGGTCGCCCCAACACCTTTGGTGACCCAAAGTAGTCCGTGGGCCTAAGATTTTGTCTAAAGTTGGCCACTTTGAGGAGAGATATGATTGTGAATATGTATTATGTTCTGGTGGCAGATGGGCACATGTGTGTTGGTCGGGCCAGGGAGGTGTTTTGTATAGTGATCGCATCAAAGCCTTACCGAGGTGACCCATTTTTGAAGTGCGAGGGGTTTTTCTTCTGGGTGGAATGGCGTTTAGATGAGGGTTTCGACCCATAGATTGTTTTTTGTGTGTTATCAGTTTTATGAGTTGTTTGATTGGTGATAAACATGATTTTGATGTGGCCGGGGTATTCGGAGTGTTACCTAATGCTCTGCAGAGTATTTTTAGAGCTTGTTTAAGGGAGGGGGAGGCGCTCTCTTCACGAGGACATATAAATTCTCCCGCCTTCTCTTGTCAAACTTTCCTGTCAAACTTTTATCACAAAGTTCTTAATTGTTCGCGTGGTTCTGTTTGTATTTGTCGTTATTTCTTTATCTTGATTTTCTACTGAGAGCATAGATGAATTCTAAGAACCCGCGGCTCTCTAAATGGTGTGGGAGTAACTATGTATGTGGCTGTAAAAATATTGCTATCGTTTGTTTACCAATGCGCAGATTCGCTTACAAAGGACGTTCAATGCGCAGCCCAGACTTATTTACAAGGAATTCATTTGTATTTAATTTTTCCTCGGTGGAAAGACTTGGCTTCGTAGTTTAGAGAGAATTACCTGCCCTGCATTGTCACTTGAATCCACTTCACTACTTCCGCCACAAACCATTTTTGATCCTTTTTCCACCAGTGGTCGTCATTAGTCTTTTATTTAATATAAACAACCAGTCAATTACACGGCATCGCGTTGGGGGCGATTCAGATTTTAAATCCATGAAATTCTTTGCCTTACTACGCTCGATCATCAGCTACACTTCGTACACTTTCTTGTAGTGTATGTGTTAGCAAAGTATAGGTTCTATAAAAATATCTAGTGGCATAATTGTAGCTTTCATCGGACGTCTGGTCTCCGGTAATAAACTCTATCTTAAGTTACAAGCCATAACTCGCCTGTAATTTGTAATTAATTGTCAATTTCGTCATTAAATACTGCACTAAATAAAAAACAAATGACATCATTGCATTTCTTGCAAAACTATTGTAATTATGCAGTTAATTTAACATTTATTATTTAATTTCGTAAAGCGAATAAACAATAAACATCCTCTTTTATATACATACATATATAGATGGAATAGATACGATGACTAATTCTTGAATGCCTTTTTGCGTTGAGGATCTTCTGCTCAAGTGGATTTCTGGTACCGGAATGGAAGCAAAAGGGAGCTCGATCTCACCTAGAGCATTGTTTGGGTCCCTTTTTATGTGGTGGCAACTTTCGAAGTTAGGTTAGTTAGGGTTAGGTGAGGTTAGGTTGGCTTAGGTTCATTCATATAGGGTTGGGTTAGGTACGGTTAGGTTGGGTTAGACAAGGTTGAAGTGCGTTTCAAAAGGGTTTGGGAATAAGGATCCTAAATTATTCTCTACCTTGCACGCATTTTTACATCCAATAACTTCACCACATTCGTTAATTTCCCATCTTTAGAAACGAAACAGCCACGTTTGACGACGATTGCTTGAGCTTAACAGGGACATCACAACATTTTGTAGTTATACTCCCCCCTCCTCCCCCTCCCCTCCCCCTCCTTCTTCCTCTCTCCCTATCCCTCTCCCTTCTTCTCTGTCCCTTTCCCCTTCCCCTCTCCCCTCCCCCTAAAGTAAAGTTAGGGGTAGTGAAAATGTATATAAGTTACATAGGCTGCATGCCCACAATAATACACTAGTTGAGTCGCTTGTGACCTGTCGCGCAACTCTCCTGAAGCCGGAACCGTTTAGCACCGAAGGATGTTGAGGTTATTTTGAATTTTATTCACTTTTATATTTCTTTCTAGTTATCCATTTTTCCCCATTATCGGTCTCTCTCCCTTCTTTATTTCTCCTCTCACAGAAAATCACTACATGAATTATAAACATCGTCATTTCGGATGCACTCAGTCAGTAAAAATAATACTAATAAAAATATGAGAGAGGCTGGAAGATCTCATCTCTCCTACACTCTTTGCATTAGTACTTGAGGAGATTTCCTGGCTTTTAGAGTGGGAACAACAGAAGGCCAGAAGTACTGGAAGGGATTTTGAACACCTTCACTTTAGTGGTCGCATTGTATTATTGATTTTCGCTGTATTTCTTTTCAATAAAATATAAATATACGGGATTTTATATACCAATCGTTCAGCAATAAAAGCGCAAATCAACAAGAGAGTCTGTTGGATAACTTTTGAAGAGCTTTATGGTGTATATAACGAAGTTGTGGAAGAAATGATGGCTGGAAGGTACAGATTCTAAGTATTCTAAATATAATATTACCTTTGGCGTTTGAAAAGGCGAGAAAACCTCCAGAAACAAAACACTTCTTGAAGGAAAGAGCCGCGTCTCTTTGTTGTTAGCTTCTGAGTAAAAGTGTTTGTTAAAATGTGTACCAAAGAAACACTATTGCCTCAACAACTACACCAGAAAATTTCCTGTTTGAATATATAAATTAGAATTTTAATGGAGCTCCCGTAAGTCCATCTATACATAGCAAAAAGGTAGCCACGCCCAAATGTGTTACGTCACTAAAGCCAGTTTTCTCATTTAATTCTGTCGATTACAACGGACCAGACCATTTGGGTCTTAATTTGAACTTCGCTTTCTTTTTATCTTCTTTTGTCTGCTGCCTATCTTTACACTAGCTTAAAGATCCTAGCTTTCTGACAAACAGAAAATTCCTACAAAGTCCTCTGTAAAATAATTTATCAATTCTTCCTAAATAGATCACGGGCGAGAGGATTTCCTTAAACAGGAGGGAAAGTTCCTCCAATGACCTGCGACGTTTTGTGATAAGATGATAAATGATTATTTCATTGATAGTTTCCCATGGTTCAAATCACTTAAAAGTGCCTTTGAATGGCTAAATGAGGCTTCTGCCATCCCTATGGTGCCACCCAGCGCCAAATCCGATGGCAGGTTTGAAATTTCCAGGGTGAATAACCATATGTACCATGGTCATTAGGTCATCTCATGGCTCTAAATGGGTACAATTGAACTTTACTCCTTTTGAAAAAAAAACGACGCCTTGACCTGGCTCTTCTCCGCAGGTAAAAAGCGAAAGCTCCTATACATACTTCACCTCTGGGCCTTTCATTTTCAACTGGTTCATCAAAATTCAAATAAGTAGCAGACCTAAAATACATCCTTTAGTTACTCCATCTATAACAAGAATCTTTCTTACATACCTGATAATTACTTTCATCTGAACAGATAACTTTAGACCATTGTTCATGTGTCGAAATTTTGTGATATTTTGCTCACTGGAGAAGTCTCTTTCTGTTGACCTGACATATCCATGGCTTGTTTCTCGCCTTGCCTCCTTTCTGCCTCGAACTTTAAGTCTCCCTAACTGTTCTGTGTAATATATTTGACCATGAAACTTTCTTAAAGTTTCCAGTAAGTTCAGAAGATGTTTTTCTGCGATTATGTCGTGAAGCCCTAATGGTAAATCCGCTTCCCCTAGGTATTGTAAGCTATTTTCTGCCTCTTCTTTGCATCATACGAAGCTATTGGTCTTTTGATATGGGTTTAAAGTGGTTTGGACAGATATCTTTTGAACATATTTTTCTAGCAATTTCTACTTGTAATAACCCTTGGTTGTGTAGAAGTTGGTTTTGCCCTCTCTGTGCTCCTGTAAGTTATTTAGTTTTAGTAATATTACTTATTTAGAACGATAATAAATACACAATAGTTAAAAAATTAAGCTGAAACATAAGAAATTTTGGTTAAATTTTGATTTTAGAAAACAGACCATTTTATTAATTACACACCATATAATAAAATACTAAGTAATTCAAACATATAAATAAAATACACATTATCAAACATGTTTATGAATAATATGCTCATTTCTTTAAGGTTTGATCTTGTAAAGATTAGACATCCCAAGTTTTTTAACCATAATATAACCTAACCTAACTTAACTTAACCTAGGCTATTCTAGATTAGCGTTGGTTAGGTTAGGTTAGTTTATATTAGGACCGAAAAACCTTTGGTTATCCAAAAGGTTGTAAAAGTATAGGTTGAGCATAAACATTATGGCCCCCACAAAGGGGTGCCCTGTGTATAATCAATTACACCTGATACCTAGAGTGACATGTACCCGTTGACCTAGGGCTTATCCTAGTCTCAAACTAGTTTGAGTCTACCTGGACTTTACAAGCTTCTTCTCAGCAACTAGTTTCTCAGGCCAGTCGCCCACCAGCTTTCGTCCGTACATCTTTGGTCGGGGCCGGGAGAGAGAAGGGGGTTGCGGGGAGCTCTCCCTCTTGGCTCCGGTTAGGGGGTTGGTTTTTAACATGTGTGAATTCTTCCCACTCTCTTCTCCTTCGACTCCCCCCCCCCACACCGTCATCTTTCCTTTCCTCATTTATCCTTTTCCTTCCCCGCCGGGGGTATCAGGTCACATCTGGAGGCTCGTATGCCCTAAAGGCCCCAATACTAGCAGGAGGATCTGCCGCTATATATCTTCCGCACATTTTCACTTCCTCTATCTTCACCACTTTCTTTGTAGATCTCTCCTTAGAAACATTTTGCGGAAAATGCCCTCGTTGGTATCGCGATTTAAATTTGAGGGACAAATGTGACATTAAAGAAAAAAGTCCCTTGAAATCTCATTTCCATCAAGGTTAATTTTGATGCTAAATTCGCCAGAAGAGACAACAATTTCCATCACAAATCGATACGTTTTTCGATTTGGGGTGAAATTTCAATTTCCGAGTGCCATCGGGCGCTTCCTCCGCGACCGCCGTACTTGCCTTCTCTGACCAACGCTGAGAGGCCGGAACTCGTCCAAACTTCGATTCATGCCATTCCCCCTCGACGCTTTCCTTATTGGGGGGAAGCGTTGCACTGAATCGATCAACAAAGCGACTCATCCCGATGCTTCCCTATAAGGACTGACAACAGAGGTCGAGGAAGTTTTCCCTCAAACCTTAAACTTTTCCTTAGAATGGTCATGTTTTCCCCTCAAAGTATATCCATTTTCCTCAAGACGTTCAGATTCCTCTCATAACCTCCCATTTTCCCTTAGAACGTTCAACTTTCCCCTCAGACACGTCCACTTCCCTTGATAACGTTCGTTTCCCATCGTAACCTTCTTTACTTATGTATATCCATCTATTCGACATTTAATTTAGCCTGCAAGTCCTAAATAGCCTTTGTAATTTGACCAGTTGCTGTAAGCGTTTGCCACATGCTGGATGGTAAAAAGATCGCGTGTCTCTCCTACAAGGAGGTTCCACTCATTTTGATTCATTGCCACTCACAAAATTAGAGAGGGGGGATGTAACCATTAGTTTTATCGGATTAGTGGCGCCAAATCTCCATTTTCGAAATTCGGCAGAAAGGGGCGGATTAATAGATTTAAAGAAAGTAAAAAGCTTGGCAATGATAAAAGCATATCAATCAATGTGAGAGAAAAAAGTATTTTGCAGATATTTGGATAAAAATGAGGAAAAGAATAAAATGTAAAAAATCCTTAAGTATTAACTCAAAATCCTACTTTACAAGTGAGGAAACAGTCATCTCTAAATCTGTTCATTGGCGAATTTTTCCTGTTCGCTTTGCTTACATTTCATTCTGCCTCACATTGTTCCATCATTCTGTTTCACATCCAGATTGTTCCATCAAGTGAGAAAGATGCTGTTAGACGTCCTGGCCAAAGAAAAGGGCCTTGATAGACTTCACAGATGTCAAACTGAGATCTGAAGATCTGCAAACATACGCTCTGGCCACGGCCTTAGTATGTGCAACACAGACTGACTTTAATTTGAAGGTTATCAACATAGGCTCTAAATTTTGTATTAAAGTTTGCAACATACGTTTTGATTTTTATATTAATGTTTAAAACACACGAAATGAATTTTATCTTATGGTTTGAATTTAAAATGAAACGTTGCAACAAATACACTTAGTTTGATATGAAGCTTTAAAACATACGCTCTAACTTTTATCTGAATATTTGTAACATACGCTCTAACTTTGATATGAAGGTTTGCAACATAAGCTCGAAATTTTATCTTAAAAATTTGAAACATACGCTATGACTTGGATTTTAAGGTTTGCAACATACGTTCTGATTTTGATCTGAAGTATGCAATATATTATCTAAATTTGTTCTGAAGGTTAGTAACATACACTCTGACTTTGAAATGAATACTTGCATCATACGCTCGCAATTTAAATGAAGGTCGGCAAAATAAGGTTTGCTACATACGCTTTCAATTAGATCTTAAAGTTTGAAACATACGCTCTGAATTTGATTTAGAAGTTTGCAACATATACACTTACTTTGATATGAAGCTTCAAAACATACGCTCTAACTTTGTTATGAATGCTTGTAACATACGCTCTGACCTTGATATGAAGGTTTGCAACATACTCTATGACTTATATTTTAATGTTTGCAACATACGCTCTGACTTTGATACAAAGTTTGCAATATATGATCTAGCTTTGTTCTGAAGGTTTTCAACATATGCTATTTTATTTGATCTGAAAGCTTGTAATATATGCTCTGATTTCAACATAAGTTTGAATTTTGATCTTAAAATTTGTAATATATGCTCTGATTTCAACATAAGTTTGAATTTTGATCTGAAAGCTTGCCACAAACACTCTAAATTTGACGTGAAGGGTTTTAACATACACTTTGAATTTGATCTGAAAATTTGTAATATACGCTCTAACTTTGATCTGAAGGTTTGCAACATACGTTCAAAATTTTATCTTAAAGTTTGCAACATACTCTTGGACTTGTATTTTAAAATTTGCAACATTCGCTCTGACTTTGATATGAAGTTTGCAATATATGCTCCAACTTTGTTTTGAAAGTTTACAACATACGATGTGTCTTCGATCTAAAATTTTTTAACCTAAGTTGAAATTTTGATGTCTTTGCAGTTGAGGTTTACAATACTTACTCTGAATTTGATCTGAAGGTTTGCAACAGCCAATCGGACATTGATCTGAAGGTCTGAAAATACGCTCTGACTTTGAATTCAAGGTTTGCAGCATGCTTTCAGACTTAAGTCTGAATGGTTAATACCTTCCTCGGGTAGACCAGTCTAAAGTGTTCATAAATCACATGCTTGAGGTACCATGGGTGGAGAAAGATCGTAACCCTGATGCGTTTCTTGATGTCTCTAGCCCTAATTTGAATACGGGGGGGATGGGGGTATTCCGATGGGGCTCGAATCGCGCCGTAAAGGGTAAAGGCTCTTTACTCACTCCGGTAGAGTTCGAATCCCGGAGAGAAATAAGGGGGAAGGGGGGAGAGCTGTAGTAATGAGGTCAATGACGGATTCCATCGGAGACTTAAAGGGGAACGGCCGCACGCCCCTCGTATGGACGGAGGAGGGCGATGAGTTTTAGCCCGGTTGGGAGGTTTCCAACGCCCTTTTATGGGCCATCCTTTCACTCACAAGGGGCCTTCGAAAAACCTCATGGATGAGGGGTTTAATTCCGACTGGCCTTTGGATTTTAAAATTTTATTAAGAAAAAAAAATAAGCGTTGATGGAAATACTTGTTCGAGGATCGTGGGCTTAAGGAATGAGAGGGAGGGGAGGGGTCTTCACTAATTCTATAATTTAAAAAGTGGATTTTTTTGAGTATTTGAATAATAATTTCATCTTAGTTTGGTTATGACTTGTTTTTTATCAAAGTTATTTCTAATAATTCTTTTATAATATCAAAAATACAAAATGGTGAAGTTCAGAAATAAATGTAAGTATCGAAATTTTGTGAAATTTTTAAAACCCAAAGAATTACAAATGGTGAAGTTCAGAAAATTTATTTCTATATATCTTCTTCTATAACTATATTTTAGCAACGTGATATTTTGAAAGGGGGAAAATTTATTTTAGAATTCCTTTTTAAAATTATTATAATTGGCGAAGTTCAGAAAATTTATAAAAATTTAACCATGGCTGCTTTTTTTATATTTTAAATTTTAATCTTAGTAGCGGCGAAGCCATTGCCTGGTTGTCTTATGTTTCTTTCGAGACATTTTTTTTTTAGTTTCTATCGATTGCTTCTTCTTTTGTTTCCGTGGAGACCTTTGGTCCCGTTGCGGCGCCCCAAGTAATGAATCGGGTGGAGGACAATTCATAACAGGAAAATTCCTACCTAGGACATCCCATGTCTAGGATCTCTGATACCATGAAGAAGATAAGATAGTTAACACAAATTAACCCAACCTAGACTAACCTAAACATAACATAACTTATCCTAACCTAAACCTAACTTAACCCATCCTAACCAATCTAACTTAGCTGAAACTTAACCTCACTCAACCTAACCTAGATCTAACCTAACCCAACCTAACCTAAAATAACTTAACCCAACCCTTCTAACTAACCTAACCTAAACCTAACAACATAACCTAAGCCTATTCTAACCCAACTTAACCAAACTAAACCTAATCTGAACCAATCTTAAGCCAACCTAATCAAGCTAACTTTAGCCTAACCTTACCTAACGAACCTAAATTAACCTAACCTAACCCAACCTAACTAAAATCAACCTAATCTAAACCTACCACAACGCAACCTAACCAAGCTAACTTAAGCCTAACCTAACCTAACCCAACCTAAATTAACCTAACTCAACCAAAATTAACCTAACCCAACCATTATAACCTAACTTAAATTAAACTTAAGCTAACTTAACCGACATAACCTAAACTAATCTAACCCGTCCTAATATAAAGAAACGCAACTTAACCTTAACCTAACCGAAGGATCTTTCTAAGGGGGACTGTCTTTTCTTTCTGTCTCTCTCTTCCTATCTCTCTTACTGGGGTGGTGGGTAGTCCGTCAATACCGATGACGGAAGGTCCGTCAGTCCTTCCGTCTCTCTCCTATTCTCTGTCTTTGTTTCTTTCCTTCTATTTCTTTATGTATGTCTACTTTTGTATTTTTGTCTCTCTCCTATTCTCTGTCTTTGTCTCTTCCCTTCTATGTCTCTTTTTATGTCTACTTTTCTATGTTTGTTTCTCTTTCTTTAATTCTTTGTCTCTCTCTCTTATTCTTTTTGTATTCCCTTGTCTCGCTTTGTCTTTCGCTCTCCTCTCATATGGTCATTCCCTTTCAACTGTTCTCTCTTTTTCCTTATCGATCTTCTTCCTTGGAGTAGGTGTGAGTACCTTCGTACCTTGTCGCGGTGTGTTCACAGTGAGTACCTCCTCCCCCCCCCTAAATCCCCTCGTTATGACCCCCTTGCCTCAACGAGTTCCAGAAATTGCTTTCTTTCCGCTTCCAACGAGACGAGAAGCAATACCCCCTCTTCCATGTATACCACTTTTCCTCGCCTCCCCCCTATTCATTTTCATTAGATATTTCTTCATACATTAATCCGGACGTGAGCGATATTTTGGCGCACCCATTCCAATTCGCGCTCTCTTTGCCACTGAGTGGCGATGGCCGTACACCCGCGCCGTGGCTTTGCGCACTTAGAGATGCGGTGCCCTAAAGCGCTCTCCAGATGGCTTCCTGCGAAAATATGTAACAACAAATTACGTACAAATTAATAATAATACCACTACTTGTGCTTCTTCTACTACTTCTTTCTCTACTACACCCTGATCGTTCATATTAATGGTTCGAATTGACCCAAGTGTTTGTCAGGATTTGAGGCTAGATTAAATTTTAGGGCGTCAGTGAATATCGAACGGTGTGAATGCGGCGATAAGAACCAGCCCCCAACACTAGCTTTCTAAATATTCTGCCAATTTATTGAATTTAATGAGTTCATTTCATCAATTTAAGAGTGCTATGAGTTTACTCTCTCAATTTACTAAGTTTAACGTGTTTATTCCCTGAATTTATTGAGTTTATTGAACGTGTTCCTTCATATATTAGTATTATTTTCTGGATTTATTGACCATATTGAGTATATTCCCTAAATATATAGAATTTAATGACTATATTCCCTTTGAGTTTATTCTCAGTAATAATTAAGTTAATTACTTCAATTGATTAGTTATTAAGATTAATTTACGAATTTATTGATATTATTGAGTTTATTAAGCATTTACCTTCAATTCTTTGGTTGCCTAGATTTTATTTGCTTAATTTATCAATGAAGTGAATATATTCCCTAAATATATTGAGTTTATTCCCTGGATTCATTAACCTTATTGAGTATATTCCTTCAATATATTGGAGTTATTGACCATTGAGTTTATTCCTTGTAATAATTAAGTTTATTTTCTCAATTTATTGGTTCTAACATAACATGACATAATTTCACGGATGACAAAAGCCACAAGGGCCTATCAAAAGTCATCTGCGTCTGTCAAAACCCACCTACAAAATGCATCCATAGGATTGTGTCCGATCAGGCATCTACAATATACAATTCGAACCATCCACTGGAATGTGTCAAAAACAAAAAGCATCATCATCAAGACTCGTCAAAATCCAAATTAATCATAATATCCGATAATAAAAAGCTGCATCCACAGGAATGAGTCCTGAATACCCCCCCTACCCCCAGAAAAGTTAACCCTCCCTCCCCATATAATCATCTAATCTGAGTTTGAAAACATTCAAATTTGGACTGTCTACTCTCTCAGGTGGCAAACTATTCCACTAATCTACCACTCTATTGGTGAACAAATATTTTCTAACATCCAACCTGCACCTCTGTTTTTTTGTTTTTAAGTGGTGACCTCAAGTCCTATTACTACCTTCCAACTCAAATAACTTGCTAAAATCCAACTTATCCATCCCAAAACAAAATTTAAAAAGCTCAATCATATTTCCCCTCACACATCTTCTCTCAAATGAGAACATATTTAGTGCCCTCAGTTTATCTTCATATTTAAGGTGCTTCAGGAAAGGTATTATTTTTGCTGCCCTCCTTTGTACTGACTCTAGCAGGTTGATGTCATGTCTAAAATGCGGTGACCATGCTTGTATACAGTACTCTAAATGTGGCCTGACATTACGAGCTGTAGAGTTTAAGGATAACCTCTTTAATCTTGTAGCTAACATTCCTCTTAATGTACCCTAGCACCCTATTTGCTATATTTTTGGCCTCAATGCACTACTTTGAAAACTTCAGTGACTTATCTACTACTACGCCTAAGTCCTTGTCATCATCTACTGAATTCAGCCAATGCCGATTCATTTCATAGCTAAATTCCCTAAATTCCCTATTATCTATTCCCATTTTAAGAACTTTGCATTTTGAAGGTTAAAAGTCATCTGCCACTTCATTTTAGGCACCTAATTGAGTATTAATCTATTTCATTTCATCATTTTATTTGAGACTATTCATTTTAGTCCCTCAATTTATTGATTTATTAAAGTTGCTTTATTTATTCCCTCAATTTATCGACTTTATTCTTTATATTGTTTTAAAAATGCCTTTAAATCATATTACATAATCGCCTACTCCACATCAATGGGTGCACTTATGTCGAATATAAGGAAAGGTCTTATAAAACGAGTACAGCTTTTATTTTTTTAAAAAAAGATAAAACGAAAAACAACAAAAAGGCCTAAAAAAATAAAATGAGATATGTAAAAAAATGGTGAAGTTAGGGAATATGAAAACCGTAGAGAGGAGACCTGAAGCTGGGTATCAGATTCGTGATGTGAAGCCTAACTCTTATATTATATTGACTATGCTCCCCTAACTTCAGCAGGGGTACGCAGGTTTACACATATAACAGTGTAACCTCGTAAGAACTTTCCTTCTGCAAGGGTTTCGATGACTAACCAGGTGGATGTACGTACATAGGCAGAAGGGATGATAGTAAACGAAAATACATTACAGAAAGGACTAATAAATTAAGTTCATTTATTTCTGTTGTCGGAAAGAATAAATTGTCGGAGGTAACTAAAGGGGAGACTGGGAATCAGAGGCTCCAAAGTTCGGTGCTAGCCTCCGTAGTCGCCCATTTGTGGACGATAACTCGGGTCGCGATGTCTATCTTCGAAGGGTGAGGAAGGAGAACCGGCTGATAGCCGTTTGGATTCGCGGCTGCAGAGATAAGAACAAAGTGGAAGAACAGGCACAGGTTGATTTGGGGGCAGACGCAAGAGAGAGATGAATAACATTAGAGTCGGAACTACGGCAAAATGGAGATAGAAGAGGGAGATGAACGTAGATACCAATTAACAGTATATTTTGGGACTTCCTTGGGAATGTGAACTCGGTATAGCTGGTGATATGGCCCCTTGTGGTGGTTTTGCTTGAGAGTGTGGTGATTCTAGGGTAGACAAAGCAGGCAACGCTCAGAGGAACACTTACGAGTAAGGTGGTCTGCATTTACGATAATGTATCTAGTATCGTCACAGATATCTAGAACATCGTATCTGTTGTTACTAAAATCTTTAACTATTCGAGAGGGTCTGTCTCACTTGTGGTAGATCCTTTTGTGCACCTGCAGTTGTTTAACATTTTAATGCTACATCGTATCCCTACTGTGAGTTTGTTGGGGGCTTGCTACAGGATTTTGTTTTGACTCCATTTGTCTGTTGCGGACAATATGTCCCCAAACTGTGAGTCGGGCAGATCCAAAGGAAGACTATTGTCATAATGATACAATGCAAACTTGTGAGTCTCCCCAATAGAAAGGTTATAGCCGCTTTTAATGGCGATTTGCACCAAGGAGAGGCATTTTCCCATTTTCGGGGGACAGCCTTAACAATGTACTGCATTGCCTCACTGATTTTGTCGCTCTACGAGGCCGTTTCTACCAGAATGATTCGGTACTAAATGTACCTTTTCAATTTGACACACTTTGCATAAGGTTTGCAAAAATTATAGGTATATTTCACAGCATTGTTTGAGAACAGTACAGAGGGAGCTGTGTGGTTTCGTATAACCCATTCTACTAGACCCTTGTTTCCGCAGTTTGATCAAGTAGGGCGATATACGAGGGGCGGTCAATAAGTTTTGCAAATTGGTAGGCAAAAACAGAAGAAGAGGGATGGCTGTTTGTGCAGGGGTTAGGACAAGTTATGACAAGTCAGGACCTGCAGCCGCACGCTCCTGCCTCGTCTATTTAAAAAGCAGTAGATGATCGCAGATCGTCACTCACAAATTTTTCAACAATGAAGAAGGTTGAGCACCGCGCAGTGATCAAATTTTTGACCAAGGAAGGCAAGAATGCAAAAGAGATCCATGAACGCATAGTTGCAGTGCACACCGACACCGCCTTTTCCTATACAACCATTGCTCGCTGGAATAGGGAGTTCCGCTATGGTCGTGAGTCCCTTGAAGATGACCCCCATCCAGGACGCCCGTCAGACGTGACCAACTAAGACAATGTGGCCCGTGTGGAGAGGATGATCCTCGAAAATCTATGAGTGAAGGTCGAAGAAATCGAGCGAGAACTTGGAATATCACATGGAAGTGTTATCAACATTATCCACGACACTTTGGCCATGACCAAGGTCTCTGCCCGTTGGGTCCCTAGAAACCTCACGCCCCATCATCGACTTCATCGTCGTCAAAGCCCACAAGGCCAGAGTTGCACAAGCTGCCCTGCACGAGTGCGGATTCAAGGAGCTCAACCACCCACCCTACAGTCAAGATCTGGCCCCTAGCGACTACTTTTTATTCCGCCAGATCAAGGTTGCACTGCGTGGATGCCGGTTTGGGGACGATGAAGATGTCCAGCTCGCTATCCAGGAGCAGATTGAACAGCAGTCGGGAGATTTCTGGTTGTCAGGAATTCGAAGCCTCAGGGACAAATGGCGCAAGTGCATTGAAGTCGAGGGTAGTTATCTTTAAAAATAATAAAACACTTTTCCTCATATCTCGTTTCCTTATATCCGAATTGCAAAACTTATTGACCGCCCCTCGTAGCTCAATGGAACACATAAAGTTATTGCTAAAACCAAGATATACGGATTTCCAAGGGACATCGTGGACACTGGCCCGAAGATGTACATCCCGGTCCTTTGCCATGTTTTTTGGCACGTAGCGTAACAAACAGTACATGGGCGCCATTTTGGCGGTATTTTCTTTTTACCTAAGGCAAGAATGGCACTCAATGACATATTGTGAGCTCGTTTAACCATGTTAAGAAAATGATACCCCTCTGCTAGGATTTTTAGTGGGGAGTCATGGCAAAAGCCTATGGCTACATCAGTAAGTATTTGGGGAAATCTCCACGAGTAGTGTGCCAGTGTCGCATATGTAGTAAAGGATAATCTTGTCCATGATAGAGGATTTGTTTAGCTCCCCTATCTGGTGTTGATTGTTGTAGGCGGCTAGGATGGATCAAATTTACTCGTCCTGTTGTTGAGTTGCTCGGATATTCTTAACATCGATCACTTTGCTTAATCTTATCCACGAACTTTCCTGATATTCAGGATCGTTTCCTGCATGTTTGGAATTGAAAACCTATCGGGGATTGTAATGGCAATGAGCTTCCTTTAGTCAATGCAATGGTGGCTCGTACCGTTCTTTTCCTTAACCAGGATCATAGGAGAACACTAGTTGCTAGCCGAGGGTTCTATAAGCCTTCGATCGAGCATCTCTTACATATGCTGTTCCATTAATTCTACTTGTGAATGTGAAATTGGATAAGGGTGCATGAAAATAAGTTTTGAGTTACGGCATAATTTAATTTCAAAGGCACAAGATAGGTTTGACCCAGGTTGCCGCCAAAAGGTAAAACGCATTAACTCCAAAATCCTTGTTTTGAAAAAATCGATATTTAAGATTTCAGTGGAGTTAATGCAACTTACCATTTGAAATCTTGCTATGATGACAAGACAGACGTAAACCACCGTAATAGTTATGTTCGTCTCATTCTACCGATTCCATAGATATCAAATTTGCAAAAATCACATTTTTGGAGTTAATGCGTTCTGCCTTTTTTGCAGAAAGCATTGGCAGAATCACATATCTATTTTATACCAGAAAATAAAGGAGTTCTTCAAAGATTTCGAGGATTGTAACATTTCTAACCCTTTTCTGCCACCTTACAAACAACATTTCGTACCTTTCCTTAAGTTCGCCTGCTGGTAACTTAATGCAAGGGGGAAAGTACTTCATCCATCAAGATCCACATTTATTCCCTCGGAATCATCTAACTTTGCTAGGAATCAAATCCTTCCATGCGGTTGCACAATTAATGTATATACAATAACAACCGGACCGAAAATTAATCAATAGACGTATCAATAAACAATGAACGAATGGAGCTTAATCACAAATGATGTAGAAAAAAAACCCTTGTTGTCGCAGAAAGCCGTAGGTAGCACTGCTTGCACTCTCAGTCCAAGCAGTCTTATCATGACTCTCGGGGCATAATGCCCTAATACAAAACGGTTCTACAGTCGTTACTAGCTTAGAGACAAATAAACCTTTAGGAGGGACACCGCTTTCGTCGTTCCCTATTATATCTAAATTTCCTCGAGCAGCATTTATCTGGCTCTCCTATTTAAAACTGAAAATCTTTGCAGCAGCCATTTCTTGGCTTTCTCCTTTGAACTAAGAATCCTTTTAGCAGCCACTACTTGGCTTTCTATCCTTAAACTAAGGTTCCTTGGAGAAGCACTCTCTAGGATCCCCTTTGTTAAACTAAGATTCTTTGGAGCAACACTCTCCTGGTTATCGCCTGTTAAACTAAAATTCCTAGCAGCAGCACTCTATTAGCTCTCTTCTTTTAGACTAAAATTCCTTCAAACAATCTGCGTCGGGCTCACCTCTTTTAAACACCTCACCTTTACCTAAGTATTTTTAGGAATAGCACGCCTTGGGTCCTCTTTTTAACTTATAAACCCTTTCTCGCGCATCCTTAACACGGATTCCCTTTTTTGTAAATTTTCTACTCGGACCAGGCTGTCTAACATCCACAGAGTCCACATGAGTGTGTACACTCTCTCTACAGCAAAATATGTTTCCTGCTGGTTCAATTACTTACGCATTTCTTTTAAAGAAAACTAAACCTAGAACAAGATTAGTCAAAACCTCATGTCTTTTGCCGACAAGGAACATTTTTAAGTATACCCCGCACTACCCAATTCCAAATAAAATTCTGTCTCTTGAAAAGACTTAACTTTTCGACGGTTACGTCCACTAACTGAAATCGAGGCAGCCTAACTCAGGGAAACTGATTCATGAAGCATTGCAACTCCTCTACGAATTCCCTCTTTACTAAAGTCGTACACGCTCCGGTATATAGCAAGTCTAAGCAGTTTACATTGCCCACTTTCCCACCGACAACTAAATGTCCTGCAGATCATTTGCTTAAATTAATCTTTTGTATCTGTAAGGACTGTAATAACTCATCGTGATACGAGAGTAACCTTACTCCAATGTCCCGAATACTTGGTCTAAAAAAATTATCAGGGAAAGAGTAATCTGCCGGTACTTCCTCATACGACCGAGGTTGAGCCATACAGTCAGTTAGTCCATACAGTCAGTTTCTTCATACCTTAACAACTGATCATTTATCTCATCAACAGGAGCTTCCACGTATCTAATGTTGTTTCCTTGTCTTTCGCCTTGTATTGGCGGGTCAGGAGTATTTCGTTGGGGTGGTGGGTTTACTATTTGGTATCTTGGTAGGTATTGCCTAGTTTGGCGGAAAGGAGGTGCATGTCTTTTACACGGGAAGCGCTGCTTACGGTCATGCTCTCGCTAACGGCAAATTGAGCAATATGAAGGATATTTGCATTCATGCTTAAAATAGCTACAACTCTTTTAAGCGTGGATTGACTTTTGGGACGAAATGATATATACTTAGCATTCTGAGGGGCTAAATTTTGTTGCATATGACTCCTTTGTGACTGGAGCTGTAGTGGTTGTGAGATTAAGATGTTCCGCAGCGGATCCGTCGTGCCATCATTATACTGAACCATGTTACCTTCTCCTGAACCCTCTAACCAGTCTAATTCTAATCATCTTTCCTTAACTTTGTCATAGTGACGCTAGGGTTAACGTCTAGCTTAACATTTTCCTGCAACCTTCTTGGGGATTCCTGGTAGAAATTAACATACATAAGAGCATTTACCACTTAATTAATCACATGCTGCTTGATGTACTAGAGGTTAAGATTTTCCTCAGTGGCATGAAGGGCCGTGCACACTAATGGGTAAGACCAGGCAAATAAATCATGAAAAAACTTTCATTCATCTTTACATTTTGCGTAAAAGAGGTTACTGATAGACAGCAAAGTCTGGTCCAATTTCACATCCTTGTACACTTTTTTTTCCTTTTTAAATTCATCCCAACTGGTAGCAGACAATAAAACATAGTCCGTATTGATCTGAAAGGTGCATTTTCATCCGACGGTTGAAAGAAACGTTTCGCTTCTTGAATATTTTTAGCCCGAAACGCAATATTTTTCCCTCAGAAAATATTGTTCTAAACTATCCGGATAAGACAGTTTCCAATACTTCGCTCTAAAGTTTTGCCTTCATACGTGCCTTTAAATGGGACAGCAGGGTGGGGCAGATTTACTAACCTACTTACATTAATGGAGTTGGGTGGGTTGAATAAATCATATTTGTTTATGTAGCTGGGTTTTCCTCCAAAAGTCTGAAAGTAGGAAGCAAGCCGTTCTCTCTATCAAACGGAAAAATGAAGTCTTCACTAAGATAATCAAATCCATTGTCTAACTCAAAAATGGGTTGAACTGCAACCTGATTCGTTATCTTTACTGAAAATAAATCCTAACTAAAATAAAAATCTTTAAAACGCCTGAAAAAAAATAATGGGCTATGGAATCTTCAGAAAAAAATATTACTTAAAAGCTCCACCTATAAAAACACATTCGTAACCAGAAAACTGAGGTTAACTCATCAAATACATTAATAAAAACTAAAACCTTACCTTTAAAATGTAGTTTTTAAACGTACCTTGGGGTATATAACTGTTACAATTAATCACCCTGCGTCCCATTACATTTAAATGTGAAGCCAAAGGAAAAAAACAAGCTTATAACGCTTCTTTTTTTTTAAATGAACTGTTTTACGTCTATAGTAGCCAGTGTACTTATTTACGTGTTGGAAGGTTCGACGGGGCTTCCGGTGGCTTCTTCCGCTTCTTTGGGACTTCCGAGGTTTTTCCAACGCATAACTGCTTGAAGATAAGGCGCACTGCAGTTTCTTCTAACTTCTTTCGGAGACGATATCACCCCTCCACGCAAGGAAAAGCCACGAAGAAGAGGATGACGACGGCTGATAGCGATAAAAAGATCCTGTCAATATCGCCTTTATAAAACGGACGGGGTCACCGGTGCTGACTGGACCATTTTCTTTAAGCCCCGTTTTGCTGATAGTTAATGGTTTAAAGTGTTGGTGCTCATTACTGTTTGGCGCAACGAATATTCTTGAAGGCAACAGAGGGTAATCTTACTTCCGGGTGAGCAATCTATCCTTGTTGTCACCGGAATGTTGGTATCGGGTCCTCTTCTGTATCGTGGCAGGGTCGAATCCGTAACTTGTCGACAGGCAGGGAAAAGCTCTCCTCTGACTAGGGTTCTCAGTACGGGGTGTTAAATGAATACAAATGGAGTGAATTTCTTGGAGGCTTTTAATTATTTTCTTGACTAAACTTCTACAAAAATCTTACTAAGACTCAAAAAGTCCGATTTTAAAAGTTAAATTGATTAACTAATCTCTACAAAATTTGAAGCTTATATACTGATTTTTCAGAACTTAGAGAGGGGCTTAAACTGGAGTTTAGGTCTAGCCAGCCAGGGCACACTATGGTACAGATGCTAGGTTTTTCCAGATATTAAACCACTCAGTCTGTTATGCCCGACTATTTTAATATATGATTTGTTCGCTCGGTTGCTGAGGCGGGGTGACTGCTGATTCAAATGGAGAGGGAAGTAGTAAGTGGGGGGTAGCTTGGTAAATTAGCCCAAGCAATGTTTTCAAAGCAAATTTAGTAGAAAAAACGAGTAGCGAGTGATGCTCGGTTTTACAACCGTAAGCATTGGAATTTAGCGAAATGGTAACAGTTGTTACAAAGGGGACAAAATATCTTCACTGTTCCTCGGGCCTTCGCTCAAGTCTAATATATATATGTAAACCTATACATATGTATACACATTTACAAAAACGTACATTTTATACACATATATATGTATACTTACACGGACACACGAACATGCAAAATACAATACCAAAAGTGAGTTCATAGCATTAGTTCTATAATTTTATCTATTATTGCAGTATCAGTTTATAAATTTTAATTATCACTTCTTAATTAATCATAGTTTTATTTCATTAATATTGTTGAAATAATAATGCTATGTATGTAAATAGAGCATATACGGTCATATAAGTTACTTAGCGTAAAAATGAATCCACTACTAACTTCACTACTTTCTTTAAAATTCACTTTATGGATATATAATTAATAAATAAATTGATATTGGAGTGGTTTTTTAAGTAAACACTCTCATTAATTATCTTTATTAACAATGTCTACAGCTAGAATGCTTCTTGTTGCCTCAAGTCAGTGGACTCGCTGCTCGCGTGAAATAGGGAGCTTTTTTGGAGGTTGACGTGAAGGCTGACACTTGGCTTGGAGCGATGGTGGCAGCCGAACGAGAGGGTTGTGTCAATAACAATACGTGGTTGTATGTGGGTGAGAGAGTTAATAAACCAGGGATGGCATTAGGTTGCCATGGGTCACTACACCAATGTGTAATAAAATAATTTATAAATCGGAAGCCTCAGCTACTCTTTTCTCTGAGGCAAACATACTACCACACACTAAAATCGAATTCACTCCTCAACACACAGTTAATAAAATTGAAACTATGCTTTACTTGATCCAGAATTTAGCTCTACCCTTACCCCAAGGTTCGGATCCACTGATAAAGAATATATTCCCACTGCAATAGGCAACAAATTGTGACAATGGCGGCATGGTGCGAAAACAAACAAGGTCATCAGACCTAACTCGCTTGCTCTCAATTACTCTGACCTTATGATCCTATGACCTTACGACCTTCAAGACTTTAAACAAGTTGGGCAATCCCACCCAGAATTAGTTTTCTTTTAATAAGCCCCAGACTAACCTTGGGAGAACTTTGGTAATTATATTATTCAGAGAGGAATGGGAAACAACATAAGGTTTCAAATTTCGTTAGAATTCGGTTGAATAGTTACGATGTTATTGCCAAAACACTCATTGAAAAGTAAAATGGTTACCATTCGACCGACCTGCCTACGGACCGACATCGTAACTTATTGAGTCGTTTGCATGCGACTAAAATGACAACAATCGTATCAAATAAAATTCAATAACATCCAAAAACTATGGCTAAATTTTTAGGTTTGGGGGCCTTTTTATTCTATCCTCGTCTTTACTTTCATCTTACACTTGGTGTCACTTAGAGTGTAATACCTTGCTTAACAGATGTAGCTCCATTTTATTTAGATTTAAGATTAACAGTAGTGACCCTAAAATAAAAATTGAGGCACCACTATTTAAGCAAGATCCCCATAAAGTAATATTGAAAAAAAGTAAGAACAGGTTCTCTCACTACAGGTCTAACTAACAACAGGTTCTCTAACTACAGGTCTCACTAGCAACAGGCTCTTTCACTACAAGTCCTACTAACAACAGGTTCTCTAACTACAGGTCTCACTAGCAACGAGTTTTTTCACTACAGATCTCAATAGCAACAGGTTCACTCACTACAGGTCTCACTAGCAACAGGTTATCTCACTACAGGTCACACTAACAACAGGTTCTCTAACTACAGGTCTCACTAGCAACAGGTTCTCTAACTACAGGTTCTCTAACTACAGGTCTCATTAGCAACAGGTTCTCTCACTACAGGTCTCACTAACAACAGGTTCTCTGACTACAGATCTCACTAGCAATAGGTTCTTTCACTACAGCTTTCAATAGCAACAGTTTCACTCACTACATATCTCACTAACAACAGGTTCTCTAACTACGGGTCTCACTAGCAACAGGTTATATAACTACAGGTCTCACTAACAATAGGTTCTCTAACTACAGGTCTCACTAGCAACGGGTTCTTTCACTACAGGTCTCAATAGCAACAGGTTCACTAACTGCAGGTCTCACTAGCAACAGGTTCTCTCACTACAGTCTCACTAAAAACAAGTTCTCTAACTACGGGTCTGACTAGCAACAGGTTCTTTCACTACATGTCTCACTAGCAACAGGTTCTCTTACACCAGGTCTTACTAACAACAGGTTCTCTAACTACAGGTCTTACTAGCGACAGGTTTTCTTCCTATCAGTCTCTGGCAGCAAACCATGCTGGTTGGCCCGACGAGCAAAGGTTGATCTTTGGGCTGTTACATGCTTTACTCTAGCGAGTGAAATTATTAATTTTAGTTATTTTCCCAACTTCAAAAAAGATTGAGAACTCCTCATTTAAGCTAACAACCGGTTCTTGGGATTAATGAAATTACAAGAACAGGTTCTTACGAACCGGTGCGAACCGACTGAATCCCATTATTGCATTACACTCAATCTTCTCTGGCGTAACATATTTGCAATCAGCCCTTTGTACCGTTGATCCATTGCACTTTACTCCCACTGACGTAGCGTCATTAAAGTTCAATGTAGTTTTGATTATTTATATATGTTTTTCTACATTCTTTCTACCGTCTCTCATCATCATATACTCTTCCTCCTTCTTCTCCTCTTCCCGCACTCCTTTGATTTTTTTTCTTCTTCTTTTTCCTCTTCTTCCACCTTACTTAAGGTGGCCTTGAGCTGATCCAAGGGAGATTCATTTGTCTTCCATCTGTAGTTTTTGCCCCCTTCTTCTTCTTCTTCTTTTCCTCCTCCTTCTATTATTTTTATCTGAATAACGAAGGAATAAAATCGCGAGAGATTAGAAGAAAAGCAAATGTTTTTCTTTTCCTAAAATAAATATTAATTTATAAATATTTACAAAGGGTCCTCAATCTCCATGACCGAGGAGCTTCAGGTCATTCTTTTTCATTTATTGTTATTTAAATCAAAGTCTAAACGCCGCTCTCTCTCTCACATACACATACACACACACACACACATATATATATATATATATATATACGCACTCAGTTGGGCATGCGCGTCAATCTATAGATAAACGCAGTATTAGAGAGAGTTCCTATAAAAGAACGAAATCTTTCGCTACAAAGGTGAATATTTGGATATGTCCGTATATTTCGCCATAGCACAGACAGACTTATGAGCTCTCAGGCAGATTTGGCTGATGGATATCCCTTGATCCCGTGGCTTAGAAATGAAAAAATAATGCAATTCATCGGAGCTAATGAGAGTTTACACATACCAAAGTTGTAACATGGTAGAGAATATGAATGAAAGGGGTGCTTAGGCAACGAAGAGAGAGAAATAGCAGGAGAATCGATGACAAGCGAACTAATACAGGGTGCGGACGGTATTCGTTCGCATGATGTTTGTCTCGGGGAAAAAAAACTAAATCAATGCTTTTATTTTTAGATATTTATTCGTCAAATTTGGGTTAATTTTCCTTAATGACATGTTCTGTCGGTCTCACTCAATGAAACCGCCTATGGTCTCGATGACACTTTCTAGGCGATCTCTGAACCGGCCACAGGCCTTCGTCACTATCTCTCGGTTTAGACCCCTGCAGATCCGTCGTGTTTCAGCTGGATTTGTTGGTTTCTCGTTCCACCGTGCCTCACACAAAGATGTCGAGGGAGGTGGGGGTGCAGTCAGGCTAATTAAGAGGTCAAATTTCATATACCGTATGATCGAAGAATTTATCCGACAAACATGCCTGGATTATTCAGCTGGTGTGTCAGGGCGCGGTGTCTTGATGACACACATAAGGCCTCCCTGCAGCTACCTAGTCGATCCAGGGCTATACCTCACTCAGAATACTTATGTAACCTTCGGTGTTCTACCTGAGCCCCACAAAAAGGAAGTGTGGTGGCGTGACGTCATCTTCACTGCTGAAGACACCGAAGACCATGATTGTCGCTGGAAATTTAATCTGTATTAGCCTGAAACGCCTTTGGGTGCGAAAGCGAGCCACCTGTTGTTCTACGAAATGACCTTTTGGTCTTGGAAGAAATTCTTCTCGTCGGAGAAGAACCACAGCATGTCTGGTTCCAACGGGTGTTTCAACTTGTTGATCAGCTTCTTGGTGTGCTTGAGCTCATTTTGCTGCATCGCCTTGGACATAAATCGCCCCTTCGTCATTTTGTATGAAAAGTAGCGTATGTTCTCATGCACCACCAGCCTGATGAGCTTCTCATTCACATCTTTCTCCTTGTCATGGCTGGCATCGACTTTCTGGGATCATTGGTAAGGAGTTCTTGGATTTCAATTACGAATTCCGGCTTCCTGCTGGCATCACCTCGTCGACTATAGGTTTTCCTCTCTGATGTCCCCTTGTAGTCGAATACTGAATCTTCTAGCACCTTACCCACCCTTTCCACCATTCTTATGCTTACGTTCAGGAAGTATGAAATATTGTTGTTTGTCCGGGGGTTCAAAATTTTCCATAGTCATTTATTCTGCAAAAAAAAATGGTCATTGTTTTGGAGAAGAGAATGACCTACAACGAAGGGAAACAAAATATGCGTAAAATTTCCGGTTGAAAATTCTGAATGAAAACCGTCCGCACCTTGTAAAGGGGGAAAAAGATTTCATTAACTTAGTAAATCTTGTGACGTCAGATCATCGGACTCAACTGGCGCTTGCAGGTCTCGTAATGTCAGCCTATGGGTCTGGCTTAATTGGCACTCGTGAGTCTATTTATGTCAGTCAATTGGGCTTAGTTTTAGTGCCATGCGTGTGTTTAGTGATGTCACCTCTTTTATGCGTAGCTTAACTGGCACTCATGGCTGTTTGTGGAAGTGAACTAACTAGCAAGTTAAAGGCCCCTGCCATTAGTCTATGGATGTGGCTCAACTTGTGCTCGTTAGTCTTAACGTCAGCCCACGACATGGCTTGACCGGTGCCTTCCCCCGATCCAGATTTCTTCTTCAGAGAAGGAATCATTCCTCTAGCTTCCTAGTTTAACCGTTTGATCGCTAGCATTTCAACGTTGTAATACCCTGTCTGTTCCTCAGCTCTGCAACAAATTTCTTGGGCATTCATTTCCTTATTTGACGTCGCATTTCCTAAAACTCACTATGCCTCCAGTAGTCTCCTCTTCTGCCTACACGGCTACCTTTCGCCCATTTCCTCTTTCACCTAGCTTCTCGAACCTCGAACTTCTTTTCAAAGACGCGCTCTAGAGGGTAATCCCGTTATATTATACAGGGTAGTTCCCAAAATTGGAAGTCAAGATTACAGGCTGTGGTTGACTACAAAGGAGGGTCTATTGAACTATTCATTAAAATTTAAATTTAGTTTCAAATTTTGAACTTTTTTAAAGGTTATAATATAGAAAATATAGAAACTTTTTATATTATTCGTTAAAAAAGGCTAATTGACTTATTAAATGACTTTAAGACGAATTTTACAATGAATAAGTATTTATAGATAGTGGATTCATCTTTCATTTGTTTTTATTTCATGTCCTTAGATGCAATGGTTATTGAGATATTGCCTCTCAAAAAGATCCATTTTTTTGCCACCCTGTAAGTAATAAACTACTGCAATTTTCGATTCATTTCCTCTATTACTACCCATTTTTTCCCCTAAAAGGGACCTCTCTTTCGACCCCGTGTATCATTACTAAAATTGCCCCAGCGGAGGCAGGCTGACGAAGTCTCTAGACACAAAGGTAGAGAATTGCCGCAGTTTTCCCGGGGGAAATTTGAAGCTTTCTTGCTGGATGCGGCTCCGATTTGAAGTCGGCCGTGAGTGGAAGGAGAATGGCCGGATCACGTTAATTTCGTTGATCTTTATCCTTTATCTTGTCTTCTTTTGCCTTTTACGTTTTGCATTTTATAGAGTAGCATTTAGCTTCCCTTTGTATTTTTACCTTTTATTTCTTTTTAGTTCTACATTATTATATTTTAAGTTGTTTTATCTTTTATACCCTTTTCTCTTATTTTATATCTTCTCGTCTAATTATGCACCTTTTATATTTTTTTATTCCCTTCTCTTCTACAATTTTACCTTTTTCTATATTGTATACTCTTTATCTCTTATTTTGTACCTTTTTTATGTAAAACTTGCAGTTTTAACATTATCTTTATTCAGAACTGAAGTTCTTCTATCTTTTATTTTTTAGCTTTTTTCTTCTCCTTTATTTCTTTTTAGGTTTTACCTTTTATCACTTAACTTTCTCTCTTCTTATCTTTTATGTTGCACCTTTTACCGCCAATCTTCCCTTTTATTAAATTTGTCCTACCTTTTTAATTTTTAGGTTTTACCTTGTATCTCTTAACTTCTCTCTTCTTATCATTTATATTTTAAATTTTTTTCTTATTTTCTCTCTTTTTAACATTTATCTTCATCTTTTACCTCTCATTTTCACTCTTTTTAACTTTTATGTTTTGGCATGTGTCTCTTAACTCTCTTTTTAACATTTATATTTTGTCTTTTTTCTCTTTTTACCTTCTATGTTTTAGATCATTTACTCTTTTATCATTGTTATCCTTTGTACCTTGATCTATTATTTCGTATGTTTTACCTTTTATCATTTATGTTTCATTTTTCTTTTATATTTTACCCTCTATCTTTCCTGGCACGAGTTTTCTCACCTGTTGACACCGCCATATGCTGCTCTCCGTGAGTCCGAACCGCGGGTTGCTACAGATCAGCCGCACCAAGTTTCCTCGAATCTGATGCCCATCCAACAAATAACCACACCCAATTTGGCTTAACTTCCCCCAACGTGAAAGGCTGCGATTGGCACAGAGGCAACGGGATGAGAGTTGTGTCCAATCCCACAACCCAGCATAACTGCCTACTCAGGCTATTTCCCCCTAAACAGTTTAACTGTCCCTAACTTCACCACTTTTACACTGAACCTCTTGTGATGGTGTCTTCGTTGGTTTTCGCAAGTAGTCTCCTCTTTAGAATAATATCCGAGCTAGATACCTTCTATGTATTTTGACTTAGCCAACTTCACCGCTTTTTAACAACCACTTCATGTCTCAGTTTCAAGTTACTAATAATTTATGACACCGTCTTTCTCTCTCTCTCTTCGCCAGAGCGTGGGGCTCTAGCTGCAACGTTTCGAGGGAGAGAATTCATCGGTTGGGATCTTCGCCGCATCCGCGGAGAGCCCCTGGCAGCCCTCAGCGACGTGGTGTCCATCTCATTCAAGACCCGCCATCCCTCCGGACTCCTCTTCTTCACCGGTAAGTAGTGGCGAAGCCACGACGCCGTATTCTGCTATGTAACGATATCTGGCAATGATTTTATGCTTCCTCACACGCAAATATGTCTGAATTGCCATAGAAAAATCAGGTTTAAATTAAATAAAATGGCATGAAGTGAATATAGCAATAAATAACCACCTTCACACTTCACCCGACTTGTATGACTGACGTTGTGCATCCCATCGACAGGCTAAAATGTTATTTGGCTATCTATAGGCGCCATGTGACGTCACGATTTTCACCAACGTGTGTGGAACGGTATAATTATCAGAAAATCTGCCATAGATTGTTAGTACAGCAATTAGGGATATTACTTTACCCAAGTGGGCATAGTTACACGGATGTAGGTGAAATAATGTGGACAACAAGGTGCTCAAAATAAGAAGAGTTGTGAAGTTCAACCCATAGCTTTCATTATTTGTGCAAAGGGGCTCTCCCGAAAAGGGGTGCCGAGTGTAGCATAAACAAGGATGCTGCAACTAACATCTAGATGATTGTTTCCATCATGCCTTCAAATGCCTGTAGGTGTAATTGCGAATATGAATTCGTATCATATTCACTTCCTCCGTCATCGCCACTTTCTTGACAGATATATCCTCAGAAACGTTTTGTCCGAGATACCCTCGTTAGATTTCGCTTCTCAATTTAAAGTAACAACAATAACAATAAATTACCCCCCAAACCTTAAGGGAATAAATAAAGGCAATAATTAAAAAACAATAAATCTTTCGTTAAAAATATTAAACATCCTTTTCCTTCCTATTATTTAATTTATATATATATATATATCAGAAAATTTTTTAAATCCAATGACAGATTCCAAATATGTAAATAAAACCACTGTGGGGAAGCGTAGTAGTTTATTATCTCGAGACCAGTTTCGGCATGGAGTTTGTCATGCCAGCCTCAGTCAGTCGAACACTAAGAATACATGCCGTCACACCAAGCGTACAATATATATATATATATATATATATATATATATATATATATATATATATATATATATATATATATATATATATATATATATATATAGTTTACAGAGATTCAATTGGAGTTCCTAATCAAGGGGCGTGAATTTAAGTTCATTACGGATATCTTTTAAGATTAGATCTTTGACGTAGGGGCTGCATTTAGATTGCCCCTCCAAAAGGTTAAAGTTGGGGATTTCATCTATAAGGGTGGATTCAATGAACTTTCTTTTGCGGAAGTCCTTACATGGGTAGATTAGTTTGGCCTGTGGGAAGTCTATCGGGTGATTAAAGTTATTTCTGTGAGTAAAAATACTAGAGGCTGTGTTTCCCCGTCTAATGTCTCCTCTGTGTTCGTACATTCTCTTATCCAGATTTCTTCCTGTTTCGCCTATGTAAAATAAAGGGCAGTTAATTTCTTTACAGGGGATTAAATAGACTCCTGCTGCGTTGGTTCTTTCTATAGGTTTAGTGGTAGGGAATGATTTAAACCTTTCAGTAATGGAGAAAATGGAAGGGAGAGGCAGTTTCTTTTAGTATCTGGGTTTCTACTTTTAGGGCAATAGAAGTTTGACTTGGCCTTGGATAAGCATTCATTGATGATATGGAGGGGATATTTTAGTTCTTTAAATGGGCAGGTGATGTTTCTTGTCCGACGAAATTACTTTTTCAGTGGAAGAGTGGAGTAAAATTACTAGTAAAACTTGCAAAAACCTTGTTTATACCTACAAGAAACGTCTGATGGCTGTGATTGCTGCTAAAGGAGGTCATACCAAGTATTAATTTATAGTTGCCAATAATATATATGTAATATTTATGAATGTTGCCAATACTTTTGCTTCTTGTGTTTTCCTAATAAACACCATGTTCGCCGTTAATAATTTGTTTTATTATCATTTATACATTATAATATATTGCTTTTAGGCTAATATAATTAAATATAATATAAATATGTACATTTCGAACTAATAACGTATAAAAATTCGTAAATTACAAAATTTGAAATGTGTTGCCAATAGATATGCGCGCAACTGTAAACATATATATATATATATATATATATATATATATATATATATATATATATATATATATATATATATATATATATATATCAAAGTAGCGCGAGAGAATGATGAAAATAAATCCATTAAACCACATAGAAAGAGAAAACGGAATAATTTTTCCTTGCAGTAATATTTTTATTACCTTTTGTCGAAAAAATCCGTGCAGGGAGGCGATTCGAACCACGCACACTGAGGCAGCGAGCACCGCTCATACATACCCCGAGCATATAAATGCTGCTCTTCGTGTGAACTGTTCCTCGTGAACAACGGTTTCCCAAACAGCATGATTGAAAAACAAATTTAATCATTTAAAAGAAGCCAATTC
>OZ018328.1:50117693-50235193 GCA_963969495.1 Ceratothoa steindachneri | reverse complement strand
CGTCTAGTTTGGTAATATACCCCTTGTTGGCTGTACTTAGTTAATTATTTCCTTCATTATTTTTTCATAAGTTTAGTATTCTGTACTCAGTTTTTGTAGAAGAGTTTTATGGCATTTTCTTTTTCTATATTTTGTTTGTTTATTGCTCTGTAAGGTACCATCGGTACATTTTATTCCTAATGGCTCTCTGTACTTATAGATAGTAAATTCATTATTAACAAGTACCTGTGTGGCTCTTTCAAGCTCATTGTGTTTCCTTCAATGTTTTGCAGTGGGTGAAGGGACACTTGATGTATGATGTGATTGCATTCCTCTTGTAGCACTTAAGGCATTGACTTTCTGCATTCATGCAAAGACCGAGATTGGTGGCTTTGACATACACTTTGGTGGTCATTGGGTCATTAAGATTTGTAGTTAAGGTGTCTAAATAGATTAATTGGTTATCTATGTTTAATGGTGCAGTTTAGGGAAGAACAGTCTCTTAAAGGCTTTCTCCAGTTTATGTATTTCTTTTTCGGATTATACATATATATTTATATCATAATGCATCTGCAGTAGATATGGGGTTTGGGTACCCTTGAGAAAACCTTTTCCTTGACAGCTCCCTTAAAAAAGTTAGCAAAAAGAACTCCCAGAGGAGAAACCCATAAAAACTTGCATCAACTCGAAGATACATACCTTTGTTTGGTCCATAAAAAGGGGCTTCAGAAAGTGCAGGCTTGTGGAAGTTTGTTCATGGCTGCCCTTGGTACACCAATGAGGGGTGGTCATCTTGGTCATAAATGCATCCTAATATGTCTTATCGTTTCTGTGACTGATACATTCATAAACACTGATTCTACATCCATTGGAAGCTATCGTTTTTTTAGGGGTTGTGGATCGAAGCATATCAATAAAGTCGGTCAGGGATTTAAGGCTGTATTTGTTATGCATGTAGGGCCTTTAATATATATATATATATATATATATATATATATATATATATATATATATATATATATATATATATTTTTTAGAATTTACTCATTTCATATGTACAGGTAGGAATTTGATAAATTAGGGGCCTGACAGGGTTTCTCAACCTTGTGGGTCTTCATAGGTCCGTAGGGCTGAAATCACTTATTATTTTCTTAATTTTGATATTTCCTGGTTGTTTATTGATCCCTTCCGACCATTGGATTGGATGTATTGGCATACACTCACTGGGTGTATGCCAGAACTCCCCCTGGGTCTACCCAAAAAGTGAGAGTGGCTATGTCACTTCTCAATGAGTCGGTGTTGACCACTGGTATTTTTGGGGGGCACAGGTATGGACAAGGAGGACGCCCTGATCGTGTTCGCGGAGCACATCAAGCAGCTGGAGGAAGAGGAGCAGGAAGAGCGAGAGCGGCAGAAGCGACGCGTGAAGCGGCAGCAGCGCAAGTGCCGAGAGGCGTTCGTCTCCCTCCTCGATGAACTCCATGAACAGGGGAAGCTCACCTCCATGTCCCTCTGGGTCGAGCTCTATCCCATCATCTCCGTCGATATCCGGTAACTGCTGGGCTGGAGTCGGGGTGGGGGGGACCAAAATACCTTCCCCATATGGATTTATCAAGGTTCCTGGAGACTACCGATTTTATTTGGATTACTCACCAGAGACGACTAAACCTGGAAGAGTGGTACACCCTCACTTTCTTTACAGATCTCTCCTTACAAGTTTTCGCATCATGCGGCCTCATTGCTATTGCGCTTCTTTATCTATCTCCCCAAATTCTATATTGAGGTGGTAATGCCAGCATTTGTTGCCCTTTGCCTTTTCGCGTTCCTTTGTGTCCCAGGATTTTTAATGTACTCTCATAACTGTGTACAGCATAGTCCTTAGCCTAATTTTTTTTTTTAATCCTCCTGCCCTCCATTACCTTCCCATAATGATCACCTCCATTGGATTACGGGATATCGATCGAATTAATGAGTCTGTCCCACCCCCCGTTTGGTAGGTTCACGGCGATGCTTGGGCAGCCAGGTTCGACCCCTCTCGATCTGTTCAAGTTCTATGTGGCTGACTTGAAGTCTCGATTCCATGATGAGAAGAAGATTATCAAGGAAATACTCAAGGAAAAGAACTTCGAGGTTCAGGTGAGCTCTTTCCTACCCTTCGCCAGAAGTTGTGCTTTTTTGCTTTTTAACTTTTCCAACAACGCTCTTCTTAGAAAGTGTAGGTGAGAAAAATGCTGGCAAGTGGTATCTCTTTATTAGCCCGGACATCTTCTTTCAACTCTTTCGTGGGTCATCTTCGGGACAAACAGTGGAAATGAGAAAAATGACTCATATTTATCCATAGCGAAGACTGCAAGATGACTCACAATTCTCATTTTCTGTTAAAGTAAATACCATCTCTTACAAAAAAGCTTCTTGAAATTTCTCTTTTAAGATGGCCACCAAGTCATATAGGTGACACTCCTGAAGAGGGTTAAGGAATTTCAGGAGACTTTTCTAACTAATTAAGGAATTCTTACCATTACCCTGGTCTAACGGAATTTCGTGCATGTATATTGTCTGGCATCTGTTATCTCCTCTTCCGATCATAGTAGACTCAGTTGTGTATAATATCTGAAGGCTGCAATACCATCGCTGAATTCACCCCATCCCCCCAACAAAAATGGGTTAAAAACCAAGCTGTGTTGCTTGGTATTCACTGCAGAGCTCCAATGTGACAACAATCATAACAATTCACTGAGGTCCATAGCCAGAGACAAGGGTGTGCCAGGGTCTCTCATCAGGCATTTAGTGCATAAACAAATCCGCTACTACTCATACAAAATGAGAAAGGGGCAACTTCTGTCTCAGAAGGTAAAGACAAATAAGCAACGTGCTGTAAAGTGTGTGAACAAACTGAAGAATCTCCTCAAGCATGGCATGCATTGGTTCTTCTCAGATGAGAAGAATTTTTCCAGGATCAAATGGTGAACTCGCAAAACAACCCCTGACTTTCTGTCCCCCCCAAAAAGTACAGAGACTGATTAAGACCATGTTCCCATTCCACATCATGGTGTTTAGGGGTGGTCGGTCATTAGCAAAGCCAACGTTTATCTTCCGAGGGCTACATTAAATACATGGAGGAATTAGCGTGCCCTGGATGCAAGAGCTGGCCGTTAAAGCGCCGTACTTGTGGTAGCAGGACTCTGCATCGTGCCACCCAAGCAGGGGGGCCCACTCTTGGCTGGTAGACAGCCCTAGCTTAGCCACTCCTCCCTCTTCTCTCTGTACCAACTATCTTTTCCCCTGCCTTCTGCCATCCAGCCTTTTTTACTTGTGTCACTTTCTCTACCCTTTCTTCGACCTCTTGTTCTACTACTGCCCATAAGGGGTTCGGTGATGTGTTTTCCTGGCTGCCGGGCTAACAGAAATCAGCGTCCGATCCAACCCTAGCTTAACCTCCTTCTTGGTTTCGAAGGAGAAGAAAAAAAAAAAAGAAGACTCGCATAGCGAACCCAACCTCCACAATATGTCCTCGAAGGTGACAGCTCCTTGTACGGCGAACGACCACTGATGTTTTGCCTTCGGGAGGCGTAGGGCCATTTCCTTGAGGGGGTCTCTTTGAACAGGGTCCCCGCATCTCCTCCGACATAGCCCTGGGTGGAGGAGGGGGCATATTCCTTCAATGGAAGTGCCGCGGTCTCCGAGCCAACTGGGGTATAGGGGTGGGGGACGGGCAGGACGATGCGCGATTTACACCCGGCTTAGTGTCTCTGTTCTTTTCTTTGCTTTAAATACCTCCTTTCGGGCATTAGAAGTACAGCTGCACGTGAATACTGTAATTTCTGCGCGCATACCACCGTCAGCCGACTTCGAAGCGGGCCGATTCGCTGCTTCGTGGTACGGTTGCCGAGGCCTCTTCTACCGCTCAGGGATTTGAATGGTAGACACCTGCCTGGGGAGAATACTCGACTAATCCCAGGGGTCAGGTCCTTTCCGACCTGATCTGCCAGCTGAGATAGATGTCAACTGTGGATGAGTTTAGGCATCACTGTCCTAGAACCTTTTTATTTCTCTGTCTCGATCTATCCCAGTGCTCTCTGGATGTGGTCGATGACCTCCATGGTAGTGATCACTTTCCCATTCAAATACCGCTGCTGCCTGATGGCATAACGCAGGCGTGGTGGTCCGCATTTCAGGATATGACTGATATCTATATGAGCTGTTGCTAGCTGAGTGGATACGGCGTCGGTCTGCCCACGTCGCGTTACCGGGTTCGATCCCGCCCTGAGTGGTCACAAACGTCAGCGCACGTAGAGATCTGGCTACCGATTGGTGGACGCACTGTGCTCATCCCTGTATTCGGGTGGGTAGATCTTACACTTCTCATCACACACACAACCAATTACAACACTGCTTTCTTTCCTCTCCCATCTTCACAGTACAATACACGCACACATACACATGCGCACTCTCTCTCTCTCTGTTCTAAGGAATCCTGCCGATGGGTATCTATGTCCACATATTTCTACCGCGGAACACGTCCCTCTTCCCCGAGGGGGTGAATGTTCCACCTGAAGAACGCTGTTTAGTGCCAAGACACGACACAACACTTCCTGGCACCTCTCCCCAAAAGAGGACCGGTAACCTGGTGCCCTCGGTCTCACCAGCGATTGTCATACTGATAAAGGCAGGTTGGCGAACCACCACTACTACTCATATCTCTGTCCCAGTCTAAGAGTATAGGTCTGTGGAAGAGGCCGTTGAGTTTTCTCTTCATCGCTGTCGTACTAACTACTATCCATAGAACGTCTGGCTGTTTCTGCACGCCCATCGCTTCCGGCGTTGTCTGCCGAGTGTGAGATGGCCCTCAAATAAATACCTATTATTATTATTACCTGCGCTATAAGCGCCGCCCGAACGATTTCATTTTGGGTGAATTTGGTCGAGCTATGGCTAGGTTCCTCTCTGTTTCGAAGCACGCCCGCCGCTCTTCATGGCGGGCATACGTGTCTTTACTTAACGGAAAGACCCCTCTAGCAAAGGGGTGGAAACGAGTAAAAATGCTTCTGGGAAAGTTTTCCCAGGGTTCCCTTGCCCTTCTCCAGGAGAATGAGACTGTAATCTCGGACCCCCGCGTACATGGCGGAGTCCTTCGCAACCGCTTTCTCTGCATTCTCTATCCTGGATTATGCTCCGCCAGCATTCAATGCGCGTCCTGATGTCCCTGAAGGCTGCAGACTAGACTTTACCTCCAGAGGCGGAGAACTCTTCAACGACAGGTTTACATTGAGTTGCGTTCTGCCTCGCTTCGTGTGCGGACATCGCCCCTGGTCCGGACGATGTCCCTTAAGCCATGTTTCGACACCTAGGAGAGCGAGGCATAGTCTTCCTGTTAGATTTGTTCAACAGGATCTGGACAAAGGGTATCCTTCCAGACTCCTCGCTACTGTGCTCGCTTTTCGCAACTCGGGGAGAGATCACTGTACCCCTGCCGCTTTTCACCCAATCTCCCTCACCTCCTGTGTATGCTAGTTTATGCAGAACTTGGTAAATGTTAGATTAGCCTTTTTCTGCTGCACAACCGAGCCAACCTGTCTTTTGCACAGTGCGGTTTCCGTAAGTTCCGCCACCTCAGATGCTCTTCTCTGACTGGAAAATGCCTTCGTCGAGAGCATTCCGCCACGGTGTTTTTCGATGGCGATACGGTATCATGGAGACTCCATTTTTTAAGGGGCGAGGGCACCCCTCCCAATCTTTATTTCGGAGTTGTAGTGAGCGTCGATTCCGACTACGGGTCGAGTGAGCCCTCTGGCCCAATGGAGCAAGGATGGGTGTCCCACATGCAAGTGTCCAGTGTCACACACTGCCCTGAACATCAATAGTATCACCGGTACTACCGGAAAACTTTCTTACTATACACTTATGTAGGTAAACAAACTTTCACTTTATTTTGGTGCGGTACAGATGACAGCTTTGTAGCGTCGACTCCAACAGGCATTGAATCGTATCTCGCGCTATGCCGAAGCGTACAGATTTCGTTTTTTAATGGCCAAGACTATCTTCCTCATTATCTTTTATCTCGGGCAACCTAGTTTGGACCACAAGGTCTGTTGTCGCCTGTTCATCTATGTAACTCTATGTAGTGCACTTCTGCCTCCATCCCCTGCTCCACGCCGACCCTTGACCTCTTTCTAAACTGGGCTCGCCTGGTAGTGGTGGATTCACACTGTTTCTTCGTTTTGTCTTCGACTGAGGCCTTACTTGGGACGCTCATATTCTCAGCCTTAGTGTTTCTGTACCTGCGCCATGGACATTCTTGGTTCCGTGACGTTTGGCACTTGGTTTTCTGATAGGGCTACTTCCTTTCTTTTCTACCGATTCTTATTTTGTTGGAACTCGACTACGGATGCAAGTTTTACGCATCTGCAGTCGAGCATGTATTTCGGAACGTGGATTCGTTCCATCACACCCATCTTCGTTTGGCGACCCATGCTTTCCGCACTTTTCCCATTGAGAGCCTACTTGTCGATGCTGGGGAGATGCCACTCGCTCTGCGCCATGCACAATTAATTATTCGCTTGTACACGCGAGCCCGGCGCCTCCCTCAGTCGCCAACACTCTCACTGCATTCGCGGCTGATCTCGACGGTGCCTATGCCGCCGAGAAACGCCAGTCATACCATAAGCCCTTTGGGTTTAGGACTAGGAAATCCTTCGAGAGCTAGGTACTCGTATATTTCTCGGGCCAGTGCCCCCCCTGGTTCTTCACAGGACGCCATCCTGGAGGGTAGCACCTTTGACTATTTGTCGTCATGCCACTGCTCCCAAAGCTTCTACAGCGCCGGGAGTATTGCGTTCGATCTTTTTGGAGCACACTTCGTGTCATGCTGGAACTGTGCCAGTGTATACGGATGGCTCTAAGTCCCAAGAGGGGGTCGGCTTCCACGCCCTATCTCCTCTGTTTGGAGTCAGCGGGGCTATGCCAGGCGCTGCGTCTCTCTTCACGGCCGAGCTGGTTGCAATACACCACCTGGTACGGGAGATTACGCGACGTGCCTGGTTCGGAGACCGGATTGTGATCTATAGCGACTCACAAAGCGCCCTGAGTGCTCTTGGGGCATTGGAATCTCCGCACCCTCTGGTTCGCGATATCCGTGATGCCACCGTTTTGGCGAGCCGGACGGATGTCGAGATTATCTTCTGCTGGGTTCCTGGACATGTAGGAATTGCTGCGAATTAGGGCGCCAAAGAGTCCGCGACGGCTGGGCTACCCGACCATCGTTTCGCTTTTCCTCACACCGATTACATGGCAGGAATACGGGCAGCTCTCCAGGGTGATTGGCAAATAAGATGGGAGACAGTCGAGGGGAATTTAAAGTCACGTGCATTGCGCCGCGATGGCTTCAGGTTACTTTCTGTCGTCTTCGAATTGGACACACTCGCTGGACGCACCATCATTTGATGGAGCGTTCGCCTGCGCCTTATTGTGATAACTGCGTTGTCCCCCAGACTGTTCGGCACATTCTTGTTGAATGTCCCAGTCTGGATGAGCTGGGTCGCTACTGCTTGTCCCTTGTACTCGGGACGTGTTCGTGCACACTAACTTTTGGACTTTACCCAGTCTCCTTCCCTTTATTTGACTTGTTTTTTTGTAGGTTGCATATTCCTGCGACGGGGGGTGGGGGGTCTACCCCTGACGCCGGAGCTCACCTCCTTCCCTCTTTTTTGCTTTGTTTTCTTTTTCTTTTATTTTTAGCATTATTGGCATATTTTTATTTCTTTTCTTGTTAGTTGTTTCTTAATATAGTCTAGTAGTAGGCTGTCTCGTGTACGGCGACTTATGCCCAAGCAGAAAGTCGCCAGATAGGCTCTAAAAGAAACAAAAATAAAATCGCGCCTTCAGGAATAAACCTTTAGTGTGTGTGGCCTCCCAGCGACAGTGGTCCGCTATCCTGCCTTAATCTACGCCTTATACGACATAGGTATTTGCCCCCCCCCCCCTTCCTCCTCTCATCGAGGCATTGAAAAAGGATGCTTGGAGGGCCCTCACATACAAATTTGTTATGTGAAAAAAGAATGTGTCATAATAACCGTAAGGACATAAATGAGACTTCCCGCCACGAAAATGGAAGAGGATTCGAACCTCCGCCGTGAAGCGCGCCCTCCTCAGTCGCCTCATTCTAACCACTGGCTGCATTCCACTTGCGGGCTGCCGCCTGGCCGAAACACCGATTCTCATTTGAGCTTGCCTTCACGGCTGCTGTCATACCCTGTAAATACCCGTGGTCCCGAATCCCACGTCAATCAGTAGGTTCCCAAAGTGATAAATAAAAGGCATCTTAGAGTGCAGGTTGGTGGTAACCCCCTATTCAAGACTAGGTAGGTGGTAAAAAAAGTGATGATGAGTGTTGAAAAAAAATACTGATAGTGCAGGTGAGTGGTAAAATTCCTACAAATATTGCAGGTCTGTGGTAAAATCCCTACTGATATCTTTTTTTTTTATTGCAATTTCGTCCCTTGACAGGTGAACACGAGTTTCCGCGAGTTTGCCACCGTCGTGTGTGATGATATGCGGTCCGCGACGCTCGACGCTGGCAACGTCAAGCTCACATACAACGCACTCATCGAAAAGGTAATGAAGATCTCCTTGCTTCCTTTGTAGCCCCCCCTCCCTTCTCTCTCTCTCCCTCTCGCTCGATCGGAGGAGGGACAAGGCTTTGCATTGTTTTATTAATAATAATAAGTCTTTTGTAATGCGCTCTTCAAGGCCTGAGGCCTTCCCAGAGCGCACGTTGTTCTGAGATGAGAATGGAAATTCAAGAGGGGGGGAGAAGGCAATACTGAAAAGATGCGTTTTCAGGAGACGCTTAAATGTGGTAAGAGAGGGAGAAGACCTGATTTCAGCAGGAAGAGCATTCCACAACTTAGGGGCGCAGATTGAGAAGGAGCAGTCTCCCATTGAGCAGAGGGATGAACGAGGAATATTTAAAAGAGGTGCATGTGGTGACCGAAGGGGCCCGAGGGACATGGCGTGGCAATTTCGAATTTCTACGTCGAGAGCTTGGCGACACCACGTGTGAAGGGGTCTACAAACGCCACTCTTTTAGGATTGGTGCGATTCTCTAGCGCTTGCCCCGAGTAGTCTCCCCTTAAGACTACTCGGGTTTGTACCTTCCACATATTTTCACTAGCTGAGCGCCTTTACAAACCGTCTCTTAGATGTTGCCAGCCATCATTGCCTTTCGCTTCTTAGTTTTAAGTAAATAATTTTCTAGAGCTTGATTTTGTTATTTCTCTATTTTCGGGGGGGGGGGGGTCCTCTAGAAAACTCTCTCCTTCCTATGTTGGATGAAGAGTACCCCATCATGATGATAGCTGAGGGTCACAGAAGGCAACTAAATACGACGCAACTCTTGCGTAATTTAGGTGGTTTGGGGGCAGGAGACCATGCTTATATTTTGCGTATTACCCTCCTTTCTCCTCGGTTGGATTCCACTCCCTTTTATTTTCCTCGTTCGAATTACCCATCTCCCCCTCTCTCCCCCTCGCATCTTCAGTTGAAATACCACCCTCACGCTCGTTTGAATGCCCCCCTCCCCTCTAGCTCTGATTTCTCAGTTGGATTAATCCTTTCTTGTACCCCTCCCCCCATTTCTGTTCAGGCGGAGGCGAGGGAGAAGGAGCGGCAGCGAGAGGAGGCCCGCCGGATGCGGCGCCTCGAGCAGAGCTTCCGGGGGGCGCTCAAGTCGGCCGACGTGGACGAGTCGTCCTCATGGGACGAGGTTCGAGAGCGACTTCAGAAGGACTCCGCCTTCACTGCCATCACGGTCGAGGCCGAGAGGATCAGGATCTTCAAGGTGAGGACGGGTGACCCCATGCAGAGGATCGGATTCGAACCCGTATCTAGCCGGTGAGGAGCAGGCGCGGGTGTCGAGCGAGTCCTGGATCCTGTCGGCCGAGAGGACACCGCTGGCACACATCGAGCGAAGTTAAGCCACATCAGGCGGTGTTAGTTAGAGGAGGGGACTAGTTCCGAGTGTCATTCCGAGAGATTCCTGCGTTAAGAGGCAGGATGCCCCATCAGACGGTGCGATGGGGCATATAGAAGGTGGATAGGTTTAGTGGCGCTGATGCGCGCCCACCTCATGATTTGTGGGGGAACTGGTATAGACGTTAGAGATTGACGCTTCGAGTATACGTGAGTGGGCTTAACACCCTCTGTGTAGGCAGGGGGAGGCATTCGTCCCTCGCACAGAGCGAGATCTCCCGACCGGATAATGAAATGTACATTAAGATCAGAATAACTCGCTGCTAAGCCCGAAGGTCCACGGGGCAAGTCCTCATTTCCTGATTAACCGTGCCTCCCTTGCCCCGATTCTTAAATGCATCAGATGTAACCAAGATGACACATAACACCTCGAACGCCCTTACTTCACACAAGCACGAAACACACTTTCCACCACCTCACTGTGGATCCTACTCGAGGAATGTAGATACGTTCCTGGGGCCTCCTCCCCTCCCTCACTGAAGAGAGAGAAACGGAACACACAATCCAACAGATAGAACCACTCCCTTGTCTTCTACCCCTACGTGTGTCGAACCACTAACGTCCTCTTTCACAGGTTCGTTGGGCCTAGTGTGGTCGAATCAATTTTGCGGCGGAGGGGTGTGAGATACCGTCCTCACATTTTCACTTACATCACTCTTACTACGAACCGTTTCCTCCCTCGCAAACTCTCTAACGTAGATGCCCTCGTTGGTTTTACTTCTTGAGTTTGAAGTAATAATAAATAATAATAATTGCAGGAGTATCAGCAGTATCTGGAGGAGGCGTGCGGCCATCACCACTCGAGGAGCAAAAAGAAAAACAAGAAAGAGAAAAAGAAGCGCTCGCGCTCCAGCTCTCACTCCTACTCGGTGAGGTCACCCTCGAAGGCGAGGTTCAGGTCGAGTCTAAGCTGTCCCCATTGGGAGCCCCCCCATCCCCCCTTTGGTCGCATTATTGAGTGCTGAAGATGTGGACCTTGTAAGACCGAAGTGTTAGAAGTATGTCATTGTGTGAAGAAGTGCTGGTGGCAACCGTCCGATGGGAGCAGACACAACCAGGTAGGGGGGAGGGGGAAAGCTATGGACTAGTTTTCCTCTTTGAGCTAAATTAATCCACATAGGGTTCGGTTAGTCGCCGGATGAAGCGTTTCCCATTACGGTTGATATTGCTTAGACCCCTTGGTTCTCACTGGGTCCCCATCCGACGACTAACCATATCCAATGGGGCTTCATTTATGTCAACCTCAGAAACTACTCTATCTACCCCTCCCCGTCGGTCTCCCCTCATCGGACGGACCTCGACCCCCCACCGAGATAGGGAGCAGATGGTGGCAAAAGCCGCAGCAGCCAAACAACACACTGGTAGAAGGGTTGAGTGAGGAAGTGGTAATATGTGCCGCAGATATTTGTTTTGAAAGGTAAAAAAAAGAAGGAAGAACTTGGTCTGCCCTCCCGAATGATTGGAGTGACACAAAGAAAAAAAGAGGTGGATAATTGAAAGTTTGAATGAGGTAATAATCCCATGAATTCGACCCACCTAAATTGACGTATCTTTGCCCAGGATTTGGGTATCAGAAAGTATTGAGGTCAGGACGAGGCATTATAGTTCCCCTTAATTCCAATTCCTTTTGTCACAATCGCCTTCCTGGAGGCGGAAGTGCCTGAGTGAGAACAGGTGTGATATATTGGAACTAGTCCTTTTGAGAACTGCGCGAATGAATTTTCAGTGAAGGGTAGTTGTGGTCAGGTGAGTGTCACCACCACCCCGTAAAAGAGGGCAATGTATGGTAGAAAATACCTTGAATCTCTAAAAAGCCTTTCCTCCACACAACACACTCCATTCAGTCTCGCCTATTACTCCTCTTTGAATGCTCTCATGCGTCGTACCTTCACTTTTAATTCATGTCATGTCTTACATCTTTACTGCAGCCAAATGCTACAGTTTCTGGTCTTGATAATGAAAATGTCTCTTTCACAGTTTCATTTTTATCCTCTGTGTGATCTCTCTCATACTGCACTGACCTGCGAGAAACTCGAAGTTTCACACTTCCTCCCCATCACCCTCCATTTGACAGCTTCCAACTCCTTCCTTCCCTTTCTGCTTCACTACTCTCTCCCACATCACTGGTGGCCCGCGTTCGTACTTTGAGTATTTGATGAACTTGTTCTGAGATTTTTCTATAATACCTCTTCCGGGAGGGGCGGGGGGGAGGGGTCGTGCAATGTGCCAGGGAGGAACCCATCGGAAAGATTCCTTGGACAAGAAGGGTATGTTGCGCTGTCAAGATGGGAGAAGAAACTCAACAGTGTTGTGATTGGCTGTGGTGGTGACCTGAGTAAAATTTACCCACCCCCGCTCTCCCGGGGATTGAACCCTGTACCTTGCAAGATGCCCTCGTTTGTTTTCGCCGTAAATTGTAAAGGAAGCCCCATTCTACCCCGTACCCTCTTCCCTCTCTGAGGTTTCGTTCTCTTTTGTGTGCAGTCGAGCGACAGCGGGCGTCGGCACCGGCGGGGGTCGCGCCACTCTCGGTCGCGGTCTCGAAGCGGCAGCGAGGACTCGGAGGACGAGCGTCGCCGTCGCCGGAAGAAAGGCAAGAAGAAGAAGGGCCGGAGTCGATCGGTGGGTGACCGCTTACCTGAGGGGTGCGTCGGGACGGTTTAGAAGGAGGAGGGGGGGGCATGAGAATGTCTTCTTTATGGGTGGATCATGTGAGGGTGAGTTGCGTGCCCTCAAGGTTCCTATAGCCCTAAGTAATTTCTTTAGACTGATCGGACTTGGTTCCTCCCCCCTAACCTCACTACCCTTTGTTTAGTTTACCAAACTCCTTATAAAAAGTTTCTGTTCAAGATGCCCTCGTTGGTCTTTCTTTTAATTTTATTATTAGAGATCGTTGCCTGCCGCCCGTGTCAACGACACACACACACACACACGCACGCGCGCGCGCGTCCGGGGCTCCTTGAACTAGACCTCATCGCAAAACTTGGCCGGGCGTTCGAGGCAATAGATTTCCTCCCACCCAAGGAGACATTTGCCCTGTGATTTGAGAGCCTCGGTCTCACGAGTATTGGGGCGCGTTACAGACGAGTTGAATTTATCCCCCCCGCCCCCTAGTTGACTAAGATTATTAGGGCACCGTGCTGTTAGCTGACCGTCGTAGAAGGCGACTAAAGCAAATGGGGATGCTGCGTTCGGAAGCCTTTCCTCTATAATAATCCCATGAAAACATTAAAGGTTGCAAACTTTTCACTGACGGCAAGAGGAAGTTAGTTGATTATCACTGGTCAAAGTTAAGCCACATTTGCTATGGTTAGTCATCGGATGGGTGTGGTTAGTTGCTGGATGAGAGTCCCGAGAATTGGCTTGATCTTTGCTTGGGCGAATGGAATCGGGAGAATTGCATGCTTTACCGACCTCACCAAGTAGTCCCTTCTTTATATTGATAGTCATATACTCCACATATTTTTGCTTCCAAGATTTATGGCAATGCTATCACTGGTTATTACCTAGACCCCCCCCTCCCCCTAAGTCTCGTGTAAAGCTGGCTTGGAGAGTTGGGTGCATTATTGTTCCCTACTACTCCTGGTAGTTTCCTCTTTTTGGCTTCTCAGGCCTTACCTCGCTTCCAATTTCTCTAACTCCCTAACTATCACCTGCCCCCCCTTTTTAAAAGCCTTTTTAGTGAACATGCCCCGTTTGCTGTTCACTCTTCATCATCATCATCATCACCCATTTTTGCACAAGTTGGTGTTGGCGCGCATCACCTCCATTAGCATGATAGCGTGATATTTTGTTGTGCCCTGTTTAAGTCTTCTCTCGTTTGTCATTTTCCGCTTTCAGGCTAATGAAGATCCAGCACCTAATTTCTAAATAGACGCAATTCTTCTTAATATTCTTGGTTCTTCTTTTCCCCGTGTGCCCCTTTCATTCATCTTCTTACATCATTCTGCTGGTTCTCCATCCTTATCGCATATCTATTTCCCTTGTTCACTTCACTACTTGACCTTTTAGCTGCTGCTTTCATTCTTTCACGTACCTATTGACTCGGATAAAACCTTCGCAACTCCACACCTGATGGGTTTATCTAGGTTATTCACTTTGGTGCTCTACTCACATGCTCCTCACCTCCGTTAGTTATCGACTAGCCTCACCTTCTAGTTAGTTACCAACTAGCCTCAATTTCCAGTTAGTTTACCAACTATCTCCGCTGCACATGTGTCCTGACCGTTGTTTACTGCTGTCCCTGGAAGAGATTAAAAAAGGGAATGAGAGCTTCCCTTATTCCGACCAATTATTGTTGGTTGGGTTATTCTAGCTGGCGAGGAGACAGACCATGCCATGTACCACCAATCTTTTTATCGTTAACGTTCATACAACATTCTGATAACGGACTCACGGTGGTCTTATTACTCGGGGTGTTTCATGTGCCCCCTGGGTTCTTTCAGGAAGACGCTGAATATTTCCTGTTATATTTTATATTACAACTGTGTATTTATTTCGTTAGTAGAAGTTGGTATTCGCTACCAGCTGATGATGCTAATTGCACTTTTTGTGGCTTAATTGACGGTAAGATATTCTAGAAATGTGAAATAAGAACAGAGGGAAGCTTTTCACTTGAACTTGTGCAAGCTCCTGCGATGTTTTCATTTCTTGGCACAGTGATCCCACAAGGAAATATTCCAAACATTGTGTCTTTCCCCCTCCCCCTTTGTATACTCTTGTTTGTGGACTTCTTCGTGCTTGCTAGAGCTCGTCCTCGTACTCTTTTAGCAATAAATTCGTGATGAACATCGTACCGGTGCTCATTTTCGCCATGGCATTTGAGACTGATAAGCTTTGGCTTTAACAATTTTGGGCATTAACAACCCCCTTTTTATTTGCCTCTAAGGTTTGTTCAACACCGAATGCCACTCGCTGCATGGCTACTGGAAGTTTACATTAACTTTTGCATAGTTGGTGTTGGTTTTCTCTCTCCGTTGTGCTTTTCAGTTCAGACTTTGGACTGAGTTTTTTTTTCCTGTAGGCATTTTCGCGAACCGCTTGTGATATGGATCGCATCATCTAATAGTAGCAAGTTGGTTAAAGCATTGGTAGTCAACCTCAGGCCATCTCTATTCTCGCTGTCTTTTCCAATCATCGTTTATATCTTGTCCATTTTCATTGCCTCTTCTCGCTGCTGCCTCTGTTTGGCAGCTCCCGTTTCCTTGCCTTAACGCCCCCGTATCCCTCACTGCTCCCGTCCAGTCAACTCGAACGGCTAATGCGTTGAATCCTTACAGTACTCGGCGAGCAGCGAGGATTCCTATCGATCCAGGAAAAATAAGAAGAAGAAGAGAAGGTCCCCTTCCCCGAGAGAGGAAAGGTAGGGAAGCGCAATCTCGCACACTTCTTATATCCGCCTGTTCGTGGACAGATTACAGGCATGTGCTGAAAAGAGGCCCTGCAAACTCCAATCTCTGGATTAGCTTTCTTTAACCGGACTGTTTACGTGCGTTCTTCGGCTTAGGGTGGGAAATGGTGCGTCTTTTCGTTGGTTTTGTGTTCTCAATTTCACGCAACAAATGCAAGTTTATTCTGCCTCCACTGTGAAGTACGAGTTTCAGTTCTTGTAGTACATGCTTATTCCCAGGGGTCTTGCACTCAGTACGCAGTTAAGTTTGTTGCATCAATCATTTTCGTACCCCTTGCCCTGTATTCGTTCTATTATTTATCTTTGCTCTCTTGTATTTTCATAGCTTAGATCCAGAGTTCTTCACCCTAACTTTTGAGAACGTTTTTACCTCTAGTGATTGTCCATTTCTTCCCCACATGATCTTCTCTTAGAACTTAGAATCCTTATTGCATTTAAACATGCGTCGCCGCCATTCCGCCTCTGTTTTGCAATTGTGAGGTTGGATAGTTAGCTCTCTACTTCCCTTTTCAGACCGAAATTACCTCCGCCGGCAGGGAATGACAAGGAGACTGGGGAGGTGAGCGTGGAGGAGGGCGAGCTCTCCGAGGAGGAGCTCGAGAAGAAGAGGGTGCAGCTGATGAAGGAACTCGAAAACATCAATTGATCTCGGGATGATTTGTGCAGTCCTCGATCTGATCCAAATTCATCAACGTCATTTTTTTTCGTAAATTATAGATTTTTCTTCTATTATTGTTTTAATTAGACCTTTTAGGTGTTATATTGACTGACCAATTGCCTTAGCGCTGTTGAAAAAGCAAATAAGAAGTGACTGAGGCACCAGAAAAGAAAGGATACGAGGAAAGAGAGAAAAGATTTGTTTCGTGCATAAAGTTCTTAAAAAAGGGGTGATGGAGGCCAAATATCTGAACCAGTTTGGTTTAAGTAGTGTCAAACATCTCTACTAATATTAAACCTAATCGGTGAGAAAGTGACAGGGTTAAGGTATCAATGCCAATAAAAACTACTCGTGCCTTTTCAAAGAACTGCCTCGACGAGATGCATCCAGCACCCCTTGTTTATCCAGGTTTTGTCTCGGTTGTACATTCGTGGGGCATGTTGTCAATGTGTGTTGAACCTTGTCTCGTTCTCGGTCAAAGCGGTTAGGTCGGTGCGGTATTTGTTTCGTTTTGGGAAGTGACCCCCTTGCCCCCTTCTCTAAAGGGGCGGGGAGACGCTTCTCGTTGTTTATAGCTACCGCTTTAAGGAAGAAAGTTTTGATCCTAGTGTGTGCTATAGGTGACTCACCGTTACCATAGGGACCAGGTTAGTGTGGAAGGAAGCTGTTGCATGCTGTCGGAATTCTATACTTCCCCGTGTTATCGGTCTATGCAACAGTTTGGAAGTTCAATTGCAACTTAAACCACGCGGGATGCATCTAAGTGCGGTGCTTTACACGATAGCTAGAGTTTAAAGGGCACAGCCTTCCTTGCTAGGCATCTGGGTTGATATCGGGTGAATTGGCCCCATGGTTTGGATGCCCACCAGTGTTGTATGTGTGCAGATTTTGTGCGATGGGAGGATTGTGTCGCTAGCGACTCCGATATAAATGAAATACGAAAGGTTGTAAATAACGTTGCTTTCGAATTCAACGAAGTAAGCCACATCTGGCTTGTTTAATTGCCGGATGAAGCTCCGATTCGGGTCGACCACGGCAGGTGCCATACCCGTCTATGGGGATGACTTGTAAATCATTGTAAGTGGTTAATTGGGAGTACTGCGAGCCCAGTGGTGTGCTTTATTTTTTCCTATGTATCGTGCTGAAGTGAGTGGAGCCACGATTGGCGTCCCAGGCCATAGACACATGGGTGAGGGGCGGGTATCTTCACAACTTTAACTTATATTAGTCTCCCAATAAATGTTGGGTTGACGCACTTCTACGTGGCTGAAAACTCCTCCCCACCCTCCTACCCCTATATTCTCTATTAAGCACAAAGGTTAATCATATTTTCCTGCACACAATTTTCTCTTCCTTGCGATGCTGTGTTGGGGCATCTCTTGGGCAGAAGTCCCCAAGCGCGTCCCCTCAATACCCACTTATTATACACTGCCATCCTTTCAAACACTACCCCAAATCAATCCACCTTTTAGTCGATCATCCAACCTTGACACTCTCTTCGCAACTCTATTTCCATACCTCCTCAGAACACTCAAAACCTCATTCAACACACCATAAACATCAAAGCCAGTCAGTCGTTACTTATTGGATTCGGTTATCACATCCCACGCCATTTTCGCCCTTTAAACACCCATTGCCTTATTCTTTTTTGCATTCATATCTCGCTCCTATAACAAATCGTATCACAGGTTTTAATCAGCATTTCTTAATCCCACTCAACTTCAGCCTTTGCCATCAAGTCATGAGCCCATTCCGCATCACTCACACACACCCCTTTCCAACATTTCTATACTTCTCTCGCTACTCACCAATAAACATATTAAAGAGTCATGACAATGATACAATCTTGTCTTACACATCCCAGGTATGCCAAATCACTTAATCCGGCTTTCTTTTACCCTAACGAACGCCGTACTCTCAACATTTCCATACCATCCAACCACTCAATACACTCAACACCTGCCATACTCCTGTATCTGCACGCTCATAAGTTTCCTGCAGATCCATGAACCTAGTACTTCACACACCTTTTTTTTGTTTAGCAGCCATCATCACATTACTTATCTGCTCCACCTTTGTCCATCGCATATCCAATTCTGAATCTTCACGCTTATTCATACTCTTGATTGCCCAACGCCCACACAAGCACGCACTACATACATTTCATCCTATGGCCCTGTGGACCCACCCCGGGAGTAGAGTCAACAAGGAACGTCACAAATTGAGCACCCTGTTGGCCCTATAAAACCTTGTAATGGGGGCACTGCAAAGGTTTAAAATATCGTTCCAGTATGAAAGGAAAGCATACTAACGAAGATAGCTCGCCTTACCACAGAGCAATCTACGCAAATTCTGTCTCCCATATAATCTTGGGAATAAATGGAGGATCTAAAGGTCCTCTATGTTATTGCGAATCTTGAATTTTGTGGTCTATTGAGGGTTCGAGAGTTACTAGGGGCGCCGAACGTTCTTGTGGTAGGATTCGGCGTGGAGGCAAATTCGCTTGAGATTAGGTAGGCTGGGTTTTAAACCCAGCGAATTACCTTACCTGTACTAAGGAAATCACAAACGGAGGAATCTCTGACTCTATTAGGGCCCCCCTCCCTCTCTGGGATCTTTTCTTCAGGGGTTCCCAGAGAGGCTCTGGCCTTCTCGTGGCGAGGGGGGTCAGCCCCGGGCCCCTTAAGAGTTCCATGGTGCTGCCAACAAGACTTTTAATATGCCCCTCTTTCTTTCCTCCCCTATTACGTTCTTCCACTGCCCTTTATTTCCCCCTCTTCCTTCACCTATCAAGTGGCTCTTATTGATACCCGACCTCTGCTCGTTTTATGGATTGATTCCGAATTGTTCTTTCGTGAAGGTGGAAGAGTCTGGGCATCTCCACCGCCTTTGCCTACCGAATGCCCAAGGAGAAACCTATCGTTGGCACCTTTTCTCCGTGCGTAGGAGAACTCGGGCAGCCTCTTAGGTTTATAAAGATGGTGTAGTGGATCCGTATCCATTCTACAAGAGGACATACAGGACGTAACTGATTGTAGAGTTGCAGTAGTGCCGGGCACTTGTAGGCCTCCATGGTGGGGAGTCCCGAGGGAGAAAGCGAAGTTTTTTCTTTTTCCAATGGCTAGCGATAAACCTAAAACCTCCCCTTCTCTTGCCAAACGTTCCTTAGCTTCCCTTTCAGCCTCGTTGGACCCCTATTCCAACGAAGTAGACCCAAATTTAGATTATCCCCGCTTTCTTGTCATGAGTTCATCATCTGACACCCCACTTGCAAAAGTCAATGTGTTGCACGTCAATGAATCTTTTGAGTCCCGCATATGATGAACTCCGCCAGATGTGGTCAAGAGGTAGTGGTGATGTAGTCGTGTCATCCCACTCTCAACACAACCTTGTGCGAAATCTATCTTCGATAGCTGAAATTCCAGTAACTGTTTCGCCCCATCCGCGTCTGAATTTTGTTAAAGGTGTCGTCCGTTCAAACGAACTAAGGGACTACGACCTCACCCGCCTTCAGAACAAGCTTAGTACCTAACGTGTCACACACGTAAACAGGGTAACTAAAACATTAGGCTCCACTAGAGTCCCAACCGCCGCACTGATTTTAACATTCTAACGACAAGAACTACAGCAGTACATTAAAGCTGGGTACCTACGTGTCCCGGTAAGTCCCTACGTCGAACTACCCAGACGTTGCTTCAATTGCAATCAATTTGGACATGTTGGCTGTGACTGTCGGCACTCCCGCTCCTGCGTGAATTGTAGCTCTGACTACCATGACCCCGAATGCACCAAAACACCTCACTGTGCCAACTGCGGAGGTACCCACAGTGCTGCGTCAAAATTCTGCTCTATATTTTTATATGAAAAGGATGTGCTCGCTTTGCGGGAGTCTCTATTATGTCTAGATATAAGAGAGGCCCGCCAACGTGCTCGAGCACAAACCTCACCACTCGACCGTCTCTTCTCTGACGTTTTACGTGACGCTGGACGAAACCGACTATCACGCTCGAGTTCCGACACGCCCGAAACACTTCATCCTACATCTACTCGCAGCGTCAGAAACATTCAGTATATATAGTCGAAGCATCGCTCTCACACCGAGATAACTAATGTAGCCCCCCTCTCTCCAGCAGCTCTAGCTGGGAGAGACTCTCAGGGTGAGACACTTGAAGACATCAGACGCTATTTGAAAGAATCCTCAACATCGACCAGTGAAGGTTCATCCACCCGGCCCCGAGACCCAAAGCCCAGTAGTAAGAGGAAGGATTCCTCACCTGGGTCATCGACCACCAATAAGCGGGCAGCCTCTGGAGATGACTCGGCCGAACCCCGAGAATCTTCAATGGACTCTTCCCCTATTGCTAAACATTCTATGCCCTTAAGTCCGTCCCACCCTTCACAGGACTTAGGTCCCATCCTGATCCAAACGAAGGCAGATATACACCTAGCTCCACACATCTCGCTCAGATCGCCTGTTCATTCCACTCACCCTTCTACTCATGATCCGATGGAAGCCGTTGGTAATCCAACATCACCAATCGCGGCGGTTGGACCAATCCCTCAGACATCGAAAATCCCCTCGACCCATGAATCCGGATCTACCGGCCGAAAATTCCTTATCCATCTTTTTTTTCCGCCAGGTTGTGGAGCCCACTTTTCTTCATATCTCGTTTCCTTATATCCGAATTGCAAAACTTATTGACCGCTCCTCGTAATATCTTCCATTTTACAATGGAATTGTCAAGGCGTTCTTCCAAAGTGGGAAGAACTCAAAATTCTTTTGACGACTCTCCACCCCACTGTTATTTGTCTTTAGGAGAATAAACCGGGTACACGGCCCTTTCCGCCGGTACCCGGTTTTCTCACTTTCAACTCTATTGCTCCTGTTGGAAGCATCTCTCATGGAGGGGGGAGGAGGTGTCAATCATGATATCTTCATCCTACCATGTATCTCTCATCCCCCTACATACTACCCTCCAAGCTGTTGCTATGAGGGTTTTTCTTACTAAGCTTTTTACCGTCTGCTTTATTTACCTACCTCCTTGTTTATCATTGTCAAAACCCGACCTTTTAGAACTTATAGACCAGTTGCCCTCCCCATTTTTATTACTAGGAGATTTTAACGCCCGTCACCCATACTGGGGCGACATCATTCGGAACGCCAAAAGCCGTGTTTTAGAGTCTTTTATTATCTAACTTTATTTGTGTTTTAAACACTGGCGATTTTACCTCTTATCATGTCCAGACGGACTCTTTTAGCTGTGTTGACCTGTCTGTTTGTTCCCCAGATTGCTTCACGGAATTTCGATGGTCAATTCTTGACGATCTCCATGGGAGTGACCACTTCCCTATTGTCTTGTCGGCCCTTCAAGTTAGCCCTCATAGAATCATGCCCCTTAATTGGGACTTAGGTCATGCAGATTGGGAAGGTTTCCAAGAGGCGTCCTCACAAGTGCATCCTTGGGAACCTTCAATGGTGTTGACGTGGCAGTAGAATACTTTACATCGACTACATTCTACGGAGGCGACCCACCACGGGTCGCTCAACCGTGCCCTGGTGGACCCCGGCGTTTGCAATAGCAGTCAAAAACTACAAGTTAGCTCATGCCCGATTCCGAAAGAACCCAACTTTGTGCAACAAGGTCGACCGAAACCGAGCTCGTCCGCTTCGGCAAAGAACCCTTCGTCAGGATCGCCGAAATTCATGGCGCCGTTACGTTTCATTGATTTCCTCTATGACACCTACCGCTAAGATATGGAAGAGGATTAATAAGATCAGGGGCCGTTATGCTGATCATCATACCCCCACAGTCAACTTACACGGTTCCTTGGAGAATGACAGCCTGGCGGTCAGCAATGCATTTGCTGACCATTTCCGTGCCGTCAGCAGTATCAGCCGTTACGATAAGGCTTTTCTATCCTACAAATCAAAGGGAGAGTCTCATTCTCTCAACTTCACAACAAATCTAACCTTCCATATAATGCTCTATTCAGCATCCATGAGCTGCGTAGCGCTTTGTCCCTTTGTAGATCTACTTCCCCTGGCCTTGACAAGATCCATTTCGATATGATTCGGCACCTACACCCACACTCTACTCCCTAGATTCCCAAACTGGGGGCCATACAGCAAAATTTAGGGGGCCACAAGCTGAGGCTATGTACACATAAAAATCCCAAACCCCACCCCCATTAGAACCTCCAGTCAGCAGCCGAGCCAGCCAGAGGAACAGGTGCGTCTGTACTCGGTATACGTTTGAACAATGCCTTGCTGCCAGAAGCATGCGTAATATACCTCATTCTTTCTTTATTCAGGGTAATTCCATTTTTATATATGATTTTGTGTTCTTGATAAAATAATTCATTGGGATGCATTTCGATACCAAACAATTTTCACTCAACTTATTTAATACTTCCTATGCTATGGTTTCTGTATGAAACCCTGGTCTTGAATCTTGAGTATCAACCAGTCCACAATCCCACTTTAGAAGCCACAGTTAAAAAAGCAAACACTTTGTAAGTGTGTGTGGCTCCCTCGAATAATCCGTTTACACCAATTTTAGTGTTATTGGGACTTAAGCCACCATCAATACCAATTTAGTGGTAAGTAAGCTTTGCATCATGAAGTGTATTAAGAATAAGGGAAAAAATATCTGTTGTATGTTTGCACAATCCATGAAATGTTTTTGTTTTCTTGAGAGTTTAGTAACCTGAAATTTTATTTCCTTCCAACTTCTCATTGTAATGAACCACTTGGAAATGTTGTTTAAAGACGGTTTTACTCTTTTAGAAAATTAGAACATTAGGAAAGTTTAAATAATAAAAAGCCACTTGTCTAGGGCCTATCGAGGTCATCTGCTTTTTGAAAAAAAGTGATTGGTAAAGTAAGTTAATGAATGCTATTTTCTGGTCAAGTGGCAAAGTCAAATTAGCTAACACCTGCAATAATCTTCCCTCTCATAGGGTAGTCCACTGGAATACCAAAGACATTATGTTAAATATAAAAACAAAAATATAAATATAAACACAAATCAATTGCAACAATCTTCCCTCTCATGGGTCTTCCACTACATACCAAATATTCATGTATTGTGAAGCTTCATATTGACCTTTTGTAGGCTCATTATGAGTGATGTCATTTAGCTATAGCAGTATTTCTTTCCGCTTCAGACCACTCTGTGATGGCTTCTAACAAGAAGCGCAAATACGATGACAGCTATCTGGATTTTGGATTTACAAGTATTAATGATAAAGGTGTAGTGAAGCCTCAGTGCGTGAACAAAATACTCTCCGCTGAATCACTGAGGCCTAGCAAGCTTAAATTACACCTGATAACTACACATTCTCAACATGTTGGCAACGATCGTTCTTTCTTTGGTCGACAGGAATTGGATATGAAGAGACAACGACTTGGTGCCAGCGGTTCCATTCACCAACAAAATGCTGCATTAGTGGAGGCATCATTTTTGGTATCCCTTGAAATAGCAAAGAAAAAGAAACCTCACACCATTGGGAGGAGTTAATTTTGCCATGTGCCAAAACTATGGTCAAGCTTGTTTTGGGTGAGAAAAGTGCTGAAAAGCTGAGTGCTATTTCTCTCTCAAATAATATAGTGCAACGCTGAATATCTCTTATGTCAGATGATATTGAAGAACAGGTGATTCAGAAAGTTAAAGAAGCTTGATTATTCAGTATTCAACTAGACGAGTCCACTGACGTCCAGTCCTGCTCACAACTCATGGTTTTTGTTAGATATGTTAATGGTGAGGATATGAAGGAGGAATTCTTGTTTTGTGAAACTCTCGTACGATCTAAAAAAAGTGAAGATGTAATGCAGAAACTTTCACAATTCTTTGAAGCAAATCGTCTCGACTGGGGCAATCTGTGGGATATGCACAAACGGGGCTCCAACCATGTTAGGCTCTAAGTCAGGTTTTGTTTCAAGAATTATACAAAAATCACTAAATGCTATACCTCTCCACTGCATGATCCACAGGCAAGCTCTTGCTTCAAAAACCCTACCCTCAGAATTACAGAAAACCCTGAATACCATTAGAAAAACAGTTAACTTTGTAAAAGGTAGTGCTCTTAACACACGCCTTTTCAAGAAATTCTGCCGTGATATGAATGCAGCTCATGAAATCCTCTTATTTCATACAGCAGTTCGCTTGCTATCCAAAAGAAATGTAGTTCAGCGTGTATTTGAGCTCAAAGAAGAGATCAGACTCTTCTTTGAGGCACAGGACAAGCAAATCCTGTTCCTGAAATCCAGCTAGCCTACCTTGTTGACATATTTAAACAGTTGAACACACTTAACCTTGAACTCCAAGGGAAAAGAACTTTGATAATTGATTTTCTGGACAAAATTAAAGCTTTCATTCGTAAGATAGAGAATTGGAGGCGGAAAGTTGGAATGGGGAACTTGGCAATGCTGGAAACAGTGTCAGACATTTCAGAGGAGTGCAACACTGCTACAAAGAACTTGATTGTTCAACATCTTGAAGCCTTAGTGAAGGAATTTAAAAGGTACTTCCCAGATATCCAAAGCCAACCTGGAATCTCTCACTGTATTTTGGTCATCAATGGCGGCTTCATACTTAAACTTATGTAACTAAGCTTTCCGCCAACTACTACCCTTTGCATCAACTTATTTCTGTGAGGCTGCATTCTCTCAACTTTTGTAAATTAAATCAAAATGTCGCAATAGACTTGATGTGAAACATGATCTACGATGTGCTTTGAGTGAAACAAAGCCAAGAATTAAGATGCTGGTCGATGGCTTTCAACATCAATCGCTGGGAGAAGAGAAGGTGATGTTTCCACTAAAGGTCTTAGTTTTGTTATTTATGACTCCCTATGATAGGATTTCGTTCAGAATTATTAAATTTATCAGTAAAAAAACGATAAGATTGCTTTTGATTACACTTTTTTATGCAGTGAAATTATTTTTTTCTACCCTTGTATATTGGATAAAGGTTTTTGGAAATTATTAGTTTTAATTACAGGTAGGCCTATTCTCAAATTCTAAAAATTATTTTATGTGCAGCAAATTACTTCTTTAGTACCATTTTAATGTTTATTTGAGATTTGGCAAAAAGTAAATTGCAAGTTTCCATGACTCACTATTTAAGAAAAGAAAAAAATATGGGGTTGAATGAATAAAATTACAGGTATCGCAGTTTTTTCATAAATGTAGGACTGCTGACGGTCACTCTTGTCAGGAGATATGGATTGGGGAGGGGGGCCATGGATCAGGATCATATATGAAAAGTGAGTAAAGATCAGAAAAAGGTTGGGAACCACTACTCTACTCCCTTTTTACTTGATTTGTACAACCTTATATGGGTGAGGGGTTTTTACCCCTCATCATGGCGCATTGGGATCATCCTTCCTTTTTTCAAACCGGGCAGGGACGGGTTGGATACAGATCACTACCGCCCTATAGCTCTTACCAGCTGTTTGAGTAAGTTGCTGGATAAAATGGTCTTGGAGCGCCTAAACTGGTTCCTAGAAACCAATCACCTTCTCTCTCCATTTCAATGTGGCTTCCGCAAAGGTCACAGTACCCTCGACCTACTAGTACGTTTCGAGGGATCGGTCCGGAAATCTTTCTCATTAAAGCACCGAGTCCTGGCCATATTTTTCGATATTGAGAAAGCCTACGACACAACATGGAGATACGCCATCTTGAAGCAGCTATACGCCTGGGGGATGAGAGGCCTTTTACCGTCACTTATTCAAAGTTTCTTAGCATCTCGATCCCTCAAGGTACGTGTTGGAGACGCATACTCTGACCTGAAACCCGAAGAGGAGGGAGTTCCCCAGGGCAGTGTTTTAAGTGTTTTATGTTTTATAATTGCCATCAATGATATTATTTCGTCTCTCCCAGAGGATGTATCGGCAACTCTGTTTGTCGATGATTTAGCACTATACTGTTCTTCACCTCGCCTTCCACCAGCAGCGTGTCGGCTACAACTGGCGGTCGATGCGGTCTCCAAAAGAGCACAACGTAAGGGATTCCGCTTTTCCACGAACAAAACCAAAGCAATGTATTTCCGCCGGGGTAGAGGGGATCTTGTTCCACCATCTATCTCCCTACAAGGCGAAGATATAAAGTTTGTCTCCGAGTTTCGGTTCTTGGCGTAACTCTCGATCCAAAGTTATCCTGGTTACCATACCTACGCCGTCTTCGAACGGGCTGTCTGCGGGCTCTATACATTTTGAAAGTCCTCTCACACACTTCACACTTCGTGGGGCAGCGACCGACAAACATTGTGGACATTATGCATAGCCCTCGTCCAATCCAAATTGGATTATGGCTGTCAAATTTACTCATCGGCTGAACCCCATTCGAAATCTCGGAGTTCGTCTTTCTAGTGGAGCCTTCCGTACTTCTCCTGTCAACAGCCTTTACTGCGAGAGTGGGGTACTCCCTTAGCCCTATCATAGACTTCAAATCTGCATGCGATACCTCTGCCGAGCACAGCAAGCCCCCGTATCAGAAGTCTACAGATGCCTGCATGCTGCTGAATCAACGGCGGCATTTGATAAGTTGCCATCTTTACCTCGCCCCTTGAACCTCCGCATAGGAGATCATCTCTCTAATCTGGGTGCTCCAAAGGTCCTTACCCTTCCATCCCTACTGACCCCTAGTTGGCGTGCTCCTCTCCCCACAGAATGTACCAACACGTGGAGCCTGGAGAAGTCTTCCATGGACCCTTGCATCATTAAGAGCCTGTTCTTAGAGCATTCAACCTCATACAAACAATGCTGCCAACTATACACGGATGTCTCTAAGTCGGACAGTCGCGTGGGCGCCGCAGCCATCTACCCAGTAGGAGAATTCCTAACTCTATCTTTGCCGCCAGCAGCATCCCTTTTTACCGCTGAACTTTCAGCAATCCTTTTAGCCTTAAGACTTATCCAAATTTTACCTTTTAATGATTTTGTCATTTTTTCCGACTCAAGGAGTGTTTTACAGCAAATTAGATCTTTTAATGCGTCCCATCCCCTAGTCACAGAAATTTGAAACTGGCTGATCCAAAATGCGTCCCGATATAGAATTATTTTTTGCTGGGTCCCTGGGCAACGAGAGGGCTGATCGGCTGGCCTGCTCAGCACATTCTGTGTCCTCGGAGAACACGGCTCTGCCTTTTCGGGACTACTTTCCTTTAATAAGAAAGTATATTTTTCAACTGTGGCAGAATGAATGGGATGACTGTTCATCAACCAAACTGTACAAAATTGAAAATTATGTTCACTCTTGGCCTTCGAGCCGTCATAGATTGCGGTCGTTGGAGGTAGCCCTTTGCCGAGTTCGCATTGGCCACACAAGACTTACTCACGGCCATCTTGTTTCGGGTAATGTTCAAATCAGCCCTTGCTATCGTTTTTGTGGTGGGGACCAATTGGTTTCCCATTTTTTATTAGAATGCACCCATTTCGCCACTCTCCGGTTTACCTGTTTCCCGACCCTTTTAACTATCCTTCAACAAACTTGTCTTCGATCCATATTGGCAGAGGAATCTTTTAACCCTTCATTTTTTAAAGCTTTATCACAAAGTGGTCTTCTCCACCTTTTATAGATAATTTGCCTAGTTTTATCCTAGCTGCCATATAGAATCCCCTTGGATTGGACAGCAACCCACTAGTTATTTACCTTAAACCTTTATTAGGGCGTAGAACTCGGGTAACCTTGGGCGTAAGAAGGATTCGAGACGGGCGTGTAGTGTATTGAAGGGGGCCTATTATTACATGACGTCTGACTTACTCGCTTACTGACTCTTTTATTGACTTTTTTATGTCCGACTCTGAGAGTTTAGCAGTATATATTTGAATCGAAAACAATGGGCGTGGCCTTTTATTATCTACTGATGTTTGGATGGAGACTATTTCACTCCCTTTAATTCGTGTATAAGGAGATAGAGATTTGTTTCTAGTGAAAATACCAAAGACGCGACTTGAGTTTCGCAGTTCTTTGCTAGTAAACAATGGCCGCTGCTATCTTGTTTTTAGTTCTTGACCTCCATCCCAAGCTTTGTTTAAACTTCAGACCTTCTATCGTGGCTATAGGAACGCCTTTTGTGTGTGTATGTGTACAAGTGCATATGTTTGCTGCCGTCTCGAATTCATTCTTCTCGCTTCGAGCAAAATAGATATATTATTTGCATTCACATTTTCTTAACGCATGTCTATTTCTACTATAGGTGTTTCGCTGTATTCTAGATGGGTTCATTATTACATGGCATATTATTTCAGTAATTAATGCGTGTGCCCAAGTTCAGGATTCCATAGGTCCAACAAAGTGCACATTTATGAGGTTCATGGTTGGGTCTACTCCACCTTTCAATTTGGGAGCCACAGATCATGTCAAGAATACGGATCCAACACATGTAGGGGCCGCTATTCTTGACAAGGGAATTGTGGCGGGGTGCTATTCTTGAGATGGGAATCCCTCCATAACCTCGGTTGGAAGTTTTAGGCTCGCTTAGGTTAACCTTACAATCAAAGTACCATAAGCGTCGGGAGTCCAACGAAAAGTAGACTTTGGGCTAGTAGATACTAGTTATTTTCCCGGTTTTTTAAAAAATTATGATAACTCATCTGGCGATGGCCTACTAGGGCAAAAATCGCTGTAATCAGATCACAGCCGACCACTAAGCTAGAAATAACAAGAGAAAAAAAGAAAAAAAAATAAGCCCCAAAAACAACAAATATATAAGTAAAGAAAACTAGAAGGAAGCACGCCCCGGCGCAGGAACATGCGACCTCCAAAAAAGTAAAATAAAGCGTAGGAGGCTAGACTCGTCCAAAAAGTCGTATTGTCCACGAACCAGTCCCGAGTACAAGGGGCAAGTAGTAGCGACACGGCTCGTCCCGGTACCGGAACAGGTGATGTGCGCGAAGATTGCCCAGACTGGAACATTCAACAAGAATGTGAAGAACAGTCTGGTGAACAACAGAGTCGTCTCACTAAGGCGCAGGCGAGCGCTCCATCAAATGGAGGTGCGTCCCGCGAGTGCGTCCAATTCGGAGACGACAGAAAGCAACTTGAAGTCGCAGCATTGGGGGCTAGGTCCATGGGAACAGTCAGGGTGCAATGACACGTAACTCTAAGTTCCCCCTCGACTTTCTCCAGTCTTCTTTGAGAAGCCGCTTGTATTCCTGACATGCAATCAGTGTAAGGAAGGAGAAACTCTGGTCTGGTCGCCCAGTCGTCGCAGACTCTTTGGCGCCCTTATCGGCGCGCTCATTTTCCGCAATTCCTACATGTCCAGGAACACAACAGAAGATAATCTCGACATCACTCAAACCTACCAAAACCGTTGCGTCACCGATATCGCAAACCAGGGGATGCGGAAATTCCAATGCCCCGAGAGCACTTAGGGCGCTTTGTGTGTCGCTATGAATCACAATCCGGTCTCCGAAGTGGGTACGTCGGGTTATCTCCCTTACCGAGCGATGTATTGCAACCAGCTCAACCGTGAAGATAAACGCAGGGCCTAGCAGAGCCCCACTGATTTCAAACAGAGAAGATACGTTGTGGAAACCGACGCCCTCTTGTGACTTGGAGATGTCCGTATACACTGTCACGGCTCAGCGCTACACGATGTGTGTTCCCAAAAGGTCGAACGTAATACTTTTGGCGCTGTATAAGCTTTGGGGGCAAAGGCGTGGTGACTAATAGTGAAAGGTTGTACACTCAAGGGTAGTGTTCTGGGCAGAACCAGGGGCGCCACCGGCCCATGAGCTATACCTAGCTCCCGAAAGAGTTTCCTAGCCCCAAACTCAGTAGCCCTGTGGAAAACATGACTCTGGCATTTGAATTGTACCAGAAAAGTTCCTCGCAGGAATAGGAACAATTGTATCAAATGTCCACGCGTATATATATATATATATATATATATATATATATATATATATATATATATATATATATTTGTAAACCGGTCAAGGAATTAAGCGTGAAGGCGAGAATTCAGATAGCAGTAAAATTTGGCGACAGTGTAATAAAAACGAATATTCCGTGTCTGGAAATTAAATTAGGCCGAGACGACTCTCAGCGTCTCAGAAATGACAAAATTATATTGAAAAAGTGAACAATTTTATGCACCATAAATTATTAGCTTCGGAGACCATGGGATGAGAAAATCCCGCCAAGTGAGCAGAGCTAAAAATATTGGGATCCCAGACTCGAAAAGAGGCCACGCCTTCTGTACTATTTATAGAATAAAAATGGAAACTCGATACTGGGGTAGACAGTTAAGTCAAGACAGATGGGGAGACACCATAAGATCGATAGTAAAGAACTAATTACGGTTCGTTTAGCGTCGCGAAGCCCCCGTTGTACTCGCCTAAGTCTTGTCCCCGTAACACTCGTTTTTCTGACCGGTAGTGAAATATTCCCTGCCCGTTTTGTGTAAAGGCCAGCCTCCCTTTGTTTTGTCTGTTTTGTTTGTTGGAATTAAACATTTATTTTTGTTTACGGGATTCTTCTCAGTCCTTTCTCAATCATAAAGCCCAGCCAACTCGGAATGTTATTTGAGTATCTTTTGAGTCAGATACGAGATTAACACCACCTATCACTTCACTCGCGGGACTTGAGGGACCTTACCAAAATATCCGTGACATTAATTCCCTTTCCTCTATAATCCGGGTGATGGTCAATAATAATATACTTCAGCCAGTCGCACCTTTCCCATATAAACGGGGCACCTACAACAAACGTACCCCCCCCCCATAGCCCTATCAGCGCACCAGACGCTGAAAGTCACAGAGCAAAGAATATCCATGGTGCGGGTACAAGAGACACTAAGGCGTCGAATATATGCCTCCCAGGTGAGGTGTTGGACAAATACACGACTTAGGAAACGGTACGAGTCCACCACTTCCAGGCGAATCCGATTTAGAAACAAGTCTGGGTCAGGGTGAAGCCGCAGATGATCGCAGAATTGCACCACCTTAGGCTTCGCCAAGAAAAACCGAAGCCTGTGCGCTTCGGCATAGCGAGAGACGCGGTTTAATGCCTGTTAAATTCCACGCTCCAGAGTTGGTATCTGGGCCGCGCTAAAATAGTTCGAACATCTTCCGGCAGTACCGAGGTGATGCCGTTGATGCTCAGGGCAAAGAGTGTGACACTGAGGACATATCCCCCTGGGACACCCTCTTCCTGCTCCAATAGGCCGTAAACGGCTTTCCCGATCCGTATGTGGAATCTACGATCTCGCAAAAGGATATATATATAAATTGAGAGACGTGCATCGTGTGGAGTGTCTCTATGATACCGCGTCGCCATGCGGTAACATAGGCCTTCTCCAGATCGAAAGACACCATGGCGTATTACTCTCTAGGAAGGAAGGCATCGGAGACAGCATTTACTGTCGGATCAGAACATCCGACGTGGAGTGGATCTTACGTAAGCCGAGCTGTGCAGAAGACAGATCACCTCCACTGTCCAGAAAAAAGGTTAATCTAACATGTACCAATTTCTCAATTAACTTGCACACGCAAGAGGTTAGAGAGATTGGGTTGAACCTGGTTGGGGTAGAGTGATCTCTCCCCGGTTTGCGAAAAGCGATCACAGTAGCGATTCGCCAGGAGTCTTGGAGGAAACCCTCAACCCAAATCATGTTGAACAAATTAAACAGAAAGGCCATGCCTCACTGGCGTAAGGGGCATCGTCCGGATAAGGGGCGGTGTGCACGCACGAAACGAGAGTGGACCTTACTAAATCAATGTCAACCTTTCATGGAATGGTTCTGCGCCATTGGAAGTAAAGTCTAGTGGGTGGCCTCCCGTGTCATCAGGACGCGCATTTATGCTGGTGGAGCAGCATCCCAACTAGAGAATGCAGAGAAAGCAGTCGCGAAGGACTCCACCATGGAGGACGTGTCTATTGTTCAAATCACCGAGCAAGAGAAAGGGCCTCGGCAACCGTGTCAAGATATGGCGGAAGTCTCTTCGCATCGAAGTCGGCTGACGTTGTAATGTACACAGAAATAACAGTATACCTCGTATCCTGGTGCAACTGCATAACTACTTCATGAAAGGAGGTATTTAAAGCAAATAGAAGAACGGAGACATCATGCCAGGTGTAAATGGCGCATCTTCCCGCCCGGCTCCATCCCGTGGTGGTGGGGTCGCAAAACCCACCCAGGGGCGGTGGGTAGGTGGCACGCGCCCAGCATGGTCTCATGCAGAAAGATCGCAAAGGAAAAATGCGAGTAGACGAGCCTCCGCAGCTTCACTCAGTTGTCCCGGAGTCCCCGGCTATTCCATTGTAGGAATATGTCGTCCAGACCTAGCTTTGAGGAGATGCGGGGTCCTCTTCGAAGAGAAGACTCACAGAAATGGCCATACGCTTCTCGAAGGCAGATCTCTGGGCGCTATTGACCACCGCACCAGCGCCAATGGCGTGCTCTTAAGCGACAGCGGCCCATAAAATATTTGAATTGGAAAATGAACACAACTACGGAGTTCATCGACTACCCCGCACCCCAAATCATGCTTTGCATCAGGAGAGCACAAAGATGGATCAAAACACAAAAAATGAAGCGGTTCTAAGGCAGTGATGCGTAAACTCTTTCACATTTAGGACACCTATCTCCAGCTCACCCAACAAGTCGGCAAAGATCCGACCCCTGGGATTGATCTACTAGACTCAAATTCAAGGTCACGAGCAAGAGAAATCGTCACGGCAACCGTGCCATGACACGGCAAAGTCGGCTGACGGTGGAATTTACGCAGAAATAACAGTATACCTGCTATTCAGGTGCAGCTGCACAGCTTCTGCATAAAAGGAGGTGTCTAAAGCGAAGAGAAGAACAGAGATATCATGCCTGGTGGCTGGATAAAGCACTGAAGGCGCTGTCGCTTTCGAGGACTTATCGGGGAAATTTGCGTTAGCCATGCGAGTCTTTTTCCTCCCTCTACCTCGAAACTTTAGGCAGGCGAGGCGTTTCGGATGCTGGAGGTTCCTACTTTGGAGGATCCACCGCTTTCGAGTCACACAGCCTTGTACTCGCTTTGGGAGTAGGAGCCAAAACTCATTTAGCGTTGTCCTCCTTACGGGAGGCAGCTTTAAAAACCCCCTGAGATGGCCTCACGGCCAACTTCAGGGCTGTTGCCTCATGTGAGTCTAATTAAGGACTCAGTGGAGGCGCGCGGCCGTTTCATCTTACGGGAAATGGTCACGCTGGGGGGATGAGGGGGAGCTCTGGATTTAGCCGGGGTTGTGTGTAACCCATTTTGCTGCAAGCTCTACCAGGGCAGTGCCTGTGGTGGGTAGAACCCGTAAAAGGGTTCCGAATGGGCACTAAAACGATCGTGCTCGTAGGCCTGTATGGGCCAGGAGCAGAGGGTGTCTTTCTTAACATTGAGGTATAAGACGTCCCAGGCAAGGCCGGGTGCGCCAGGACCGAGTCCTTATCCTCGCAAAATGATAGACTATGCTAGGCATTAACGCCCAGGATTTCCAAGGAGATACGCACCCTATTGTTTCGAAGAGGCGGGGTGCGGCTCTGCGCAATTAAAATACTTGATACTTGGCCACACACGATTTGGACTTATCGTATGCGTCATTAGAACAACTTACTCATACTTCGGGTAACCCCTATGTCAGAGATCTGAGAGAGAGAGAGAGAGAGAGAGAGAGAGAGAGAGAGAGAGAGACAGAGAGAGAGAGAGAGTGTGTGTGTAACAAGGAGTAACAAGAAAAGAGGTACCCTAGTAGACCTTACGATCCATTCAAAGAGGTAACTTTAAGTAAACACTTGAGCTGGCGCAGTCCTCTAAATGGTCAGATTGACGCTCTACAAGAGCACTCGTGCCACGCTCCAAGTCTCCAAGTGCTATTTTTCAAGACTTTGTCTAGTCCCGACTTGAACTGTTCAACCGAGTTGCTATTGACAACTTTCACTGCAAGAGCGTTCCATGTGTCGCAGATGCTATATGTGAAATATTTCCCACACGTATCAAGCTGGTAGAGCTTCAGTTCACGTTTGTAGTCATGATTTCTTGTTCTGCTCTGGTTAAGCTGGAAAATAACCCTGTAGTCTACAATGTCGAAGCCTCTAAGTATTTTGAACACTTCAATAAGCTGACCACACAGTCTCTGGGTCTCCAGCGAGAACAAGTCTAATTCCGTAATCTAACTTCGCAACTCTTGTGTCTGATAGAGGGAATCAGTTTGATTGCTCTTGCTTGCACACGTTCTAGTCTTGCGATATCTTTTCGAAGCGAAGGACTCCAAAATTATACGGCATACTCCATGTGTGGTCGGACAGGGGAGTTATACAAACACTACTATCTCCTTGTTCCAATATCCAAACTGTTGCTTTATATAACCTAACATCCTTTGGGCTTTCTTCTCCGCCTCAATACACTGCCTCGAGAACTTGAGATCACTAGTGATAGTTACACTAAAGTCTTTTTTAGTGTCGGTTGATTCAAGAGCAGTGCCCTTAAGGATATACTGAGATTGGGGGTTTCGGTGGCCGATATGCATCACTTTAAAAGGCATTTGCCACGTGTCCGACCAATCCCCAACCTTAGGAAGACCATCTTGAAGGCGGGCAGTATTTCTTTCCTCACTCTCAAGTTGGACTCTAAATATGACGTAATTTTGTCAACCATGATGCTTTCTATGAGTTTACCGACTATTGAAGTGAAGCTAATAGGTCGGTAGTTCGACGGCTGGTTAAGGTCTCCTTTCTTGAATATAGGAGTCACCTCCGCTTCACGCCAGTCTCTAGGAACGCATCCAGTCCCGATTGACTTGTTGAAGATTGTGCTCAGATGTTGTGACACTTCATCGCGTACTTCCTTCAACACTTTAGGTAGAAACCCAACCGGGCCAGGTGAATTATTCGTCATTAGATCAGTGATCTTTTTTTTCTATTTCTCCTTGGGTGAAGTCCATTTCCTCCAATTTTTCACTCAAGTAAGAATTCGTGGGCTGGGGGATGGGACCACACTCTTCAGTAAACACTGAGGAGAAGTAGTCGTTCAGGAGGTTAGCATTTTCTGCATCTGAGTGCTTTAATGCCCCCTTCTCATTCTCTAAAGGGCCAATCGTGCGATGGATTGGTTTACGGCTGTTTACATAACCAAAAAACTCCTTGAGATTCTCCTTGCAAAGTCTCGCCACTCCGAGTTCCTTGGCACGCTTTGCCGCCCTTATGCTAAACCCAACTCTCCTACCTAGCCGAGGGTAGTCCTCAAAGTCTCCAGAAATCTTTGACTGCCGGTACACCGTTCTCTTCTCCCTCAGCAGTTGACCAATTTCTCGACTAAACCACTTTGGTTGAAGAGAAGACCGACGAAGGCTTTTCAAAGTGATGACTCGTGATTGAAGAATCATGAACGTAGTTTGGAATCTATTTCACGAATCTTCAACATCATCACACACCTCTAGCCTCGCATCAGTCAAGCTAGCACGAAAAACTGCAAAGTCTGCTTTCTCAAATCAAGTTTCGTCGATTTACTAGTCGCAGACTCTACCTTGGGAACCTTGACTATAAATCGGACCAGTCGGTGATCACTGCCACAGAGCTCTTCGTCTACAGAGAGATCCTTAACGATGTCATCCTCAGAGGTGAAAACCAAGTCGAGGGTATTATTGCCTCTCGTCGGCTCTCTCACCCATTGAGTCAGGAACTCGTTGTTCGCGAACTCCAGGACTAGTGCGTTCTCGCCACAGGGTTCTCTGGTTTCCCAGTCAACTTGGGTAGAGAAATCACCCATGGCAATACACACGCTATCTTGAACAAGTTTTCCCAGTAGCCGGTACAAATCCCTGTCATTTTCAACGAGTTGGGCAGGTAGTCTGTAAAGCACCAGGGTCCTGTATCTGGCAGGACCTATATCTAGGTCAACTCCTAGTAGCTCGGGGTCGGATACAATGCTGCAGTTCATCGATTTGAGTGTATCCTTGACATACAATATAACACCGCCACCCTCTCTGTCTGGCCTATTATTTTGAAAAGTTGGTAATCGGAAATCGTAAATTTACCTTTAAAATCTCGGTTGGAGGTTTTTACCCACGACTCTGTTGTGGCCACCAGTTCAGGTTCTTCCGTCGCTACGAGGCCACGAAGTTCAAGAAATTTGTTTCTGATATACCTCGCATTAAAAAGAAGAACTTTCACGCAGTTCCAGAATGTAGGACTCCCTACGCTCTTCCGTTTCCCGTCTTACTTGTCTCTTTATTCCCTTTTGGTAGTCTGGCGGCACCCTTTCTAGCGACCTCCGTGAAGGTCGTTCCAGGGGTGACTTTGGAGTACTGGCGCACGTCCGCCCCCACTCTGGGCCAGACCGTCCTTTGAGTCTGCTCCACAACATCTTGTATCAGGTTTGAGAGTAAAGCCTTTCCTTTAAAGGAAAGGTACACCCCATCCCTTTGGTAGAGATCGTTCCTACCATAAAAGATGCGGTAGAGGTCGACAAAAACACTTCCTTCGCCGTACATAAATCTGCTAGTCGTCGGTTCAATGAGACGTTCCTCGAGTGAGTGATCCGGCTTGGACCTCTTCTCGGGAGCATCCCGACCACGTCACGTCTGCGGGTTTTCAACTCACAGTCATCCACAGCCCCCATGGCTGCCTGGAGTATTTCGCCAGTAGGGCCTACCCTACCTCATCTGTAGTAGAGGTCGTTGCCATTTACCATCAGGGCAACAACTGAACTCTTCGAAATCTGAGATTTCTCAACCTTTACTCTTATCTGGTGGTTCCCACGTCCTAGGAGGTAGCTTACCCCCACACTGGTGCGAAGGCGGGCCGCTAGCATGGGTTGCAGATCCCTTGATTGAGAATTACCGATAAGGATGACCCTCGCATATTTGGCTGCAGAGGACAGAGTCTTCCCTTTCGGAAACGACTTTCTGTTTCCTCTTTCTTCTCCATATTTTTCTTCTTCTTTCAATTTTCCTATTTTCCTCTGGTTTTACTTCTGTTTCTGCTTTCTCTTCTTCTGTTTCTACTTTCTCTTCTTTTTTATTTCCTTTCTTCCTCTTTCTCTTTTTTTCTTTCCTTTCTTCCTCTTTCTCTTCTTCCTTTTGGCCCGTTGAGCCAGTCCCGCAGCAGCTGACTCCAGCTCTGGGCCGTTGGAAGGCTGACGTGGCACTGCCGATGCAGTGCTCGCTTCTTGGGCGAGGGTCTCGTCGGAGGATCCACCCACGTCAGTGGGAGATACATTGTGAGCTGACTGGACCTCTAGTCTTGAGGACAACTCAACGATCCTGTCCTCGAGACGGCGAAGCTGACGCGCGTGTTCAGACTCTAGGTTCTGCAGTTCCTCTCCAGTGCTTTAGATTTTTCCTCAGATGATTTATATAGATCCTTGAGCTCTTGTACTTCTCCTTTAAGAACACAGTTAGTGCAGATACTTTCAGGGTGGCATTTCGAGTAACACCCCTCCGGGAAGTCCACGCACTACTTGTCCTTTTTGCACACCGAACATGTGTATTTAAGAGCAGCCGGTCCTTTCTTTCCAGTCATGCTGAACACTTTATATCTCTGAATACTTTGCGACCACTCAATAAAAAAGAAGGGGGAGTTGGTGAGTTCGCCCCGCCTGAGTCGCTCCCGCCTATTCATCGGAGACGTTTCGAATCTTTCATAAGGCACGCTCATTTTAGTGTTGTTCGTCCGACTGAGTCATTCAAGCCCGACGTGCCATGGTTCCCAATCAAGCAGCACTGACAACCTCTGAATAGGGATATCGATTTCGCACCAGGTGAACAGCGGAACATGCCCCGTACTAAACTCCTACTAGTTCCCTCCAGGGCGGCCAGGATCACGGCGTAGACTTCATTGCATATCCCGCCACACCAAGAGACTCGACTCAAGGCTTTGTGTTGGCCTGGCAACCAACCTGGAAACAAGACCCGTCATCTCGGACAGTTGTTTCCAGAGGCACCCCTCAACAGTCAGTAACAACGCGCCAGGGAAGGAGTTAACGGGGCACTTACCCTCATCCCATTCATCGCGCTCCAGCGCCTAGGACCTCTCTAGTCCTAGTCTCTCGCAACCAGTGATGGCCGATTGGAGTTATTTGTAGAGGTTCCAAAGCCTCCTATCTGATACATGAGGTAGCTGTCAGGTCCTTAAATTTAGATCCATGAAGGATAAAGCTGAAAGGATAGTAGTAGTTTTTTTTATATCAGTCAAAGGAATAGAGAAAACAGTAACAGAATGCAGGATAGAAGAGTAGAAGATGGACGCACTTTGTCTGGAACCTTATTCCCGACCAATTCGACAAGGGTAACCCTACCAGGGGTACAATAAAGGTACTCCCGGCGACATAACTCGAAAAATCTATGGTACACGCAAGCTCTCTCCCCATGACAATGGGGCGTCTCGAGAGAGAGTCACAAGGAATAGTAGTACCTCAAAGGACATTGCTGACCATACCGTGGAGGTACTATTTTGGAAAATCCCTAACCTATAACACAAGAGAAAGTATAGCATAGATGAAGGCTCTTCCCGCCCACCTCTTCCACCCGCATTTGCGTGCCAGAAAGCTGAAACGATACCTGAATGTGCTGAAAATAAGAACACAAACAGGAAATTTTTATGAAACCTATCTACTTTACTCAGATCTATAATCTATCCTAAGGTAGTACCATCTAGGTCCGGAGTAGAGAGTTGTACAAAGCGAGAACAATAAGCCTTTTTCAGGGGCGAAAATGCCTCTTTAAGTACCGCAGCATTCGCTGGGCCCTCTTTTACACCTAGAGGCACTATTTGGAGAACTTTAGATTACTGCTGATTAACACGCCTAAATCTTTCTCAAGGTCAGTGGTATCTAGATGTTTGCTTAGCAAGGAGTAGTTTATTAGAGGGTTAGCATGGCCGATGTCACTACCTTGCACTTGTCAAGGTTAAATGGCATCTGCCACCTTTCTGACCACTCGCCTATCCTGAGAAGGCTATTTTGCAGGCGTTTCACTCCTTCTCGCGAGCTCACACTACCTCCTAGCTTGCTATCGTCGGCGATCTTGGCTATCAAGCATATTAGTTCTTCGTCTATATCATAGATGTAGACGATGAACAATAGAGGCCAAAGCACTGAGCCCGGAGGCACCCCGCTACTGACTGGCGTCCATTGCGAGGCTATCCCGTTATCTTTACTCGTTGCCTCCGTCCCGAGAGCCAATTTTCTATCCATTCCGCTACCTTACGGTAAAGCCAAGGGCGCGGACTTTATTTATCAATATGCGGTGTGGTCCCTTATCGAAGGCTTTTTAAAAGTCCAGGTATAAGATATCCACAGCTCGACTACGGTCATACTCACTCAAAATACAGTGGAAAAATCCTAGTATATTAGTGAGACATGAACAGTTCTTGCGAAATCCATGCTTGGAATCCAAGATCAGGTTGTGCGGCTCTAAGTGCTGCACTATACGGTCTACGATTATTCCTTCGAGTAGTTTGCCTAAGATGGATGTCAGACTAATAGGCCGGTAATTACCCGGGCATTCGCAGTCTCCCTTCTTATTAATGGGAGTTACGTCTGCTATTCTCCAGTCTTCCAGCACCTCTCCAGTTTCCAAAGATTTGTTGAAAATGGTGGTGAGGTGTGGAACGACCTCTTCACTAACTTCTCGGAGGACTCTAGGAAGAAAGCCATCCGGACCTGGAGACTTATACGCGCTAAGGTTTCCTAGTCTGGCAACTACTTCGTTTCTCTCTGAGACTATTTCGCATAGGTTTTTGCCCTCTTTGAGATGAACCCCCGGCCTCGGAGCTGGATCGTTAACTTCCCTCGTAAATACGAAGGCAAAGTAGCCATTCAACACGTTGGCGATGTCTGGTTCTGACTTCCGTAACACGCCATTGTCATCTCTCAGCGGTCCTCTGCTATGGCAAATCAGCTTGCGTCTATTGACATGCAAGAAGAATTCTTTCGGGGTCTCTTTACAGAGGGAGGCAACCCAAACTTCCTCGCTGCGCTTAGCTCTGAACACCAGTGCTTTAACTTGACTACACATTTCCCTGTATTGAAGAAGCCTTTCTTTATTATGGTTGGCTTTCCAGTTATTTTAGGGAGTTTTCCTGTTCCTTATCACTGCGGCGATGCCTCGATTGAACCATCTCGGTTGGAGAGGCTTGCTGCTCTTCTTTCTGCTGGGGACAAACGAATACTATTGGGTCATAAAATTTTCTTTAAACGCCAACCATCTGTCCGAGGCTCCTTCTCCTGTTCCGGGCCCAAGCCGAGCTATCGCATCCCGAAAACCTACAAAGTTCATGCGTCGGAATTTGGGTTTAAAGATAGTGACATGGAATGTGGACGGAAAACGTGACTGTGCGGTGATCGCTCCCGCCCCAGATACTGTCCCACGTTGAGTCCGGATACCATGTCGTCCTCGGTGGTAAACACCAAATCTAACATGTTTTTACCCCTCGTTGGCTACTCTACCCATTGTGTCAGGAAATTATCCTGAGCGAACTCGATCAATCTTCTCCCTTCCACATCGCCTGTCTAGTTCTTCCAGTCAGTCCCACGGCAGTTGAAGTTACCAACGACCAAACTCGTGCAACTATTTATGAGGTCGTTGAGCTTTGCGTCCAGGCTTGAGTCTAACTCTTCTGACTGTCTTTGCGGCTTGTATACCACCACTCCTTGATAAGAGGAGCGGGTACAATCTATGTCTAGCCCTAAAATATCGTGAACAGAACTCACATTGCATTCGACAGCGGGGAAACAGTTCCAGGCGTATACCATAACTCCACCGCTCTCTCGACAAGGTCGGTCACGGTGGAATATTGTATGTATAATCAGGGATCGCAAACTCACTCTCGAAATCTCGCTTGTCAGTATGGATCCACGTTACGGCGATCACCACGATATCTATTCGGTTATCAGAGGCCAATGCAGCTACAAGTTCGTCCCACTTGTTCCGTATCGACCTCGCGTTAAAAAATAAAACTTTTAGGGAACGCTGGCTAGTCCGCACGCTCCCTCCGCTAACGCGTTTCCCGACGACTCGGATGAAGAGTTGTTCTCAGAAAGGGACGTATTATCATGAGCTTTCTCCGAGATGCCTGGATCTTCTCCATCTGGGACCTGTTCTTCGTCATCGGCAGGGATTCCATTACTCTCTGGTTGCGGTGCAGCAGGGCCTCTTGCAGTAGAATGTCCCGCATTGACTTACTCTCCTGGCTCGTCTTGAGTCTCCTGCTTAGTGGTACCCGTCGAGTTGCCGCTTCGCTTGGCTCGTCCCGTGCAATCCTCAACAACCAGAAGGCATTCCTGTCGATTAACTCGACCAGAAACCTTCTTCATCGGTCGTTTAGGTGGACCCTGTCCTCCGTGTATAGGTCATATCGTCCGAAGGACATGTCCACCCGGTCTACAAACTTAACTCCTGTCAAGGCACAAAGGTGACCTAGACGCTTGTTAATGCTAAGAAGTTTGCTATTGGCGTGCGCTGTAGCAAACTTCCTGGGTAGTATCCCCACAAGCATGTCCTTGCTTGTCTTTGAGAGAAGATCCTCTGCAATCTTCATCAATGTCTGGACTATATGTTCCGTTAGCCCGACTCTACCTCCTCTAAGAAAAAGGTCGTTTCCACTGACCATTGAGGCAAGTAAGGAGCTCCTGGAGAAATTCCGTACATTCCTAGCTTCGTCTTTTAGTGCCTCGTTATTCCTCCCGGGAAGACATCGTATTTTCCATCTGTGGCACTTCACCCCACCCAGGTGGTACTGAAGGCCTCGCAGCTGCGAGTCTCTCACACCTACGCATTGTACGACCTCGTCCGACATGACGGCAAAGCGATTTAGAGGTCTCAGGGGGTCTTCTGCGGCAGGGGAGATCGTCCTCTGCTTCTCCTTCTTCTTCTTAACACTTTTCTTTTTCCTTTTTACTTCCTGAAACTCTTCTTCGTTCGAGCTCGCACTCCTAACCTCCAGTGAACCATTCACTGTCGGTGCCGATGTGTTCGTCCAGGTCGGTTCACTGTTGCTAACTGGTGCTTCCATCGCAGTTACTATCTGCCTTTTCTTCTTTCTTCTTCGTTTCTTTTTCTTCGAATTGGTCCGAGGATTTACTTCAGCAGCTTCAATGGGAGCACTTGCAGCCCCAGTGTTATCGTTCTCGATATTCTGTCGGTTCGTTCAAGCTGCGCCCTACACAAGAGTTCCCGCGGTCTCGATGGTTGCCGCGGATCTAACGACGTCAGCTAAACTTGTCTCTGTTCTTCGACCCCCTCATTTAGCCCTGCCCTGGTCTTTTCCGTATCTGTGGCATTACTATCCGCAACGACAGTTCCTCTAGTCTCGTTCCCATTCCATGGAGGTTATCTGGAGATGAAACGTCTCCTGAGTTCATCAACAGCCTCTTGAAGTTGGCCGACTTGATTTATCAGGTTATTCAATTTCACATTGCAGTTTTCTTTGAATTGAACAAGTTAATTTCTCACGACGGCCAGTTTGCGGTGGTGACGTTCTTCCGCTTCCCTCATCTTCCTCTCCATTACCAATTGTATGTCGCAGCAATTGCGGACGCTCTGACGAGTGATGTTCTTAAAGTTTCGCTCTTTAAAATCTATACATCAACGAATGCCTCCACACCTAGGACATTCATTTTTTAATTGTAGGGCACCAGGCATTTTTCTCTATTTACTTTTGTGCTTTTTTCAGCTGACGAGGCGCGCGCTAATATCTTCGATGCTTATGATCACTAAAATAAAAGGGAAAGGTTAAGTGCTGGGTCTCGCGCCGGCCGCATCCGCTTACCCCGCAGGTCTTTCCAGCCCCTCCCTAGCAGACCTACCCATTCGCCTGCCACACTAGCCGAAAGGGTTTCCCGATAGGCTATACGGTCCTAAACGTTGCGCAGCTTACGGGCCGCAGCCACAAGTGATTTCTCACTGGTTTCTCGCCAGGAGTGAGGAGGAGGAAAGCCAAGGTCAGGGCCCTACCGAGCGGCCAGACTCTTAGCCCAGGCATTGAAGGGATATCTTGCCATGACTAGTTACCTAGCCCGAGACCTTTCAGTTAGCCTGGCAGCCAACTAGGCGGGGAAGTTGTGACCAGTAACAACCCAGCCTTAATCACCAAAGGACGGTCACAGGGGCTGGTCAGGCATTATGCGTTGGTGGTGGGCTTTTCAGGGCATACTAGCCTCACCACATTATTCCGGCCCCTGTCGGCCTGAGACTCCTCCGTCCCAGTCTCTCACAACCTGTGAGCGTCAAATGGCGTTATTTATAGAGGTTCCAAAGCCTCTCTTCTGGTGCATGAGGTAGCCGCCAGGTTCTTACTTGTTACTAGCAAAGAGATGATAGATAAGGATAGATAAGAGTTGTTAGTAGGGGTGATACCCGTATACACACACTTATGCACATACACAGATATACCGAAGCATACATTTATACCGAAAGACACGATAGCTCCCCCTTTTTTTCAGAAATTGAGATGGGTTGAGGAAATGTGGGAAAGTTAGAGGAGAGAGAATCAGACAGGACAAAGGAGAGAGTAAAGGAGAAACCAAAGATATAAAAAAAGAAACATAAATAAATTAAGATGAGAGAGAAGAAGAGAGACTGAAAGAGAGAAATGGCTAGATGGATAGATATATGGAGATATACATCTTTCATCTATATACACATACATATAGAAACAGTTACAACACATACATATATACACATACGTAGAAACAGCGAGAAAAAAAGAGAGATGAGAGGGTTAAAGGGGGGAATACAAAGAAGAGGCAGAGAAAAAACGGGAGCTACAAGGAGCTATAAGGAAAATAAGTACCCTAGAAGACCTTACGGTACATACAAGGACGGTACTTTTGGCGCAATCCTCGAAGGTGTTCGTTGGTAACCTTAAAGATGACTTGCGAGGATCTTAACGGTGATTTCACAAGACTTTATCTAGTCTTGACTTGAACTGGTCAACAGATTCACTGTTGACAACTTCCGTCGGAAGTGCGTTACAACTACCGCAGATACTGTAAGTGAAGAATTTCCCACACAGATCACGGTGGTATCGCTTCAGTTCAAGTTTAAAGCCGTGATTTCTTGTTCTCCCCTCGCTGAGCTGGAAAATATCCCCTTAGTCCAGTCTGTCGAAGCCTCGAAGTGTTTTAAACACTTCTATAAGCTGACCACGTAGTCTCGGGGTCTACAGCGAGAACATATTTAATTCCCTTAATCTATCTTAATAACTTTTATGTCTGATAGAGGAAATCAGTTTGTTTGCCCTGGCTTGCACGGGTTCCAATCTTGCGATGTCCTTTGTAAATGAAGGACTCCAAAATTGTACGGCATACTCCAGGTGCGGTCGGACGAGGGAGTTGTACAGACACAGTACTATCTCCTTGTTTCGATATCCAAACTGTCGCTTTATATACCCTAACATCCTTTGAGCTTTCTTCTCCACCTCAATACACTGTTTCGAGAACTTGAGTTCACTGGTGATAGTAACACCCAAGTCCTTCTCAGTGTTGGTGGATTCGACAGCAGTGCCCTTGAGGATTTTAGATGATTGCGGATTTCGGTGGCCGATATGCATCACTTTGCATTTGTTTACGTTGAAAGGCATTTGTCACGTATTAGACTACTCCCCAATTTTTCGAAGATCATCTTGCAGGCGGGCAGTATTTCCATCCTTTGCAACGTTCATATCAAGCTTGGTATCGTCGGCAAATTTAGAAATCTTGGCAACCATGTCACCGTCTATGTCGTTGACGTAGATGATGAATATTAGTGGTCCCAGGACAGAACCTTGAGGCACTCCGCTAGTAACGGGCACCCACTCAGAAGCCTGTCCATTCGGTACCACCCGTTGCCGTCTGCCACTTAGCCAGTTCCTTATCCAGCCTGCTACTTTTCCGTTAATGCCCAGCGCTCGCACTTTCCGGAAAAGGCGGCAGTGTGGTACCTTATCAAAGGCCCTCTGAAAGTCTATGTCGACCACATCCACCGCCTTATCCCGGCCATGCTCACTGAAGACGAAGTGGAAGAATTCCACAAGGTTCGTCAGGCATGACCGTTGCCTTCGGAAGCCGTACTGGGAACTCCTCAGTAGCAGGTTTGACTCTAAATGCGACGTCATTTTGTCCACCATCATGCTTTCCATGAGTTTACCGACTATCGAAGTCAGACTGATAGGTCGGTAGTTCGACGGTTGGCTAAGGTTTCCTTTCTTGAAGATAGAAGTCACCTCCGCTTCACGCCAGTCTCTAGGAACGCATTCGGTCCAGATTGACATGTTGAAGATTGAGCTCAGGTGTCGTGACACTTGGTCCCGCACTTCTTTCAACACTTTAGGTAGAAACCCATCCGGGCCAGGTGACTTATTCATCACTAGGTCAGTGATCTTTTTTATTTCTCCTTCGGTGGAGTCCATATCCTCCAGCTTTTCCCCCGAGTAGGAATCCATTGGCTGGGGGATGGGACCACAATCTTGAGTAAACAATGAAGAGAAGTAGTCGTTCAGGAGGTTAGCATTTTCTGCATCTAAGTGCTTTAATGCCCCCTCCTCATTTCTCAAAGGGTCAATCGTTCGACGGATTGGTTTACGGCTGTTTACATATGCAAAGAACTCCTTGGGATTTTTTTTACAGAGTCTCGCCACTCGGAGTTCCTCAGCCCGCTTAGCCGCACTTATACTGGACCTTACTCTCCTGGCTAGCCTCCGGTATTCGTCAAAGTCACCCGAGATCTTTGATTGCCGGTACACATTTCAGAGGGATGAAACGCGATTGAAGACTCATGAATGTGGTTTTGAAACTGTCCTACGAATCTTCAACAGCCTCGCACACTTCTAGCCTCGCGTCAGTCAGTCCAGCACGAAGACCTGCAAAGTCTGCCTCTTCTCAAATCAAGTTTCCTCGATTTACTAGTTGCAGGCCCTTCCTTTGGGACTTTGACTACAAATTGAATTAGTCGGTGGTCACTGCCACCGAGCTCTTCGCCAACAGAGAGGTCCTCAACGATGTCACCCATTGAGTCAGGAACTCGTTGTTCGAGAACTCCAGGAGTAGTGCGTTCTCGTCACAGGGTTCTCTGGTTTCCCAGTCAAATTGTGTGTTGAAATCCCCCATGACGATACACACTCTGCCTTTTACAAGTTTGCCCAACAGCTGGTACAGACTCCTGTCCTGTTCTAAGAGTTATGCATGGGGTCTGTAAAGCACCAGGGTCATGTATCTGACAGGGCCTATCTCTAGGTCAACACCTAGTAGTTCATGGTCGGATACGATGTTGCATTCCGTCGAGTTGAGAGTATCCTTGATATACAACATCACACCGCCACTCTCTCTGAATTGCCTATCTTTCAGGAAGAGCTGGTAACCGGGAATCGTGAATTCACCTTCAAAATCTCAGCTTGAGGTTTTTATCCACGACTCCGTAATGACCACCAACTCAGGCTCTTCTGTTGCTACGAGGCCACGGAGCTCAAGAAACCTATTCCTGATTGACCTCTTATTAAACAGAAGAACTTTGAAGGAGTCTGCCAATGTAGGACTTCCTACGCTCTTCCGTTTCCCGGCTTCTTTTGTGTGGCAGTATCCTTCTTTGCCACATCTAAGAACGTCGTTCCAGGAGGGACACGGGCATACTGTCTTACGTCTGCCTTCACTCTGGGTCGGACGTTCCGGACGCTACTCTGCGTCCGCTACGACATCCTGGATTAAATTACAGAGTACAGCCTTTTCCTTGAATGAAAGGTGTACTCCGTCCCTTTGGTAAAGGTCGTTTCGACCGTAAAAGGTGCCGTAAGGGTCCAGAAAGAAGACCCCCTCTGCCGTACAGAGGTCGGACAGGCGCTGGTTCAGGGTCACGTTTCTTGAGTGAGCTGTCCGGCCAGGACCTCTTCTTGGGAGCATCCCTACAACGACCCGTCTGCGAGTTTTCAATCCGCAGTCGTCCACGGCTCCCATGACCGTGCTGAAAATTTTCTCGCTGAGGCCTACTTTGCTTCATCGGAGGTAGAGGTCATTGCCACTCACCTTCATGGCAACGACTGAATTCTCGGAGATCTGAGATTTCTGAGCCTCTACCCTGATGTGGTAGTTTCTCCGTCCTGGCTGGCAGCATACCTTCGCACTAGGGTGAAGGTGGGCCGCTAGCAGGGTATGCAAACCTCGTGCTTGGGAATCGCCCACAAGGGTAACCCTCGGACATTTCCATGCAGAGGTTCGAGGCTTTCCTCCCGGAAGCGAACTCTCGGTTCCCTCCTTTTTCTCCATCTTATTTTTCTTGCTCTTCTTTTTCTTCTTCTTGTTTTTCTTATTGAACTTCCCCTCCCCCTATCTTTCTTTGCTATATACCCTTCTGTTTCTACCATTTCTTCTTTTGCTTATACTTTATCTTCTGTTTCAACTTTCTCTTCTTCCTGTTTCTTTCCCTTCTTTTTCTTTTTCTTCGCTGGATTATCCGTAGCATGCGGACCTAGCTCTGGGGGTAATACTGCAGATGCCGTGTTTACTACAGGGCTTGAGGTTAGCTCTGCTATTCTGACCTCTATCCTGCGAATCAGTCCGGTGTGTTCTAATTCGAGGCTGTTAATTTTCTCCTCCAACTTCCTGGATCTTTCCTCCGGAGCCCTGCATGTTTCTTTTAGCTCCTTGATTTGGCCGTTTAGAATACAGTCGGTGCAGGAACTGGCCTGGTGGCATTTTAAATAACACCCCTCCGGAAAGTACACGCACCACTTATCTGTGTGGCATATTGCGCACGTGTATTTGAGTGCTCCTGGTCCTTTCTTTCAGGTCATTTTGAAGACTTTATGACAGTAGAAGCTTTGCGACCAATCAGTAAATAAAAAAGGTGGGTGGCGATTTCGTCCCGCATGAGTCGCTTCCGCCTATCCTTTGGAAACTTTTCAGATGATTCAGAAGGCACGATCTATGTGCTGCTGTCCGTCCGACCGAGTCATCAAACCTCGGCGTGCCGTGGCTCCCAACCAAGCAGCACTGACTGTCCCCGAAGGGGCCATCGATTTCTCACCAGGTGAACAACGGAGCACGCCCCGTACTAAACTCCTACTAGTTCCCTTCACGACGGCCAAGATCTCGGAGCATCGTTCAATGGATATCCCGCCACACCAAGAGACTCGACCCAAGGCTTTTTATTGGCCTGGCAACCAACCTGGGAACAAAGGGCCGACACCACGGACCGATGGTACCAGAGACACCCGTCAACGGTCACTGAGAATGGTCAATAATTACCCGCCAGGGAAGGGGTTAACTGGGCACGACCCTAATCCCATTCATCGCGCCCCAACGCCTAGGACACCTCTAGTCCTAGTCTTTTGCAAGCAGTGAGCGTCGATTAGCGTTGTTTATAGAGGTTCCAAAGCCTCTCTTCTGACGCATGAGGTAGCTGCTATGTCCTTATATTTAGAAAGATGGAAAAAAGGGTGAGAATGACTTGAGAGTAGTAGGGTTTTGTTTTTTCAGTTGTTTTTTTCTTTTTATATAATAAGTGGAAGAGGTAGGATAAAATGAAAAAAGAGAAGGATAGAGTTAAAAAAATAATGACGCACTTAGTCTGGAACCTCGTTTCCGACCAAATCGACAAGGAAAGCTCGACCAGGGGTACCCAAAAGAGAGGTACCCCCGCCGGCATAGCTCGAAAAGTCAAAAGTACACAAAGGTTCTCTTCCCGCGACAAGGGGGCATCACCTCTCCCTCTACTTTACTTTCTGAGAGAGAGAGAGAGAGGAAAGAGGGAGCGGGAGACAAGATACGGAAACATAAGAGAGAGAGAGAGAGAGAGAGAGAGAGAGAGAGAGCTAGAGGGATACAGAAGAAGAGATAATATAAAAAGGACAAAATACAGAAAAATAAGACGGAGAATAAAAGATTAGGAGAAAAATAGAGAGCGAGCGAATGGAGAGACAGAAGAGAAAGGAGGACAGAGATATAGAGAAGGAGTGAGAGTGAAATGTTCATAGATAGGTCTATAGATAATTGAGAAAGAAGAGAAAAGGAGACGAGAGTAAAAATGAACAAAAATAAAGAAAATTGAGAGTTAGAAAAAAGGAGATGCTGAGAGAGATAATAAGAGAGAGCGAGTGATTGGGAGAGACGGAAAGAGAGGAATAGCTAGACAGACATATATGGAGGTATACATCTTCCATCTATATACACATACATATAATCAAGGTTAAAACACGTATCTACATAGATATACACACAAAAAGAGAGGGAAGAAAGAGAGAATGAGAGGACAAAAGTGGGGAGAATAAACAGAGAGAAAAAAGAGAGAGCGAGAGACAACAAGAGACTTAGTCAGAGACAGAAAATGAGATAAGAGAGAAAGGAAAAAAAGACAAATAAGAAGCAGGATGAAAAAAGGGAGCGGGAGAGAAAAGAGAGAGATAGACAGAGAAAGGGGGGAAAGGGAAGTAGAGAGTGAGATTGAGATAGTGCTAGATAGATAATTGAAATAAAAGATAAAAGGATATGAAAGACAGTGAAAAAGGAGCAGACAAACAAGAAAGTTGAGAGTCAGAAAAAGGAGAGCGGAAAGAGATAATGAGACAGTGATTGAGACAGAGAGAGAGAGAGAGAGAGAGAGAGAGAGAGAGAGAGAGAGAGAGAGAGAGAGAGAGAGAGAGAGCTAAAAGGAGCTACAAGGAGCTACAAGGAAAATAAGTACCCTAGAACAGTGGTTCTCAACCGTGGGCTACTTGGTCCCTAGGGGGCCACGTAACATTACTAGGGGTCCACACGCATAAAATAACGAATTGGGGGTCCACAGTGATATTTTGGTTGGCCATGGAGAAATTCTACTTCAGAACTGTTATTATTACTGAGAATGGAGAGAGAGAAAGAGAGAGAAAGAGAGAGAGAGAGAGAGAGAGAGAGAGAGAGAGAGAGAGAGAGAGAGAGAGAGAGAGAGAGAGAGAGAGAGAGAGAGAGAGAGAGAGAGAGAGAGAGAGAGAGAGAGAGAGAGAGAGAGAGAGAGGAAGGTAACGCGTATTCATGAAGTACTGTTGATGCCAATTTGTGTTTTCAAATATTAACTTTTGCCATTGATTATAATTTATGAGCAGTAAAAAAAAACAATGATATTTTATAACACCATTTTTTTCATATATTTTATATATATCATTATCGTTCAAATTATTTATTAGTATCAATTTTTAATTTATATTAATGCTCTTTATAGAAAACATTATTTGGCAACCTCTCGCCTCCGGGTCCAACTCATACAGATACACAGTGTGAACTCATGGAGAATTCATGTGAATTTTTTTCAGTTTTAGTTGTTCGCAAAACGTGTTTTGGTGTTTAATGAGTAAGTTATTCTAATATTATTACTATGTACTTTAATTCTTAGAGACGGGATTAAACGTATCAAAATAATAGCATTCCTGGGAAGTTCTTCTCAAACTTAATAATCTTGGAACCCTTCATTCCAATTATTTATAATAATGAACTCCATCAGATTAGATTTGAATCAAAGCGAGGAGTAATTATTGACTCCTGGATTTAATAAATTATTATATTATACCATTTTATACTATTATATGTTATTTTGTATTATATTATAGTGTATTATGGTGTCAAATATAGCGTATCATAATTATTGTATCATCTTGTATCGCATCGTATTGCATCAAATATTATATCATATATCATAATGATGTTGAGCTATGTCATATCATATTATGTTACTTTACATTGTGTCATGTTATGACATGTTATGTTATGTTATGTCGCAAATATCAACACGTGCGTGTGAAATTAATCTTCAATACACTCCCTCACACACTGAAACATAATTCGTGACGTACATTCTGATCCAGAGAAATGGTAATAGTGCCCAAATATTGTACTTGAAGTACCGCAAAGTTAAATATGTTAACTTGGATGTTTAGTTAAATTACTCACGATTATTGGCCTCTTCACGCCATATAATTGTAATGGTTTATCTTAAAATGTCTTCTCTCTCCCTCTTTCTTTCTCTTTCTTTCTTGTATATATATATATATATATATATATATATATATATATATATATATATATATATATATATATATATATATATATATATATATATATATATATATAAGGAATTAAACCACATTCTCCGAAGACAATTTAATTCAAAACAGTTTCGGTGTATCTCACACCCTTTTTCAACTGACAATGAATAGAAAATATAAGAAAAGTGCATACAAACATAACACAAGGTCAGGTCGTGAAAGATTCCCTCTTTTTCCCCCAATCCCCTACTTGTGGCTAATCTGAGGGAGGAAGAGGTTAGGCCTAAACATTTTGAAGGGCTGACATTTTACTATTTTGTTTATTTGCTTTCTTATTACAGGATTAAAAGAAAATTGACCCTCAGATAGATTTAAATTAGGAACTGACGATATCAAGCTCGATTCTACGATTCCTCTCTTAACATAGTTAGCCGATTTAAATACCATTTTACTTCCATTGAAATCGATCGTATGATTCAAGTCTCTAACATGGCAAAATATTCCACTGCTTTCGCTGCCCACTCTAATATCTCTTTTGTGTTCATACAATCTCTTGTCTAGATTTCTCCCCGTTTTCCCTATATAAACTTTATGGCAATCGTTGCATGGTATTGCATATACTCCTATGTTATGATGTTCTTTGGGTTTCCTGGCAATCATTAATTGGTTTAAGGAATTATTATATTTAAAGGCTAGATTAATATCCGCTTTGCCAAATATGTCCTTTAAACTATTTAATTTATTATTAAATGGCAATGTTATACATTTGTTGAAGTTGTTAGTGGGGGAAGGTTTATTGCCATAGAATGTTTTCCTAGCTGAAAAATGGGCAGACGATATGAACCAATCCGGGTAATACAAATTAGAAAAAAATGGTCCTGATAATGACAATTTCTTCATCTCAATAGGAAGGATGACATATTTTGTATGCTCTAAGGAAAAGGTTAGAAATTACCGATTTTTTAACAGTATTATCGTGAAACGAAAAATAATGTATATAGGCATTCGAGTGGGTTGGTTTCCTATACACGTCAAGTTTTAATTCATGGTGATCTTTATAAATGAGGACATCTAAAAAGGGTAATCTATTATCATATTCCCATTCATATTTAAATTTGACGGAGACATGCAAATTATTCAAATTATTAAAAAAGGTATCAAAATCATGGCCATTAGGCCATACAGAAAATACATCGTCAATGTACCTTAACCATATAAAGTTAGGAGGAGAAATTGTGGGAAGGAGTTCAGTCTCACAATATTCCATGAAGAGACATGCCAATATCGGAGATAAACTATTTCCCATGCTAAGGGCAAATATTTGTCTAAAAAACTCATTATTTCGTTGACCGCCTCAACCACTTGCAATTACCGGATGGAAAACTTGTGAGCTTTGATGTAAACTCTTTGTTTACCAAAGTTCCGGTTGACCAAACCATGGGCCTTCTGCGGGAAATCATGCCTAGACTTAATTTGGATCTTTCCATTTCTACGAGTAAATTAATCAATTTAGTTGAATTATGTCTCTCTGACAATGTGTTTCGAGTAAATAATGAGTTTTATAGACAAATATTTGGCCTTAGCATGGGAAATAGTTTATCTCCGATATTGGCATGTCTCTTCATGGAATATTTTGAGACTGAACTCCTTCCCACAATTTCTCCCCCTAACTTTATATGGTTAAGGTACATTGACGATGTAATTTCTGTATGGCCTAATGGCCATGATTTTGGTACCTTTTTTAATAATTTGAATAATTTGCATGTCTCCATCAAATTTAAATATGAATGGGAATATGATAATAGATTACCCTTTTTAGATGTCCTCATTAATAAAGATCACCATGAATTAAAACTTGACGTGTATAGGAAACCAACCCACTTGAATGCCTATATACATTATTTTTCGTTTCACGATAATACTGTTAAAAAATCGGTAATTTCTAACCTTTTCCTTAGGGCATACAAAATATGTCATCCTTCCTATTGAGATGAAGAAATTGTCATTATCAGGACCATTTTTTCTAATTTGTATTACCCCGATTGGTTCATATCGTCTGCCCATTTTGCAGCTAGGAAAACATTGTATGGTAATAAGCCTCCCCGCACTAATGACTTCAACAAATGTATAACATTGCCATTTAATAATAAATTAAATAGTTTAAAGGACATATTTGGAAAAGCAGGTATTAATCTAGCTTTTAAATATAATAATTCCTTAAACCTATTGATGATTGCCAGGAAACCCAAAGAACATCATAACATAGGAGTATATGCAATACCATGCAACGATTGCCATAAAGTTTATATAGGGGAAACGGGGAGAAATCTAGACAAGAGATTGTATGAACACAAAAGAGATATTAGAGTGGGCAGCGAAAGCAGCGGAATATTTTGCCATGTTAGAGACTTGAATCATACAATCGATTTCAATGGAAGTAAAATGGTATTTAAATCGGCTAACTATGTTAAGAGAAGAATCGTAGAATCAAGCTTGATATCTTCAGTTCCTAATTTAAATCTATCTGAGGGTCAATTTTCTTTTAATCCTGTAATAAGAAAGCAAACAAACAAAATAGTAAAATGTCAGCCCTTCAAAATGTTTAGGCCTAACCTCTTCCTCCCTCAGATTAGCCACAAGTAGGGGATTGGGGGAAAAAGAGGGAATCTTTCACGACCTGACCTTGTGTTATGTTTGTATGCACTTTTCTTATATTTTCTATTCATTGTCAGTTGAAAAAGGGTGTGAGATACACCGAAACTGTTCTGAATTAAATTGTCTTCGGAGAATGTGGTTTAATTACTCATCTTTTCTTGCGATATTGCATTAATTTTCATCATATATATATATATATATATATATATATATATATATATATATACTGTACTTTAAGCAAAACGTGACCAAATTATCATACCTATTTCACTTTAAGATATCAAGGTCACTCACTTCTCTCTGTATTTGTTGCAAATTTATCTTTTAGTTTTGTTAACATATTACATATAATTCTTAACTATAAACTGAAATATATGCTATAACAGCTTCTGATATAATTTTACAGATAACCCATGGCAGCGCTAACAAAGAAGAAATGCCGACAGTATTCTGTTGAATATTTATCTTACGGATTTATTCCATCACCACAGAATGCAACGAAACCAATGTGCCTCATATGCATGGATGTACTTTCAAATGCAAGCATGAGGCTTTGTAAACTTAAAATACATCTGGAAACCAAGCACAATGAAAAGAAAGACAAACCAGTAGAATACTTTAGGAAATTCCGTGATGATTTTCAAGCAAGAAAAACAGTGGTTCAAGTGTTTAACAGCCAAGTAGGAAAACTAAATGATGGTATATTGGCATCTTATGAAATTAGCAAGATAATGGCAAAGGCTGAAAAAACCCATAATATTGGTGAAACAGTAATTTTGCCAGCAGTATCTGTTATAATTTCATTAGTTCTGAAACAAAGTGCAAGTGAAATTACTAATTCCATCCCGTTAAGCAACTCATCTGTGTCACGACGCATGGATGAAATGGCAGAGGATGTTGAAAAGCAATTAATAGCTAATTTGCAAGTAAAACAGTTTGCTCTTCAGCTTGATGAATCAGCAATAAGAGATATTGAATTAATTTTACTAACATATGTTAGATTTAGGCATGATCAAGGACCCAGAGAGGAAATGCTTTTCACCAAAAGTCTTAAGACAGACACAAGAGGTGAAACAATTTTTAATGAAGTTGTTACATATTTCAAGGAAAGCAATATTTCACTTAAAAACATAATTGCATGTGCTACTGATGGTGCATCATCCATGACTGGCAGAAACAAAGGTTTTATTGCAGACTTGAAACAAGCTGTCCCCAGAGTATTTTGCATACACTGTGTGATACACCATCAACACTTAGTTCCTAAGAAATTGGGTGGACGCCTACATGATGCCCTTAGTGTTGTGATAAAAGTGGTTAACCATATTAAATAAAATTCTCTAAGAGCCCACCTCTTTCGTAAATTCTGTAGTCAAAATGGAGAAGAGTTTGAACGTCTTGTAATGCATACAGAGGTGAGATGGTTGTCAAAGGAGAATTGTCTTCATCATTTTCTGGCCAACACCCATCTTGGAGAACAACAGCTTGCAACTAAATGTGATGTATTTTACTTATCAGATATATTTGAAAAAAACAATTTACTTAATAAACAGCTCCAAGGAAACAATTCTATTCTCATATCCAGTAAAGGTGCAATTACTGCTTTCCTCAAAAAGCTACAGTTGTACAAGATTAATATCAGACGTCGTGTATTTGAACAGTTTCCTTGTTTGGCCTCAATTAGCAGCGATCTTCACGATGATGATCTTGCATTGTATGGTGAATATTTGGAAAATTTACACAAAGATATGCAAGCTCGGTTTAGTGACTTACTCATGATGGATATATAATCTTGGGTAACAATTCCTTTCGAAGTTAATGTTGCCGATGTAGACATTTCTTTACAGGAAACCCTCACTGAATTACAAAGTAATGAAATATTACAGGAAAAAATAAAGATAGGAAGTATGATATATGGAAAAAAAATGAACCTGCTAAAAAGTATCCAGTACTCTGGGATAAAGCACAACTCTACGTCATTGCTTTTCCATCATTTTACCTTGTTGAATCAGGATTTAGTCGTGTTTCTCACTTATTGTCAAAAGCTCGTAATAGACTCGACATTGTGCAAAGGGGTAATTTTCGACTATCATTGATATCGATGAAGCCGAATTTAAAAAAACTTGCTGAGCAACATCAGTCACAGGGATCTCATTGAATAAATCTACATTTTTTATTTAATTACTCACTTATCTTTTTAAAGGTATATTATGAATTATTTACTAATGTACATAAATGCTCCATAAAACTTAACTATTAAATTTATTTGTATTAGTTTAAACTTAAAGTCTTCCTTCAAAATAAGCATAATTATTTACTATTCTTTTACTTATTGATACAATTCCTTTGTTTTTTTTATTAGCGAAAAATTTGGGGGCTTTGGCGCCACCAAAATATTTTTTAAAGGAAAAGGGTCCATGGGTAAAAAAAGTTGAGAACCACTGCCCTAGAAAACCTTACGGTCCATTCAATGAGGGTACCTTTGGACTAGCTGTCGAACGGACACATCCTTGCTCAATTGCCTTACGTCTTCCCTAAACGGCCACTTTTCAAGACTTTGTCTAGTCTTGACTTGAACTGGTCAACAGAATTGCTGTTGACAACCTCCACCGGAAGTGCGTTCCAGCTACCGCAGATACTGTACGTGAAAAATTTCCCACGCAGATCGTGGTTGTAACGCTTCAGGTCAAGTTTGAAGCTGTGATTTCAGGTTCTGCTCTCATTAAGGCTGAAAATATCCCTGTAGTCAACATTGTCGAACCCTCGAAGTATTTTGAAAACTTCAATGAACTGACTACGCAGTCTACGAGTTTCCAACGAGAACAGATCTAATTCCCTTAATCTATCTTCATAACTTTTATGTCTGATAGAGGGAATCAGTTTGGTTGTCCTGGCTTGCACGCGTTCCAATCTCGCGATGTCCTTTCGAAATGAAGGACTCCAAAATTGTACGACATATTCCAGGTGCGGTCAGACAAGTGAATTGTACAGCCAGAGTACTATTTCCTTGTTCCAATATCCAAACTGTTAATTTATATAACCTAGCATCCTTTCAGCTTTCTTCTCCACCTCAATACACTGCCTCGAGAACTTGAGATCACTAGTTATAGTTACACCCAAGTCCTTCCCAGTGTCGGTAGATTCAAGAGCAGTGCCCTTAATGATATAATGAGATTAGGGGTTTTGGTGGGCGATATGCATCACTTTGCATTTGTTCACGTTAAAAGGCATTTGCCACGTGTCCCACCACTCCCCAATCTTCCCAAGATCTTCCTGCAGGCGGGCAGTATTTCCTTCCTTTGCAACGTTCATACCAAGTTTGGTATCGTCCGCAAATTTGGAAATCTTCGCAACTACGTCATCATCCATATCATTAACATAGATGAGGAACAGTAGTGGTCCCAGGACAGAACCTTGAGGAACACCTCTAGTTATGGGCGCCCAATTAGAAGCTTGTCCATTCAACACTAACCGTCGCCGTCTGCCTCTTAGCCTGTTCTTTATCCAACCTGCTACATTTCCGTCTATGGCCAGCGCACGCACTTTACGGAGAAGGTGGCGGTGTGGTACTTTGTCAAAGGCTTTTTGAAAGTCTAGGTAGACCACATCCACCGCTTTATCCCGATCATGCTCACTGGAAACGAACTGGAAGAATTCTACAAGGTTCGTTATGCATGATTGGTGCCTTGGGAAGCCGTGCTGGGAACTCTTTAATAGCAGGTTTGACTCCAAATATGACGTTATATTGTCCACCATTATGCTTCCCATGAGTTTACCGACTATTGAGGTTAAACTAATAGGTCGGTAGTTTGACGGCTGGCTAGGGTCTCATTCGTGAATATAGGAGTCACCTCCGCTTCACGCCAGTCTCTAGGAATGCATCCGGCCAAGATTAACATGTTGAAGATTGTCGTGGTATGACATTACATATATTACATCAATACCATATTATATCTATGGGGGAGAGACCGATAACTTACAGGTGAACCGACGAAGGGGCGGAACACCGCTAGTTTAGACGGGCTGCAATGCGAGAGGAGAGTGCAACGAGGTCAGGTAACAAATGGGCAATGACAAAGCTCAAGGTTATTTAAAGAGGCATGTGCAAAAATATAATTATATTCACATAAAAATAATGAGAGAATTGATGGATAAAATTATTTCAGAGAATTAACGGACAAAATCGAATCAGTAAACGAAGGGGGGATATTGTAGTTATAAATCAGACTATGAAGTTAGAACTTAAGGTATTACAGGAGGAGACTATTCAAATATGGGAGGAGGGGGGAGTTAACTCAATTGGGTTACTGAAGGGGGAAGAGGGGTTGGCTTACGGATGTCTTCTGCACATCAGGTGAGGCCGCTCGGAACTTCTGAGCGGGAACTTGAAGTGATGACGATTCTCCAAAAGCAGTGGGGACGGGGGGGAAGGGTAACTTCCGGTCCAGGGGACAGTATTTCGCCACCCGAAATAAGGGGCGAACGAAGGAGGGCTTCGACAGGGGTTGATGAGAGAAGTCCGGAAAATCACTCGATGGCGATCGTTAAGTGGAATTACCTCACTGGCTGGGGCTAATTCCAAATACACAAAATAGTTCAGCTGTCACTTTGCTTTGTTGTTAGCACCTAACTTGGAACTATGGAGAATCTTCTGGGGTCCGGGCGAGACTTCTCAACTATGTGTCTCTTCATGGGAGTTGAGCGCTATTTATGTCTAAGGCTCTCCCCGGGGTTGGGGGGCGGTAAGCGGGAAACATCTCTACTCTCAAATGGCCTCGAATCTACTTGCAGAGGCTATTCTACCCGTGTAAAAGTGAATTGTGGTGGACACGGTTCGAGGCTACCACTTGTGGAAGGGGGGTTAGGCTTACCAATTTAGGCCTAACTGGGCCTTCTGCAGCGCATGGAAGTTCCGTCTGCTCAAGAGATTCCACGTGGGGTTCCCTCACAAAGATTGTGCTCAGAGTTTGTGACACTTCATTGCGTACTTCTTTCAACACTTTAGGTAGAAACCTGTCCAGGCCAGGGAACTTATTTGTCTTTAGGTCGGAGATTTTTTCCTCTTCTTTGGCTAGGCTGATGTCAATTTCCTCCAGCTTCTCACCTAAGTGAGACTCAATGGGCTGGGGAATGGGACCACGCTCTTCAGTGAACACTGAAGAGAAGTAGTCGTTTAGTAGGTTTGCATTTTCTGCATCCGAGTGCTTTAATGCACCCTCCGCATTTACCAAAGGGCCAATCGTGCGGCGGATTGGTTTACGGCTGTTTACATAACCGAAGAACTCCATGGGATTCTGTTTACACAGTTTCGCCACTCGGAGCTCCTCGGCACGTTTTCCCGCCTTTATAGTGGACTTCACTCTCCTTGCTAGCCTAGGGCACTCGTCAAATTCACCAGAAATCTTTGACTGGCTGTACACAGATCTCTTCTCCATCAGTAGTTGACCAATTTCTCGATTGAACCACCTTGGTTGAACGGAAGACCGACGTAAGCTTTTCATAGGGATAAATTGTGATTGAAGACTTATGAACTTACTTTTAAAACTGTTCCACATGTCTTCAACATTATCGCACCCTTTCCATCTCACATTAGCCACTCCTGTACGGAGACATACGAAATCTGCCCTTCTCAAATCAAGTTGCCTCTATTCTCGCGTCGCGCACTGTACCTTGGGGATTTTAACTACAAATCTAACTAGTCGGTGGTTACTACCACCGATCTCTTCGCCTACAGATTGCTCCTCAACGATGACTTCCTCTGATGTGAAAACCAAGTCAAGAATAATAAGGGTGTATATATATATATATATATATATATATATATATATATATATATATATATATATATATATATATATATGAGCTAGTAAAAGATAAAGGACCACATCTAAGACAAGAAATCACCAATGAGGAAGTAGGAGAGGGATGGGTAGCAAGGTCAAACCGAGAGGCAAGAAAGAGTCAAGAACAGAGCCAAAAGGGTTAAAACGATTAACGGATAAAGCGATAGTCTAAAGAGGGAGATTAGGAGAGACACGAGAAGTAAATTGAAACGAAGGGGAGAGGGACAAGGAGAGAGGAAGAGAAATAAAATAATGTTAATACAAAATTAATGCAATAATTAAATTGACAAATCGGGTTCCCGTAAAAATGAAAATTGCCCCAAGAATTAGGAACATACTCGTAACTCAAAGCTAATTTCTTTAAGAATGAGTTTTTTCACAACAACATCAATTTTAAAAAGGTCAGGGGAGATGTTAGTTATTAAAGTGGCTTATACATGAACATTCAACAAGGTTTCTTTCAATTAAGTCATTTGAGCGAAAAATAAATTTGCTGAATTCCAATTAATTAAGTGGTTATTTTCGGACATATGCAAAAAAAAACCACGGACTATTATTTACAGCTCTCCTAACATTGTATTTAGGCTGAATAATAGGGACAGATAATTGCTTTCCTGTCTGTCCAAAATATTTACTTGGATAAACAGAACACTCGACCGAATAGACTCCTCCAATGTTATTACAATTATTGTGAGCTAGAATGTTTTTTATAGTTGACTCGTATTCGAAAGCAACTGAAATGTTAAAGTTTAAAAAAAAGAGGGGTAAGGTCAATGAAACAAACAGAGAAGGGTAAAACCCAAACGTCTTTTTTTGCAGAAGAAAGGTATAAGGGTAACATAGTTTATTGCCAATTTCAAATATATTGGAGAATTCAGCATCCATATATTCAGGACTAACAACTAGTCCTGAATATATGTTTTCTCAATATAGCTGTCGCATCGATGACCCTTCTAGTTTTCCCCATGACTTGTCGCCATGCCACTCTTTAGGTAAGGCACCCTAGGTAACCTGTTACACTTGGTACCTGGAGGAGCTACACATCCTCCCGGCCTGAGTGAAAATTAGGGAAGCCCTGTTAAGGTTTGATATGAACTTTCTGATGGGGCCTATGAAAGTCGTTGGTGAGCTTCCCCCTCGCTTCATCTCAGCGCAACTTTTTAGGTGCTTGGGGGTCTAATCGCGAGCGACTCTATATCTCACTATGTCGGTCGATCGGTCCCCGCTTTGCTTTTTTTGTTTTTGTAATAACATCATAACTATTCGGCCGATTCTAACGAAATTTGAAAAACTTATGTTGTTTTATATTCTCTGTCGTGGAATGGCCAGACGATATATTTATATATACGTGGGTGTCTTTTGGGATTGACCCAAAGTGGGTTGAAGACCAAGAGTGAAAGGGGAAATTGTTTGGAGTCCAGGGAGGGATGGTTTATTCTTACTTTGCGGGGTCCTTTGAACAAATATTTCACAGTGCAAGTTGGCCAAAGATTAAAAAGGTAGCTAGTACGCGTTGGGGTTGCAAAAGAAAGAAAATGAGGAAAATATAACTTTACTAACAACAAAAAAAGAATATATATATTTACATAGAAATTGGATTTAAATGGAATGGTCGCCCAGACGGGGTTAAAGATCTACACGCGATCAGGTAGGTTGATTAAGGGATTAAAGAGGTCAGATACTGTTGGTGATTTAAAGGACGATTTTCACTGGGGCGTGCACACAAATAATGGAGCAATTGGGATAAGCCAGATTTAAGATCAATCTGCAGGCGGCAACGGTTACGATTACCATATGAGCTCGTTGCCAAAAAGGGGCCAGTTGGGGGTACGGTGAAGGAGACGGAAGAAGTTGGTTTTACCTCTGGCCTCAATACGAGGGAGCACTAGTCGTCTTCGGAGTTGGGAGTCCTTGTCAGTCCTTGCCAATTGACTAGGGCAGAGTTCTCTGATGTCGAAACTTGCCGATTGACTAAGGCAGAGTTCACGGATCGATTTACCCTTCATTTGAATCGAAATCGCCGCTAGAGGGGGTGGGGGGGGGGAGAGCGTCATTTAGCTCGTCGTCGGAGTAGGTGGAATTTGACAGTGCTCTTCACTAAGCTCAGTCGAATCATTATATAGCCGCCTGGAGAGGAGGCGTGCGCGATCTTGGTGTCAGTCGCTGTCATAGGTTGCGAACACCATTCTTTAACGCACAATTTGCCGACCTCTGAAAAGTCCGAAAACTCGAGCGAGGAGTATTGGGAGCGGCTGGATGCTGGATATAGCCCTCCAACCCCTTCTTTCTTCTTTAGTGATCACAAGTGTCAGAAAATACCGTGTGTTAGCATGCGTTCTAGAGTTTTTCAACTTTCACCGTCAGATCCAACAACCCCCCTCTCTCTTTCTTAATCCTCGCGTGGCCTTGGTGGTGGGGCCAACAAGGAGCTATATGGGAGCACTACTCTGACAGCTAGTGGAGCTCCCGTCATTTTTCCTGAATGTGGCAAAGCGGTTTTGCCTTTGCCATCTTTACAGCCGCCTCCGGGTAGCTCCGTCTCTGAGTCGAAGGCCTTGCGCATGTTCAGGGGGTCCCTCCAAGACTCTTCTAGAGGAGAGGGCGCTTCTCCCTCTCTTTCTTTTGACGAGTTTGGTGGTCTTACCCTTAGCCCCTTTTACAGAGTTGCCTCCGGCTGACTCTCCACTCTCCTCTGGCCCCCTTTTGTTTTTTAGAGGCTTGCTAAGAACAGAGCGAGACAGAAGACGCGCGCGCCTCTGTCCCTACCTCTCACATTTGGGTTAAGTGACCCACCACAACCCCTTATTTAAGTAAGAGGCAACATCGTCCCCTGGGCCTTGCCTACGCACCTCGTCGATCCGAAGCTTGTCAAGCTGAGGGGAACCGGCATGCTCAGCCACAGTTATGTGCTATAGGGCTTTAGTCCCCGGTCGGAATACCTTACACCTTGTGTGTGGGGACGGGGAGCAGTTGCAGGCCCCTCATGAGGTGGAGATGTTCTCGTAGGTTTTCCCACTCCAAATGGTGCGGTCTTTTAGGTGTGCGAATTTTGGCGCGGTGCCAGACATCGAACCTGAGCCCGCCCGTGTGCAAGGGCCCCCGAAGAATCGCAAGGAGAGGAGAGACACCCTCCCCCACCTGGTACCCCTTTGACGGCTAAGATCTCCATCTCGGAGAAAGATCTTGCCGATACACGTATCTCTGGTCTTGGGGCACCTTCTGGAAGAAGAGAGAAACAGGTTCACCCCCCACCCTCCTCTCTAAAGAAAAATAAAAGCAAGAGGAAGAACTGAAAGGGAACAAGGGATTTCTCTTCTTTCTTTCGGCTTTTACCCATTGAGCTTTTTTACGTTACTCTGGAATTTAACAGGATTTTTTTCTTCATATAGTCTGTTTAAAAGTAGGTCCCAAATTTGTCTGTTTTTTTTTTTTACTATTATACTCTTTAGTTCTTCTTTGGGTTGGCGCATCCATATGACCATTATTCAGTATCTTGATCTTTTTTGGCCGTGTTAATTCTGTGTTTCGTAATTATTATGTTGTCTGAGTCTTGTTGTTTGAAGATATCACCGTATATTTTCTCTTTGCTCGTCCATCCAATCACGTTTATTGTCTTTATTTTTAGTATTTTATTTGAATTTTTAGCAATTGTGCTTGTTAGGGGTATGAGTAGGCTTTCTTATTAGATTGTTATTCGGAAGTTTCCATTTTTCTTCTCATTATATTCGTTTGTAGTTAGGGTTACGCATTTGTCTTCATACTGGTCTACCTCGACGAGGAAGAGAGCTTCTTCCACTTTCCGCTTTTCTTGTCATAGCCCGGCGTCATATTTTGGAGTTGGAACATTTTTTGTTGCTGCTGAAGCAGCTCCTCGGATTGCGCTCCACTTCTCCGCATCTAGAGTATATTTCCTGCCCTTGTCGGCATTCCTGGGTGGTATGCTGCTCCATCTCGAAGCAGACAAATATCAAGTAGATAGAAAGGAAGTCTTCCCTCTCTTCTTTTTCTTTGCTGCAGATCCTTACATTGAACTGGAGAAGCCCGCACTCCTTGGCCATCAGGGTTATCGCCGTTTCTGTGAAAACTACTTTAAAAATGTGCGACTAGTCACTGTTGTCTCTTTTGTTTCTGAATTTTATGATTTCAGAGACCTTAAGATGGTTAGGATTCCACGCAGTATCCCCTCTGTGTGAAGTCAGCGGGGCTCTACCAGCCACTGCGTCTGTCTTCACGGTTAACTGGTTGCGAAACACCGCTTGTTACGGAAGATAGCCGATCGTGCCTGGTTCGGCGACCGGATTATGATCTTTAGCAACTCACAAAGCTCCCTGAGTGCTATCACCGGTTGCCACGAGGCAAGGGGATGTCGAGATTATATTCTGCTTGGTTCCTGGACATGTGGGAATTGCGGGAAATGAGCACGCCGATGATGGCGCCAAAGAGTCCCCGAAGATTGAAGGAACAGACCAGCGTTTCGCTTTTCCTTACACTGACTACATGGCAGGAATTAGGGTAACCAGCTGGGTTGCTTGGAGAATAAGATGGTAGATGGTAGAGGGGATCTTAAAGTTGCGTGCTATTGCACCGCGATTGTTCCGATGGACCTCCCTCACAATTCCGCGACGACGCCTGGTTGCTTTATGTCGTCTTTGAAACGGGCACACTCGCGGGATGCACCGCCTTTTTAGGGAGCGCTCCCCTGCACTTTATTGCGACGTCTGCGTTGTCCCCTAGACTGTTCATCACATTCTTGTTGAATGTCCCTGCCTGGGTGATCTTCGCGCACGTTACCTATCCTGGTACCGGGACGAGCTGGGTTGCTACCACCTGTCCCTTGCCTCTCTTTGTTGTAAGTTGCATTTTCCTGCGCCAGTGGGAGGTGGGCCTTTCCCCAACGCCGAAGCATACTCCCTTCTTGTTTTTGCTTTGTTTGTTGTTTTTCTTTTATATTTTAATGTAACCTAGTAATAGGTTCGTAATTAATTAATTACGGCGAAATTTGCCTTTGTAGGTCTCTATATGTGTGTTAAAAAATCAGACACCTTTGCCCAACTCTGTTTTCTCATGAGCTCTTCAACAATTTCTTCTCTTTTCTGTGTCAAATTTGTTCTGTAGTAACTCACTTTATCGGACCTACAATAAAGACGAGGCACAGGGACGAAAAATAGTAAATAAGGGGTGATAGGAAAATAGCAAGCTTGGTTCAGGTTCCTCGTTAAGCTGTAGGAGCGCCAACTACCTAAGTAACCTCTAGTGCCTCTAACTCTATTTTTTGTTGATCTATCCTGACCCTACCCCATTCTCTCACCCCCTCCCACCCTTGAAGGCCTTCAACTCTGATTCTGCAAGTAGCTCTGAGGACTACACGGGAGTACCTGGCCCTCGCTTCCTGCTCTGGCCACTCAATGGAGTCTTTGGGTGTGGTGGTGGGGGGGGGGCGATCTGTTTCTTTTTCTCTCACGTTCCTTTTCAATTTTTGCCTCTCCCTCTCTCTCTCTCTTTCTCTTTCTCTCTCTCTCTCTCTCTCTCTTTCTCTCTCTCTCTCTCTCTCTCTCTCTCTCTCTCTCTCTCTCTCTCTCTCTATATATATATATATATATATATATATATATATATATATATATATATATATATATATATTACCAGGTGGTAAATGTGAGCAATGGAAATAATCCGCCTTACAAATGAGCTCTTTAGGCGCGACGAAAATGCGAATATTCCTGAAACGTTTCCCTATTTTGTATTCTACGTACCTTAGTGGCAAAATGCCCTTTCCCCATTCTGACGTTTACCACACGTTCTCTGGTGAGAGAAAATATTATCTTGTCAAATGGAGTGGATTGCTGTGAGGCAGCTGTTCCCACCACACGTGACAGATAGTTCCAGGGGACGTCCCGAAGGCTTGCATCAATTTATTCATGGCGTTTTTGCCGAGATGGTTTATGGGAGTGGGGGAGGAGGTTTTGCTCTGGGAAATATGTGTGAAAGAACATGAAAAGTTGTGGCATGTTGCTTTCAGGCTTCGACGGATAGCAAAATAGAGGTTATAAAGATAGAAATTTATATTTGAAAATATAAAGCTAGAACCAACGAGGGCATATCTGTCAGAAGGGTGGTCTTGAGAGGAGGTTCATAAAATGCAATGAATTGGAGCAAGAGAAAATGTGTGGAAGGTACAGAAAGATAACATTATTTTGTAAGTAATTCGATCGTACGACTAAATTCCATTGGATTATTATACAAGATTGCAACATTTTAATCAAGTGATTGAATCCGATTGGCCCATCTTGTCATAATTAGCCGTGTTCTACGACGCGCAGCTTACCTTAGGTGATTCTTACTCTATTATTAATATCCCGTAAAGGTCACGGCGATATGACTTTCTGACCGCGGTGCTGACGGAACTCGTCGCCCCGTCCGGCCCTAGCCTACCCTATCCTCCGCCTTCCGCTAAGTGGTGGCTTCGATAGGATTAGGCTACTAGTACTGCTTGGGTACGGACCTGTGCTAATTATTGGTAGCCAAGTGGTCTAATTCTCTGGGATCCGTCCGGGCTTGATTCCCTTTCCGTCAACATCTGTCGAATATTGCTTGCTACCAAACCATCCCCCTCAACCCCCCCTCTTTAGCTGCCAAAAAAGGGTGGAATTTTATGGTTATCGTTCGGTCCGCCAGACCGGGCCAGAACCAAATGGTATGAGGAAAGGCTTAAGGCAGCCAAGGTGTATCCTTTACGGTCCACATGAGCTACTGTGAGGTACCCTTCCGTTGAGATCCATGGCCCCTTTGTATATGGCCCCGCGCCTACACGCCAGCTGCATCATTTAGAACCGGCCCGTCCTTTGAGCCAACGGGCATCCGCAGGGTTGATGAAAACCAAGCTATCGCTCCCTCTTTTGAGTTTCAAGTCCGCTTGTCTATTAGAACTAGTAAATCCCCTCAAAACCCAATGAAAACAGCTAAAGTAGAAGCAAGCTGCGAATCCCCCTCCTCCCTCAACCCCCATTACTTCCCATTTCGAAAAGTATAACGAGTCCATAACCCGAGGAATTTTTAGTAAGGGAATTTATACCCAGTCCCCAGAAGAGGTTATTACTGCTTAACATATGGACACTCTATAAAGACTTGCCGTCACAAGGACTTGGAATCCGCGCCCATCTGCGTCAACTGCGCAAATGCCTCACACCATGGATCGACCGAAACTTGCGCAAAAAAATGTGCAAACTGTAGAGAGCTCCATCCAGCACCCCATCCAGCACCGAGCAAAAAGTGTAATATTTACAAATTCGAAGGGGAGGCGGTATCCCTCCGAGAAAAGGAACGCCTCAACTTCAGAGAGGCTAGAGAAAAGGCACAAACCATGATCGAAAATGGAGGTAACTCGTGCGCCTCTGTTGTAGAAACCAGCAGAACGTCTAAATACCCATATCATGGGGTGAAGGCACGCAATCAGACATCTCTACTCGAGGAGCCTGCACCCCAGGCCTCCACTATGGAAGCCTTCCCACCCAAGAGGTGATTTTCTAAAGGACCGAGAGCATCGTAGACCACCACATAACCGCTCTCTCTCTCTCTCTCTCTCTCTCTCTCTCTTCTCGGGCATACAATGGCAAATAAATGACAATATGCCCCCCCCCCCCAAGAAAAGAAACAGCTACCCCACCACGAGGCTCCTGCACCCTACACCTCAACGTTCAAATCCACCTCCAACAGACAGGAAAAATCTAGAACGGAACCCCAGCACCTCCCTGAGCCCACCAACCCCCATTCCAAACGGGTGGACGCCAAGGATCTCCGAACAATGTTACGGACCCCGCACCCAAAACGCCTACCCTAGACACCAAGCACAAAGAAAAGATAGACGATAGGAAAACGAAGGACGTCGAGGATCCACCTAGAACAGAACCTCCCCTCGCCCAGCGCACCAAAGCTCGGATCAGACAACTGACGGGCTACCCCACCCACTAAGCAGCAGAAAAGTCGAAAGAGACTATGTTATCACCAAAAAAAAAAAGCAAAGTGGGGACCGACCGACCGTCATAGTGAGATATAGAGTCGCTTGCGACTAAAAACGGGCAAAATATAGGATCTTCCTTAAATAAACCCGCCGAAGATCATGGAGAGCTTAAGTCTCCACAATAAATTCAAAAACTCCCATCCACCGCATGTGGAGCAAAATCCGAGACCTGCTAGTCAAGTCCAGTCGGGACCCCACTTCCGTACTTCGCATAAACGGAAACACAATATTAAATTCAATTGACGTGGCAAACACGCTAGCGAGACTCTTTGCAAAAATATGAAGTAGAGCGAATGAAACACCCGAGTTCACCCAACTTCGGGTGGAGAGGTAGTCCCCACTTTTGAATTTCTCATCAATGGACCTCAAACCTTATAACGAGAAATTCAGTGAAAAAGAGCTCGACACTGCTCTTGAATCAGGTGGCAAAAACTGTGTGAAGGCAAAAGGCGCTTCCTCTCAGCAAAATATGGATGGAAAACGCTTTCCAGGATACATGAAGAAAGGCCACAATTCTGGTTTTGCAAAAGCCAGGTAAAGACCTAACTAGTCTACAAAACTACCGCCCTGTCGCCTTAACCTCTTGTTTGTGCAAACCCATCGATAAAATGATGAATCTGTGCCTAACGTGGTTCCTTGAAACAAAATTCCACATACCCCCATCGCAGTGTAGATTCCAAAAATTACATTCAACCACACATGCCCTCATTCTCCTGGGATCCGCGGTATGTAATGCGTTCCAGGAGATAATACTTATTGGCTGTCTTCTAAGACCTTAAAAAGGCGTACAATACGTAATGGCGTTTTACACATTTTGAAAACCTTCTATAACTTAGGTGAGCGCGGACAATTGCCCAAATTTATTCAAAATTCTCTAACCAACCGCACCTTTTCTGTAAGATTGGGAAGCGTTAAATCAAACTCATTCTCACAGGAAGAATCCTTCACCAAGAGATTGCAGCCAACCTATACGTAGACCACTTCTTGATCGCCCTAGCAGGTTCCGAAATTGCAACGATAGAGCGTCGCCTCTAGCTCGCCATCAACAACATCATAAAATGGACGTCTTCACACGGCTACCAATTCTTGACCGAGGAGACGAAAGTGGTCCACTTTTGCTGCCGTAGAGGATGTATAAAGGAACCTGATTTATACCTATACTAACAGAGGGTTGCAGTCGTCGAGAGCTATAAATTCCTGAGATTGATATTCGATAGGAGGCTGACATGGGAATCCAACATCAAAAATGTTAAAAACTCTTGCAAAAAAGTAATGAACATCCTACGCACAGTCTTCTGACACAACTGGGAAGCCGATCTAGAAACCCTTCTCATCCTCTAACGCTTCTTAATTCGCCCCCAATTGGACTACGGATGCGAAATATACTTATCTACATCTGAGAGACGCCTTGCCCTTATCAACACTGTGGCCAATGAATGTCTTCGCATGGTTACCGGGTTCTTTCGATCCTACCCAATACCGAGGCTACAATGCGACACGGGAGAGACACCGCTGGAGCTCCGTAGGGCGTAACTTACTCTACGTCTCTTTGCCCGCATCCAGCGACTTCTAACATCACCGACCACGACCGCTTGCTCTGAATGGCCAAGTGGCCACTTTCTTCGCGGCATACCCATTCATTCGGCGACCATGTGGAGCTAGAGTATGATTACAGATGGAGTAAGTCTGGGTAAGGAGGAACTTCATCTATCCACTTGCCCTCCGAGACATACCATTCTGAAATAAACTATAAATATATGCCATGGCAACATAGCGGAACTTTCACCAACTCTCCCCCTGGAAAGGAAAATTCAATTCCTTACCCATGCAGCAACACATCTGGGAATCCAAATATATACTGATGGATCTAAATTCAAAGATGGAACAGGATCCTCAATGATATCGGACAATTACACCCACTCTGAAACCCTACTCAAAATACTATCAATCTTCACCCCCGGGTGCTATGCTCTAAAAAATGCATTGAAGTGGGCATACAACAACCACCTTTCAGATGAATATGCGATCTTCACTGACTCCTTCAGCGGGCTCCAATCATTAGAACGGATGACGGAATTCCATCCAATTCTGCGAGAAGTAAAAAGATATGTATATAGAGCAGCCTACGATGGAAGGAAAATCTCCTGTTGGATTGCAGCACCCGTGGAAGCCACCGGGAATGAGAGGGTCTATACAGTGGCAAAGACCGCCGTCCTTCAGCCAAACAGGCCCACGGACATCCCAGCCCCTTGCGAAGACTACATCGTCGCAATACGAGCCGCCATCCGAGAGATCTGGACGGATAGATGGGCAGACTTCCAAGGAAGAAATAAGATGCGACAAATTTTCCCAAGAATATCGACATGGAAGCCTCAAGGAAGTATCCACCGACAGTAAGTATCTGTGTGCCGACTTCGCATCGGGAACACATTAATTACACACAGATTCCTAATGGAAAGGGACTATCCCCCCTAATGCCAAGATTGCATTGTGTCCCTCACGATTACACATCTCATCGCAGAATGCTCTACTTAGGAGAACTCCGATGACGCTACCTACCCATCGATGGTCGAGGGACTCTCGACATCTTAAGATCAGCATTAATGGCGGAGAATATCCGCCCCGACAGCGGGATCATCCGCTACCTAGATGAGACAGGACTCCTCCATAAGCTGTAGATAAATATCCAATATTCTGACTTACATTTTAACAAATTTTACTTAATTCACTCAGCATCGCATTATCACAATTCCATTCATCCATCCTTCGACCAATCCATCGCTTCAATCATCACTGCACAATCACCTCATCACTTGTGTGTAATCCATCTATTATTAATAGTAGTATAAGAAGAAAACCCCTACGAGGGCATCTCTACCAAAAGGTTTGAGAGGTTCGTATGTGAAATTTGACTAGGGTAAATGAGGAGACTACTTGGGGAGAGGTGTCAAAGAAGTAAAATCCTCTGACACGCATCTGTGGATCTCAGTCCATAAGTTAAGCTGAATTTGTACTCGTCGTTTCCATGGGGTATTTGGTTGAGGAGCCTGGAACTACCCTTTATGGTGGGGATAGAGTCCGTTGCCACTCAAGCGAGGGTGGAGGGTGACTTTAAGGGCAATCTTGGCCCTGTGCCCCCGCTGTTCATTTCAAAATGACGTTAATTTCCCGCCAGTTTCCGTTGCGGCATCGGCCAGCGTGAGAACGATTCGAGACTCTTTTTGCCTCTTTCCTTGTCTCAGTATTTCCTATCTCTCTTACGCTCTTCCTCTATTTATCTATGTCTCGATAACTATCTATTTATGTGTCCATCTCTTGCTCTAATTTAGAGATGTAATTGCATGTGAATTCGTCTCTACGGAAAGGTTTCGAACCATTGCTAAGATCAAATGAACGGGAAAGCTTAATGAATGAATGGTTTAACGCTCTTTATCAGGGTCTCTCTCTCTCTCTCTCTCTCTCTCTCTCTCTCTCTCTCTATCTGGCTGTTTGTCTGTCTAGCTCTAGATTATTTTTTTAAATAAAACCTCAAATTTCTTTGGCGCCACTAAACAGTAAGAACCCGATCAAACATAGTAAAAACACAAACACACACATACACACACATATACATATATATATAAGTTTTGACTCCTAGAAGGAAAATGAAATTTTAGACGATAATTGAGATAATTATTTATTGAGATCGTACGTTTCGGACCAATTCTAGATCCATCTTCAGTTGGTCCAACTTTTAGCTTTTTGCCGCTTCTTGGAGACTGTTTCGAATGAGCGAAAGCATCGGGCAGCCTCTTCTCCGTATGCTTTTCATAGAGAACTAATTAACGAGGAAGCTCTCGAGAATCTAATTATTAAGACGCTGTTCGATGCTTTCTCCCATTCGAAGTAACCTCCACGTAGCTGGAAAAAGCGTTGTTGGACCAACTAAAGATGTATTAAGAAATGGCCTGTAACGTAAAGCTTAATAATGATATTTATTATGTCTTTATTTTTCTCCTAAGAATTAGATTCCCGTGAAGTTCCACGTTGATTAGAACTCTACCTAAAAGATACGGTTACGTTGCTGTCCGATCCTTCCGCTCTTTTTGAAGCAGTCTACAAGAAGCTGGAAAAAGCGAAGTTGGGACCACTATGAGCGAATTAGAGTTAGACCTAAACTTATAACTTAAATAAAGAATAATCTCCTTTATCGTCTAACTCTTTATTTTCCTATAAAGAATTAGATTACCTGGAAGTTCCTCGTTAATTACTAATCTACGAAAAAGAAACAGACAACACGCTGTCCGATTGTTTCGGTTATTTGAAGGAGTCACCAATAAACTGTAAAAAGCTAAGTTGTAAACACTGAAGTTGGCTATTGAATTCCTTAAACGTATGATTTCAATGAAGGACGACCTTCATCATCTTCTATTTCTTCTTTTCCCTGTGAAGAATTAAATTCTCGAAAAGTTCCTCGTTGATAACTACTCTACGAAAAAGATACGTTGAAGACGCTGTGCGATGCTTTAGCACATTCGAAGCAGTCGCCAAGAAAATGGAAAAAAAACTCAGTTGGCAGCACTGAAGAATGAAGATGGATCAATAATTGGTCCAAAACTTATGATTTCAATGAAGAATGAGATCCATTATCGGTTAAGTCATCATTTTCATCTTAAAAATTAGATTTACTAGTAGTATCCCATTGGTTACTAGTCTACGAGAAAGATACATAAAGGACGCTCCGATTCTTTAGCTCATTTGAACCAGTCTCCGAGAAGATGGAAAAAGCGAAGTTGGACCAATTGATGTTGCATCTGGAATTTTTCAAAAAGGTATGATTTCAATAAAGATTATCTCCATTTTCGCACACCTCTGCATTTAACTCTTAAGAATTAGATTCCGGAGATTTCCGTCGTTGATAACTACACTACAAAATGATACGGTGAAGGCCGTCTATGTTTTCGTTCATTGGAAGAAGTCTCCAAGAAACTGGGAAAAAAGATAGGTTAGACCCAATGCATATACATCAATAATTGGTCTGAAACGTATGATGTTAATAAAATATTATTTTCATTATTGTCTACGTCGTCATTTTTCTCTTATGAATTAGACGCATTAATTACTACTATACAAAAAAAAGATATGTTAAAGACGGTACTCGATGCTATCGCTCATTCAAAGAAGGCTACAAGAAAGTGAAAAAAAGGTTAGACCGACTAAAGTTGGAACAAGAATTGGTCCAAAATGTATGATTGCAATAAAAAATTATCTTCATTGTCGGCTACGTCATCATTTTCCTCTTTAGAATTAGATTTCTGTGTAGTTCCTCGTTGAAAGCTACTCTAAAAAAAGAGATACGAAAAATACGCTTTCGCTCATTCGAAGCAGTCTTGAAGAGACTGGAAAAAGCGAAGATGGATCTAGAATATGTCCGAAACGTATGATTTGAAAAAGAATGATCTTTATCGAATACGTTTTCATTTTCTTCAAGAATTAGATTCTCGAGAAGTTCCTCATTGATTATAAAACTACGAAAAATATACGTTGAAGACGCTGTCTGATGCTTTAATTTATTCGAAGCAGTCAGTCTCCAAGAAACTGGGAAAAAATAGGTTTATTATTTTTTTCAGAAACGTAGATTCCTTGATTACTGAAATACAAAAAAGATATAGTGAAGAAGGTGTCCGATGTCTTCGCTCATTCAAAGCAGGCTTCTTGAAATTTGAAAAAGCTAAGTTGGATCCATTAAAGATGAAACAAGAATTGGTCCGAAACCTATGATGTCAATAAAAAAAAATATCGTCATTATCGGTTGCGCCATAGCTTTCCTCTTAAGAATTAGATTTCCGAGTATTTTCTCATCGAAAATAATACGGAGAAGAAGCTGGAAAAGAGAAGATGGCTTATTAATTAGTCTGAAACATATGATTTCAATAATTTTATTCATTTCGTCTATGTCTTCATTTTCCTCATAGATTTATATTTATAAATTTACTTTAAAGTTTATTTATTTATAGTTAATATGTAGTGGCCTAGTCTTTCCTAGGTCTCGCTCGAAAGTGAACAGTGACCTAGAGCTTGTGTAGACTAGGTCACTATACACTTTCAAGCGAGGCATAGGAAAGTCTAGGCCACTACACAGTAATTAGTCAGACACCTTAAATGGTATTTAAAGTTAAAAAATATACATCAAATAACTCATTTTCGTGAACAGCTACGTACTCCTTTACTGTCTGATTACAAGTCTAGCCTAAACTATGCCCAATCGCATCGTCGTATCAACAAAGCATTTGGAGAAGACACGATAAGTCGTCGCACAGCCTACGATTGGTTTAAGAAGTTTTAGCGTGGCCAATTCGATCTCTAAAATCAGCCAAGAAGTGGTCGACCCTCAATTATTGACAATGTCCGTTTGTGTGCCTGTGTCAAGGCTGATCCACATCTGACATCACACGAGATGGCTAAAAAAAGTTTAGTGTCAGCAATACAGCTATTTTGCATCATTTAGAGGAAATGGACAAAGTCAGCAAACTGGACGTATTGATTCCACGTAAACTGACAGACTTCGACCGTTAGTGCGGCATAGACGCCTGTATGTCACTACTGTCCAAGAAACGTCGTGTTGATTTGCTGAACAAAGTGGTTAATGCAAATAAGAAATGGTGTCTACACTCGAACATTGCATGAAAAAGAAGCTGGGCAGACAAAGGTGCACCTGAGCAATTTCAGGCAAAGGCCGACCGATATCAAAAGAAGCTTATGACTTGTGTCTGGGGGGTTTGTGAAGGAAGTGATTTACTGGGAAATGTTGGAACGTAATCAGTCTATCGTCGCTCAATTATACAGTCAACAACTGCAACAGGCGGAAGATCAAATTGCGCAGAAACGACCAGAACTGATTGATGTCATGTTACTTCATGATAACGCCCGACCACACGGAGTAAATCATACCCGTAAAAAACTCCTGGGGCTGGGGAGGAATGTTCTCTCTCCCGAAATGTACTCGCCAGACCTGTCTCAAACAGACTACCATCTATTCCGGGCACTGCAGAACTTTTTGAATGGCAAAACATTCGCAAATGATGACAAACTGAAAATTGCAGTTGGAGCGTTCTTTGATAACAAACTAGTTGAATTTTGCAACAAATACATCCATGATCTATCTCATCGTTGGAAGCAGTTGCTCGAACATAACGGTCCATTGTTTTGTTGTAAATCATTGTCAATAAAAGTTGTATGAGAACTTTGCTTCCAACCAATTAGATTCCAGAGATGTTCCTCGTTGATTACTAAACTACGAAAAAGATAAGGTGAAGAACCTGTTCGATACTTTAGCTTATACGAAGCAAACTCAAGGAAGCTGGAAAAAGCACAGTTGGAGATACTGAAGATGGGTCAATAATTGATCAATAATTATTTCTTCGAAATGTATGATTTCAATAAAGAATTATTTACATTATCGTCTTCGTCATCATTTTCCTTTTAAGAATTAGATTCCTTGATTACTACTATACAAATAAAGTATGATCAAGGAGGTGTTCTATGCTCTCGGTCATTCAAAGCATTCTCGAAGAAATTGGAAAAAGCTCGGGATGACCAATGGAAGATGGAGCTAGAATTTGTCCAAAACGTATTATTTCAGTAAAGAATGATCTATCTCCCTTATCTCCCCCGTCTGTATTTTACTCTTAAGAATTAGATAACCGAGAAGTTCTTCGTTGATTAATAATATCTTTGAATAAGCTACGGTGTAGACACTTTCCGATGTTTCGCTCAATTGAACCAGTCTCATCGATTATCGACGATGTGATCATTTTCCTCTTAAGAATAGATGCCCAAGAAGTTCCACGTTGATTACAAATCTACGAAAAGATACCTTGAGGAAGCTGTCCGATGCTTTCACTCATTGGAATCAGTTTCCAAGAAGCTGGAAAAGATAAGTTGCAGCCTGTGTAAATGGATCTAGAATTGGTCAGAAACGTATGATTTCAATAAAGAAAAATCATCATTATCGACTAGGTCTTTATTTTGCCCTCAAGAGTTAAATTCCCGTGAGGTTCCGCATTGATTACAAATCTGGGTAAAAGATACGGTCAAGACCCTTCCCGATGCTTTTCCTCGTTCCAAGAAGTATCCAAGAAACGGGAAAAGCTAATTTAGACCCAATGAAGATGGATTTAAAATTGTTCTGAAACGTATGATTTAAAGAAAAATGATATTTTTTTGTTGTATATGTGGTCATTTTTCTCTAATGAATTAGATTCCCGAGTAGTTTCTCGTGGATTATTCTCCACGAAGTAGCATGTAAAAGCTAAGTTGGATCCACCGAAGATGGATCAATAATTAATCCAAACCGTAAAATTTCCATTAAGAATGATCCCCATTATCGGCTACGTCGTGTCTGATGCTTTCGTTCATTAAAAGCAGTCTCCAAGTAGCTGGAGAAAGCTCAGTTGGACCCATTGAAGATGGATAAAGAATGGAACCGAAAGGTATTATTTCAATAAAGAATAATCATATATATATATATATACCAGGCAATGGCTTCGCTACTAAGATTAAAATTTAAAATCTAAAAAAAAGCAGCCATGGTTGAATTTTTATAAATTTTCTGAACTTCGCCAATTATAATCATTTTAAAAAGGAACTTTAAACTAAATTTCCTCCTTTTCAAAATATCACGTTGCTAAAATATAGTTATAGAAGAAGATATATAAAAATAAATTTTCTGAACTTCACCCTTCACCACTTGTAATTCTTTGGGTTTTAAAAAATTCACAAAATTTCGATACTTATATTTATTTCTGAACTTTGATATAAAACATAAGTCATAACCAAACTAAGATGAAATTATTATTCAAATACTAAAAAAAAAACCCTTCTTAAATTATAGAGTTAGTGATGATGATGATATATATATATAAATATATATATATATATATATATATATATATATATATATATATATATATATATATATATATATATATATATATATATTAACAACGATAACACCAATTTTTCCAAAGTAAACCTATTCCTTAGGTTTATCAAAATACGCTTTAGTCACTTCCGAAAAAATCCTATGCATTCTAAGCATGATTTGGGGAGGTTAGTTTGTATTTTATACATTTAGACTCTACAGGAACTTTCGTTAAAATGCTCCACAAGAAGTTATTGTCCAAAATTAGATCTTTTAATTTGTTGAAATAGTTGCAAGATGGATCGAATATTGTCTCACTGGCCAATCTCACTGTCTTACTGAGTACCGTCTTGGGACCCTTGCTTTTTATTATCTACGTAAACGATAGTGAGGTCAGGTAGAGTAAAATAAAAAAAAATCGCTATGATTGTAATTTAGTTAAAAATAGAATTACTGAAGATATTTAAGGCTTTTAAATTGGCAGTGATCAACTCGCTGTTTGGTGTGTGAGTGGGATTTGCAGCTACGAAATTTGATCGAACATTCGTAGTCACGAAAGATCTCAGTATTTACACACATGTACAATGATCTTAAAGAATACCTTTGAGATACTATGAACATTAAAAGGCCGCATAGTTAGAAAAATAGCCATAAAAATAGTTAAGAAAATAGTTAGAAAAATAGTTAGAAAATAGTTAGAAAAATAGTTAGAAAATAGCTAGAAAAATAGTTAGAAAAATAAAACTAATTTTTAACAGGTATAATGCAAGGCCCCAGCTACTCTCTCTCTTTCTCTCTCTAGATATATATTCCCTCTATCACTAAGTTCCCTCTCTCACAGCCCTCTCATTGTCTCTCTCTTCTTTATCTATCTCCCCTCTCTTTCTAGCTTCCGTTATTATAACCTCCTTTTCGTTCTCACTACCGTCTCCTTGCCTTTCTCCCCGACTACATCTCTCTCTATCTTCCCTCTACCTCTTCTTTTTATCTTCACTCTCCCTCGCTCTCTCTCCTTTCCCTCTCTTTCTACACTTTTTACTCTCTTTCTCTTCACTATCTCTCTCTGACGTCTCCCTTTCTCTCATTTCTCTCTCTCTCTCGCTCTCTTCCTTCGTTCTACTTCTCTTCCCTTTAACGAGAAGAGCGCTATAAGAAAGCTATTCGCTTTCTCTCCCTCCTTTTCCCTTTCTTACTTTCTCTTTACTACTCTCTCTTTTTACTCTCGCTCTCTTTTTACTCACCCTTTTTTTAATCTCCCTCTCTTTCCGCTCTCTTACTTCTTTCTCTAACACACATGCACACACTCTCTCCCTTCCGACTCCAACTCTTTTCCTAATCCTTTTCATCCAATCTTTCGCTCTTTCCTTTCCTTATTCTCTCTCTCGCTTTCTCTTACAACTCTCTTTTATTCTCTCTTTTGCCTCTCTTCCCCTCTCTCTCCTCCCTCTATTTTCTCTTTCTCTCACTTCCTATCTCTCTTACCTTCCACTACCTTTCTTTCATCTCTATCTCACCCCCCCTTCTATCTCCCTTCCATATTCCTCATCTATTCCGTTTCTTTCTTTCTCTCTCTCTCTCTCTTTCTACGTGTGTTTGTATCCGTCTCGATCGGTTGGGTCGGAAAAGGTGCCTCAGTGATTCGTTGTCCTTTGAGTGGAGTGAACGCCTCGCCTCTCGCCAGACTGACTGACGCTCGCACAGTTCTCTCTTCTTCCTCTTCCTCTCCTCCTCCTTCTCCTCTCTTCCCCTCCTTTTCTTCCTTTGTCAAGTTCCCCTCCTCCTAGTCACCGGAAGCCCCGGGAGGAAGGGAGCGCCGTCCCTCCACCGTGGCTGCTTGGACGCCACTTGAGGACTCCCGCCCACCCAACGGGCGCAACACCTCTACCCACGCCGGACGCCCACAACCCACACCCTCTACCTCCCACCAGGTGGCCCTCCCGTCCACTTCGTCCGGGTTCTTCTCACCTCCCGGAGAGGAAGGCCCCCGGGTGGGTGGGCGGGTGTGGGCGGGGTTCTTAGGGGCGGCAGCGCTTTCGGGGTCAGCCTCGTACGCGTCGCTGTCCTCGAGCCCTAGCCCCCCACCATCGCCGCCACCGGGGGAGGATAACTCCCGTGGAGCTGGGGGCCTGCCTAGGCCACCTCTGCCCCAGTCGGCCCTCATGCGACCCTTAGTTGCCCTAGCGCTGCCGGGCATGTATCTCTTCTACCGGTACAGCCAGTACCGACGGCAGCAGCAGGAGGCTAGCAAGCGGAAGGCGGCTGAGCGAGAGCTCGCACAACTCAACCACAAAATTGTGAGTACGAGAGAGTGGAAGGACTCTTTCATAAAGAGGATGAAGCCCATTCGTAGAATACATACACACGCACACGACCAATTAAGGCGGCCAAGTTTGACCATAGAGTCTCCTCACTGAATGATCCACAACGCCATAAGAGGTGGCCACAATAATTTAAAGATTAACAATTCTTAAGATGAAATTTACCCCAAGGAAGTAGTTGCGGTTTACATTGGCGAGGGCGGATACGGAGGGGAAGCAGGTTGCAGCTTATAGGTAGAGGGGAATAAAAACTCACGCATTTGCACCAGCGGTGGAGGTCAGAGAGCAGTAGAGTCGGCTCTGTAGGTGCATTGAGAGGTGGGTGTCTTCACTTGGTCAGTCCTGTAATGAGTAAAGATATGGGAGAAAGGTTGTGAAGGACTTGGTTGGCCATGAGGAAAATGTGGGCATGTAAAAAGCTGCAGACATTTGGCTGTCGAACCTATGCAAAATTCCAAATTTCAATAACTCTGAAGGAAACTTTTGTCCTAGTTGACTTCTTCAAAATCTCATCATAGGACAAATTACGCCGAGATTAGACTTCAAGGACCTGCCCTATTAACACGATTCTTCAATATATAAAAAAAAGGGAATAGCTTCGCCATTTCCCCTACGGGGGGAGCTTGCGCTTCGCTAATAAAATTAGAATATAAAATGTAAAAAAAAGCAGCCATGGTTAAATTTTTATAAATTTTCTGAACTTCGCCAATTATAATAATTTTAAAAAGGAATTCTAAACTAAATTTTCCCCCTTTCAAAATATCACGTTGCTAAAATATAGTTATAGAAGAAGATATATAAAAGTAAATTTTCTGAACTTCACCATTTGTAATTCTTTGGGTTTTAAAAATTCACAAAATTTCGATACTTATATTTATTTTTAAACTTCACCATTTTGTTTTTTGATATTATAAAAGAATTATTGGAAATAACTTGGATAAAAAAACATGTCATAACCAAACTAAAATAAAATTATTATTCAAATACTCAAAAAAATTCCCTTCTTAAATTATAGAGTTAGTGATGATGATGATGATGATGATGATGATAATTCTCACTAATTTGGCTTGATTTTTTTTCGAAATATGGTGTTATTTTTGTAAATCTGAAGCTGCATTGATTGTTAAAAGATTTTTTACCACTTAAACGCCCACTATTACCACAATGCCACATGTAAATCACTCTTAGCTGTTAATCACGCAAAGGATTGAGTGTTCACGAATACCTAAACCTCTCCTTGCTGCGTCAACCACTCAAATTCCCTTTATATGTAAGAACTCCTCTCTGTAGTTTCCTTTCAATTCTGATGATAGTGTGCCCTTCCGGCCCCAATATCTACAGGAGGATCCGTAGCTCTCGAATACATTTTCACTTCTTCCTCTACTACTTTCTTTTCCGATTTCCCTTTACAAACTCTGTGGGATGCGGCCTCGTTATTATTGCGCTTCCAATTCGACGAAAGAAATTCAAGACTGATGTCGGCAGCTGGATGGAGGAAGGTCAACCTTGAAACGACGACTTATTAACGAGTTTTTTTCGATCGGGGCTCTTTATTCTATTCTATCACTCCTTCCCCTCCCATTTATTTGTTTTTCTTTCACCCTCATCTTTTTCTCTCCCAATAATGACAAAGTTGTCTCCTAATAATTATGAAATTATTTTTGCTTCCCAACTAAAAGAAATATTTATCGGAAGGGGAGAATGCAAGAAATCGAAATATCTAAATAACCCGCAGGAAATAAAATTTATACATTACCCGCAGGAAATAGAGAAGCAATTTCAAGTGTTTTGGTTTTTATTCACACAAGACCTCTGGGATTAAAAGACTGTGTGTTTACTAGGGAATAATGTTGCCGTACAAGTTAATGGGCGCGTATAGCTACTACTCGCAATCCAAAATTAGCCACTTCGGTGCCTATTGAAACCTCTAAATTAGAATTTGGTGTGTTATGGACAGGTTCTCGTGGTCCCAGTACCCGCAAATGTGGACCCCAATACAGGGGGAACCACCACTCTGGGTCCAGGTCTGGGGAAGTTGATGCGTTCCCTCGGGCTCTTCGTGCGCCCTTTCTGGTACAACTGTCCATTTCTTTACATTGGTCCTATTTTCTCCTGCCCTAACTTGATTACATCCCTTGTTTCCTCGTCCCCTTTGATGTCTAGGGTGGTGACCCCGACCTCTTCGAGGCCTGTTGCCACCCAGCCGTGGATGGCACCGACATGCCAACCACGCCCTGGGTAGTATTTGTTTTAAGGTTCCCAAGAAGTGGCGGTGAAGACCTATACTGCCCGTCACAGCGGTATCAGCCGACGCTAGGAAGAGGAGACACTAGGATGATCACCTGTGGAGTCAAAATAGGGCCGCCGAAAGAAGGGGGAGTGAATTATTTTCTATGCTTATGAGCGACTATGTTACAATTAATAAAACATCTTCTAGTCTCGGTGGAGGATCTCCCATCTCACCACCCCCCATCGAAAAATTGTGGAGTGCCCATCGGGCAGGTATACCTATTTTTAGCAGGTACTTTCTCATGGGTCTCTCCAAATATCTCAGGGCGGAAGTAGATTTCCCCCCTCTTTTGCTAACGGGTTTCGGGAATTTTCCCTATATCTCCTTTTGGGGGGCTTTTTCGAGGTGGAGACGATCACGTAGGTGCCCCTGTCCCAGATAGTAGAATCTTCCCAGGGAGCGAACAGAGATGTGGTGGGAATACATCGTCGAGCAAAAGTCCGTTCCTGTGCAAGAATCCACTGAGGCAGCAAATGACTCCAATGACTCGCAAGGAGAAGAGGGACCGCCTCCTCCGGTTAGTGCCCCCTTTCCTCCGTGAACTTCCCAATTTCAGAGAAGAACATGGCTAAGGCTGATTTATCTGACATTGTGGCCGCTTTTGTGTGTGGAGAAAAGCGGGTTCACTCCCCGCCCTCCTCGCATAAAAAGAGGAAGAAGAAGAACAAGAAAACCAAATAGAAAAAGAGTTCCTTCCCTTCCCGGGGAAAAACGGGGACGGATGGGCACCTAGCCGCTTTGACAGCTAACCAGGCCACAATGGGTAGGTCACGTCACGGTGTGCCTTCTGGTGTGAAGGCACCTTACCAGACTAAGACAAAGATCAAAGTTGCTAGTATGGTGAGTGGAACCTCGATAACGTCGAGACGTCTTGTTGAGAGATTACCTGGTGCTTCTTAGTTATTCTATCCACTGATGGCAACATGTTAGCCAAAGGCCACATGTTCCTTCAGATGGTATCATAAGATCGACTGAGTGGTAAAAAGTCAAAGTCACCTGTTTCTCAGACGGGAGCTTTCTGGCGAATGCAGTTGAGCCTTCTAGTAGGTCATAATGGCAGCTCTTCGGGCACTCAATGGCTTGCCAGTGCAGGTGAATTTTGTGAAAGAAGTAGTTTATTGGAGTTAACTCGTGGACAACGCTTAAGAATAGATAACCAAAGAGCGGGCCGACTAAGGAGCGGTCATTGCTGAACTTGCGAGAAAACAAAGTGGCGAGCCTCGAGACCTAACCTTACACTCATGTTCACGCTCGCTTTTAACAGGTTCTCTGAATCGGTGCGGGACGGTTAGTATCGCTACAGGGCCAAGGCATTCGGACCACTTCCGCAGAAGTGTTATTACTGCCACCTCTCAAGTAGGCATGCAAATGCGAGTCAACTCGAAGTGTGCATGAATTGCGCCGAGACCGTAGACGATACGTCATATTGTGTACGGTCTCAAGTGTCTTAATTTCAAAGAGCCACACCTCGCTTCCTCCAATAAATGTAGCATGTGTTTTCTGAAGAAGTAGGTACTCGTTGTTCAGGCTGCGGGCTTACTGCTCTCTTTTCGAGAGGTTAAGGACTTTGTTCTGGCGCATGAACTCCTGACCTCTCTAGGCCTACTAGCAAGGTCGCTTCTGCTGCTATTCGGAACTATTTTGCTGGTTCTACCCCGTTCCACACCTGGTGCTCTTCTGGTAGAGCTGGTGGCCCCACTAACATACGCCCCGCCTCGGGTAAAACGAGGGATCAGAAAATACAAAGATGAGGGAGATAAGTTGGAGGGGAGGGGTAAGGGAAAGTATTACCTGGTGTGGTTCACGGGCAGAGGAAATACCCCCAGATCGAATATGAAGAAACATTTCGAAAAATTACATTGAAATTGGCTGGATTTTTTTTATAATTATTTTCGACAGAAAGATGTTGAAAAGATTTGTGGCTAAATTAATTATGTTTAGGGAAAGTAGGAATGTGTGGAAAGTACAGAAATCATTTATTCCCATTATACCTTACTCTGCATTCACACTCATACTTAGAAATGGTCATTTCATAAAAGTTTACCACATCACCCAATGCCCTCAAAGAAAATTCATGCATTTTGAGGTGATACAAGTTAAACAGCTTGTAGCTCTAAAGTGCCCTTGGGCGTGGTTTTCACACCTCCATCGCACACCACCAATCTTTCTCTTCGTCCATTTCGCACTCTTTCTCACAGCTTCGAATCGTTTTAATCTTCTTTCAAAGTAATTCATTTCGGGTGTGAAACGTCGGGTATCAGCGCCAAATTTAAGTATTATTTTTCGACATTTTTATTCTATCGAACATTTCACATATTTTTACTTACCCTACTTTCCTTAATTTAAGAATTTCTTTAAAAAAGCTGCTAGTTATGCTTTCGTTGGTTTTCATTTTCTAACAAAAGCATAAAGTGAAATTCATGACAGAAGTGGAATTCCTAATCGCGGATTTGTTAATGCTTGCATACATTCTTACAGTACTTCACCCTACGAAAGAGGAAAAAAAAAACTAACAAGAGGTAGTTAAAAAAAACTGCCATATTAAGCTGCCCCGTATTCAGCCATAGTATACAGTTGTCATGGCAGCACTCCCACTTCGTTGGGCGTTCCTGAACATAAGAAGAAATGGTGTGAGAGTTTTTGTAAAAGCCATGCACCAACATCTATGCTAGCCAAGTGGATACGGCTTGGCCTCCCAACGTCGCGGTATCGGGTTCGATCCCGAATCCCGGCATGAGCGGACACAAACGTCAGCGCACGTAGAGATTTGGTTACCGATTGGTGGACGCGCTGTGCTCACCTGGTTTTCGGGTGGGTAGATCTTACACCTGTCACCTCACACATAGCCAATCACAACACTGCTTTATTTCCTCTCTCGCCTTTACAGCACAACACAGACACACTCTCTGTTCAAAGGAATCCGGCCGATGGGTATCTATATCCACATATCTATGACGTTGAACAGGTCCCTCTACCCCGAGGTGACAAAGATTTCCACCTGAACGCTGTTTGGTGCCAAAACATAATACTTTCTGGCACCTCTTCCCAAAAGACAACTGGCTCCTGTGGCCCTCGGACCGACCAGCGATTATCCTACTGACCTTATCTAAATTTCATTATCCGGTCGGGGATCCTCCCAGTAGCATGGAAGGATTGGCGCTGACTAACTAACAAAAGGTGCGAGAGAGTAAAAGGCTCGAGCGTCCGAGTTCAACACTCCGCCTCCCTACCCCCTCGCTCCGAAAGGAGCAACGGGTTGGGAGAGGGAGCTTGGACTCCCCCGCTTCCCTATTCTCCTTTTAGAGGCACAGGGGGGAAGGGAAGAAGGGAGCGATTGTATAGTGAGAAAGACCAACGTACAGGTCCGGTTCTGTTTCAAATGGTCATTACGCCTCACTAGGGTGGGGGTGAGTGTGTTACTGAGTCGTGGGGGCGCGCTATATGTTACATTTGTGTGGATGATTTTTCTCAGGTATGGCCAATGTAGTGCGATGATGGTTGTAGTGGCGGCGGCAGCATTTACACCTGATACCTGGAGGAACGCCATGCCCTTCCGGCCCCAGGTTCCGCAGCTGTCTCAAATCTACAAAGTTTTGACTCTACTTTCTTTTTTTCATATAAGAAAATTAATAGAAATAATCAAACGTTGTTTTAGTATGTTTGTATCACAATTTGAATTTGAAATATACATAAAAATATAGCCGAAACCCATTTTCTTAAATACAGTCAATTGATGCGCGCAGTCAATCTTCCCAATGATGTCCCTTGTTCTTCAGGACTGAGTTAATTCGTTTTGTGATGCTGGAGACCAACGTTGCGATGATATCTTGACTGATATTGTCTCTCACTCTCTCTATCTCTCGCTGTCTCTCTTTCTTCTGTCCGTCTGTCCCTCTCACTGTCTCTCTTTCTTCTGTCCATCTGTCCCTCTCGCTGTCTCTCTTTCTCTCCTTTAGCTGTCTGTCTGTCTCTCTGTTTCTCTCATTTCTTTTTCTCTATTCCCCTCTCTCTATCTATCTATATGTCTGTCTGTCACTCTCTCTGATCGTCTTACCTTTAAGTCCGCGCTTCGCTCGTGTGGAAATGGTTCATAGCCGGACATCTTCTATGTAAACATTTTGTGTAATTTCAATAAATAAGGGGTGCATGTGTGCACAACCTTTTGTTAATATTTATGTTAATAATATTATTTAAAAAGTGATCCGTCCTGACTTAAGGTGAGTCCTCCGGTGGTCGAGGTTCCCTTTGCTATTTTATAGGCTAGACTATCTATTTTAGCTTTAGCAGGAACCTGAGCTACGATAACCTGCCCTATGCCCAGCAAGAAGCAGCCTGCTTCTCGGACTGCCCGTCTGTCGATGGCGGAGTGCCACCCCCCCTCCTTATCATAGACGATCAGCGGTATTCGAACTCCAGCTCCTCCGCCGGCTCTGCAGCCTCCGGCTCTAGTCTAGTCTCTCCCCCCCAAGGAGAATCAGGGTTACCGTGCCAGAACCGTCGACCCCAGAGCTGCGTCAGCAGGCTCTCGACTCCATAGGTATTCGGGAGGTGGCGCCCTTTAACCCACGTATCTCCTCCACTAGGTGGGAGTCGGCTCCCAAGTTCGTAACTCGGAGCCTTGCCAACGCTCTCGATTCCGCGGACGAGTCTCGCCTAGGCTTTCAGCCCACCCTCGACGTTCCCCAGCGGCTAGAGTCTAGCCACGTGCCCCCAGGTTGGGAGTTATTAGTTAGGCACCTGGAGTCTTGCATTACATCGCCGACTTCAGGCCTAAGAACCCAGGACATAGAGGAGTTGCGATCCTTATTCGCAGTGCATAGGCTCAGAGAGACCCTGTTAGGACAGGAGGAGTCCCACCTCAACCGAAGACTGCGTCTTTATTATTTGGTCAGCTTAGTTAACTGGCAATACACGTTAGAGGACGCTAGGCTGCAGTCCTCCCAGGAGGTGGGGATCGGCATTGACCCCGTGATTTATAAACGGGCTCGCTTTGTAAGGACTATATAGTCTAGACTATAAAAAACAGGTGGGAAATACATATATGTATGTACTTAAGGATAAAATCATTAAGACGCCCTAAAAACAAATAGGGGAGGGTTTACTTAGTTTGGTCTATTTTTAATGACAAAGCGAATGCAGCAGAGGCTCATTTGTTAGAGAGTTGAAAAGAGGTTTGTAGAGAAATGGATGTATTTAGGAGAAGTGAAAATACGTTGAAGGTACTTGGAAATTATTGGGGCTTTACTGAAAACACATCTTTTCGTCCTGAAACAATTCCTACCTGCAGTATCTACAAAGTAATTCACACATCTTCCAGCAAGATAATTTAGACGCTTCTCTTCTCGCTTTCATCACGGGTTTTGCAAAAGGATTTTCCACCGCTTCACTTCGTCTGATGACTATCTGGTAGAGGAGGGGACAGGATAAAGTAGGATCGACCCCCGATTTTGCCATAATGGCATCAACTACCTCAACTAAAATAATGTGCTCATCCGCAGACTAACCCTGCTCAATTTAGTTAGAATCGGCGTTTTATTGGAGTGGTCCCGCTCTTTCCGACGCCATTAAAGATAGGAGAAAATTAAAGTAAGCGCAGTTTGTAAAGGGCTAATTTCCAGCTGCTTCTATCACGTTGCTTCCGTCCGTAGCATTCAATTACGCCGTGGTTTCTTTCAGGAGTGTCAATAAATGGGATTATACATAGCTATTTTACTCTATTAAATGGGATAAAACAGCTATTTTCTGCTATTATCTCGCTATTAGGAGAGAAAATAATAATACGATGGCACTTCGAGTTTTGAAAATAGGTTGGTCGGGGCAATGCTTTGAATGAGGAACGCAAATCGCCAGGAAAGAGGGGAATCTAGACCGAAATGTTATAGTGGAAGAATTATTCGTGTAGCCCTACAATGCGCGTAGCCCAACGGTGTAGTTCACTATGGGAATAGCCGTATGGTCTAGTTAGTTGCAGGTTAAGGGCATTGACTAAGTCGGCTAAATAACCAATGGCAAATCAAGGGACCAAACTCTCTCGCCTCGACCCCGGCACAACCGCTGTTTTGTGTTACAAGTCAACTCACCCCCATCGAAAACCCTAACCCAAATCATTTTGCCACAATTTTTGTTGCTTAAAAGAATTATTTCTTCATTTTACTTAGTTACACTATTCTCACGGCTCTTTGCATGTGATAATAGCATGCATGGTTCTATGGTAATGATGGTATAGCATTATATGTTCTCTGGTAGTAATGATAGAATATATTGTTCTCTCCTAGTAATAAATTGTAGTGATAGTAACATACATGGTTCTGTGATTAGCAAAGGTGGCATACAAGTTTCTATTTTAGCATTCATGGGTCTATAGTAGTAATGGTAGCAGTCATTATATTCTGTTAGTCATGGTAGTATGCCTTCATTCGGGAAAATGTAAGCATATTCGCTTCTATGGTAGCATGCATAGTTTTATGGTAGCAATGATATTATTCCTTGGTCGATGATAGCAATAGTATCATATTGTATATGTATTACACTACGGTAGCATTCATGGTAGCATTCTGTGGTAGCATTGGAAACATGCATCATTCAATGGTGGTACTGGTAGCCTAAATGGTTCTATGGTAGCATACTGGATATTAGACTCTATATCAACATGTTTCAAAGGATTTACGCACCAAGACCCAATTTATTCCCGAATTCTCGATCTAAAGTCGATGAATAGGTAGATAGTAAACTATATTAGTAGATAGAGAGTAAACTATAATGGTAGAAATAAGATAAGAAAATTAATTAGCAAATTCTAATATCCTTTTCCATCACATATCTTTAGATGCTCCAAATAAACGTATCCTTTGCACATATCAAAATTTTATTATTTATAATTTAGTATATCTTTTTTATATACACACATGTACATTTTTAATAGGCTTAAATGTATATTTTATTAATAGGTTCAATTCAGGCATCGAGACGAATGAGGGGTGGAAAGATAAAGAAAGAGATAAAAAAGTGCAAGATTAGCTATGAAACTCATCAACTTAAAGGCTGAGGCCTTGAGAGCGTGTTCGAATCCTCTGAGAAACAATTCGTACAAAATACAGGTGCTCAGAAGTACAAATTTTAATACGCAACTATTAAAAAATACACATTAAGTACGTCTAGTAAAACTAACCTCGATATGAGAGCGAAATATATTTCAATTCTACCTCATTTTCACCATTCTAATTAAAAGACTCTTCGAGCTAAAACTAACTCGACTCCCCTAAAATTCATACCACCTAAATCCCGCTAACAACTTCATGACGTGTGTGAAAGAGCAAATCAGTTCATAACCGCCCATTCCTACTCTCCTACAGAGAATACTAGAGTTTCCGCTATAATTGGCTGTTTGTTATCGTAACGTAAATAAATGCGAAAAAATGGGAAGGCGAAACACTAAGGAAAGGGAAGGGGGAAGGAGGAGAAGGATAACGCAACTTCTAAGACAAAGAGACACCAAGAGCAGAAAAAAACTGCAGGAACAACAAACAAGACCGATGGAAATTCCATGGTGAATGAAAAATAAAACTTTAAATTAATAAACACATTATTAGTGAATGTAACTTCTATAATGAAACCGTATGTTTTTTGCTCTGCTCTCCGCGTCTAATTTTCGAAATCTCTTTTTTTTTGTCCTTTGCAACTGCTCCTTCTTTTATCAGGTCGTTTAATGATAATGATTTATTTGATTGTAGTGATTCGATCGTTTCTCCTTCCTCTTTGGAGCGTAGAGAGTAGTCGAAAAGAAAGAAAAACGAAAATCATACCTACGTGGTATATCAGGTTTCATGCAGCGGTTATTATACCCCCCTCCCCCTCCAAACTCTCTGCCGCCTACCAGCGCCGTTTCAAGCCAAACGCAATTCACGACGACCCATCCTCTCTCTCCAATAACCACAAATGGAACACAATAAAGGACATCTCGGACAATTTTCAAAAAGTTCGAACAAGAACAGCTCCTTAAACTTACAGAAACGATATTAATTAAAACTATTAAACCTGATGTGTCTATACAAAATAATGATGATAAAAGGCTTTTCTTCATCGTTGGAGACTGTGTGACGTTCCATTGTTCTTAAAGAGGATAAATGCTATTAGCTTGGTTCACCCCCCCAAAAAAAACGAATCTGAAATAAAAATTGAAGGACGTAACGCAGTATACTGAAAATATAACATTAGTGTTGCCATATTGGGCAGCCCAGCGTGGAAAGGTTTCATTAAAATTGATTTATAGAGAACCGAGTAATCCTAGCTTTCCCTACAAAGGCATTAGCGTGTTTCGGGGTGTATTGAAGAAATTCGCCCAGTCGCCCAACCTCTCTGGCTATTTAGTTGGGAGCTCCGACCTTTTAGGATCGATTGTCTTACTGGGTAACTTCTCGGTGTGCCTCGCTACACAGGTGCAAACAATATCATTAACGCACCCAGGAAGGACCCCTGAAAAATCTGAAAATTCGAGGTGAGATAATTGGAAGTGGCTAGACGCGGGATATAGCTCTCCCCCTCCCCTCTCTTTTCTTTTATCTGGTCACAAGTTTCGGAAATTTTCTGTGTTGGTAAATTTTATGCAAATTTATGACTACATTCCTCTCAATCAAACCTCGCCTAAACTTAGTGTTGGGGTGGGCGAGTAATTCGTCAGCACCAATGACCAATGGAGGGGGTCTCATCCTACCAACTAATTCTGGCAAAGGAGCTTCTTTGTTGCCATCATTGGAGCTGTACTCAGGCAGCTCCACCTCTGAAAAGGAGCTGCCCACCATCAGTGGTTTCTCAGGGGCTCGTTCAACTTCCTTCATGCGGAGAGGGAGTTTACTCCTATGTCTAAGGGCTAAGGCGGCCTTCCCCTCTGACGGCTTCACTTTAGTACCAGAAGCGGCCTCTCTTTCCCGTTTTCAGGAGACCACCAAGAAAACAGTCAGCAGGAGGCCTAAAATCGCCTGGGAGCGGCTCAATTGGGAGAATCCATTTAGAGGGACTAGGGTTGGTGGTCTCCGTCGGGCCGTGCATGACACTGTCATAAACCGATGTGACCTGAACTTTTCACGCGCCGGCATGCCCACCCCACTTCTTTTCCCGACGGAGGTCGGCTCGCCGGGCCCAACGATGATTGTTACAAGCCATATGGCTGGTGACACATTGGGGAGCTGGCCACTTGGAAGCCCCTTTTTAAGTGAAATGGCCCTCCGAGATGCCCCTACCCCAAATGGCAGGGTTTTTGAAGAAAGACGAAGAAAGATTTGGTGTAGATGACCCCAAGCCAAAGTCTGCCCCTCTGCGAGATCTTCTTGAGGCGGCACGGAAACCAGATGAATCACGAGGAAAGGAGGTAACTTTTCCCCATGTTAGTACCCCGTTATCGGCCAGATCTACTCTATTTTAGAGAAGTACATGGCTGAGGTGGGCCCGTCAAGCCTTAGGACTTCTTGCTGGGAAGGAGAAAAGAGGAATCACTCTCCATCCCCCACTCGTAAAAAGAATAAGGCAAGAAGACCAGAAGTTCCTCTCCTCCTGCGTTGAAGTGGGAGATCCGTGGACGGATTGATCTCCTGCTGTTTAGGCAGATGAGCAGGCGACGACTGGCAAGTCCGGCCCCGAGGCGCTCTCTGGCGACAGACCCACACACTAACATGTTTTCTATCGGCCCAACACTGGGAGGCTCATATTCGCAGTACTAATGACTCTTATATCCATGCCATGGACATTCTTCATTCTGTGACGTTCAGAGCTCGGAGTCCTCATAGGCTTACTACCTTACTTTCTCCAGATCCTTTGTTTGTTTAAAGCTTGATGACGGATGGTAGTTTTAAGCATCTGCAACCGCGTCTGTATTGCAGAAGGCGGACTCGATCTAACACACCGGTTTCCGTATGGTAATCGGTGTCTTCCGCTTCTAAACCATTGACAGCCTACTTGTCGATGCTGGGAGATGCGAATGGCTCTGTGTCATACACAGTGCATCATGCGCTTGCACGCGCGAGACTTCAGTCGCCAAAGACTATCACTGCATCCACGTGAGATATCGACCATGCATATGTAGGTAGAGACCCCAGTTATATCCAGAGCCCTTCGAGTTTATGGCTAGCAAACTCTTCGAGAGCTCGGGATAGCTCTCTGGCTGGTGTGCCTCTGGTTCTGCCCATGACTCTACCCTGAATGGTACCACCATTGCCTATTTGTCACCAAGCCTCTGCTCCAAAAGCTTTCAAGGCACTAGAGTATTCCGTTCGACTATTTTGATTTGGATTCTTGCCATTGTACATGGATGACTCTACATCAGAAATGGTACAGCTTCTAAACTGTATCCCTTCTATTTGAAGTTAGCGGGGCTCAGCTAGTCGCTCCATATGTCTTCACGGCCGAGCTGGTTGCATTTTATTGCTCATTATGGAAGATAATGCTTAGTGACAGATTTCTCTATCTCATTCGATTAGTTGAGATCCTTTAATAAGGCCATCAAATTCTTCTCAGGTATCCTTATCGCCCTGGAACAGAATTCTATTCCTAGAACGTCTGGTTGTTTTGCACGTCTCGGCGTCTTTACGGCTATAAGAGAGAAACGCTATGCATATATGGACTACAAGTGTCCCCAAACGACTTCACCGTATGCATTTCTTTGAGCGTGGTCAAGATTCTGGCATGTTTTGAAGCACATAAGCAGTTCTTTTTGGCAAGCATGTGTGTTTTTACTTAACGATAAAGACTTCACTTGCAGAGGTATAGAAGTGCGTCTAAATAATTCGGGACAATTTCTTGTAAAATAAAATAAAGTTGCATGCCATCAACCTGCGACTATACCAATGAACCTACTCCCACTGCCTTCAATGCTTTAGGTCGTTTTCTGTCGCTTCTAAATAGGAGACACTCGCAGGACGCAGTTTATTCCGATGGAGCGCTCTACCAAACCTTTCTGTGACGGCTGCTGGATCCCCTAGATTCTCTGGTAAATTCTTATTGAGTGTCCTAGTTTGGGTTATCTTCACGCGCATTTTCTGTCCTGATACCAGGTCTGATAGGGTCGCTATCCCTCTTATCTTGTGCTAAGGATGGTTTTGTGCACAGCCCGGTGTGGAGTAATGGGGAGGCTGGCCTAATCCCATGGTTTTAGTAGGCTGGTTTTGGTTCCATATTCGTGGCCCCGAGGGAGGCGGGCCTCTGGCCAGTGCTTGAACGTATTTTTCTTTGTGTAGTTTTAGTTGTGTTTTATTTTGTGTGGGTATTCTTGTTTTTCTTTTCATCGCTGTTTTATTGTGCAAATGATAACATTGGACTAATCATCAATTCCGGCGGTTTATGCATTTGTTAGCAATTGCCACGTGAGACCACTTTTAAATTAAAACATACTCTATACCATAATACTGTACCTTTCCCATCTCTATCGTAACCACTACCTGTTACTATCTTCACTGTTTAATACTAACAAATTTTTCCATCAACATCCTTTCTCATTAGTACACTTTACTCTCTCCATTCCAACATTAAACTTCACCATCTTAACCCTCTACGACCAAGATACCTTTCTTTAAACACTCTATTACTACCACACTCCTATATAACCCCTTTATAAACGCCATCACCACTCTTTACCTTTACTAAACATTAACTCTATCACTATACCTTACCACTAAAACACCAAAGCATTACCACCATACGTTTTACCATCGCTAAGGATTATTCCAGGAGCAAACTTTGCCACTATCGGCTACCATTTACACAATACTTTACAAACACCCCACATTTTTACCTCACAATGATATATCATTATCACTTCTTACTGCCATTACATTCTCCTACCACAATTATGGTCCCTTTTGATCTGCTCCTCAGCCCTCACACCATGCCTTTCACACCCGAGTAGCTCAGAAGAAAACATACTGAAGCGGAGATTCAAATGATAAGAATAAAAGAAGATATGGACTGATTCCTGCCCGTACTCATACAATTTACACTTGGCAGATAGAAAATTATTATAATATAATTCCCATTTCTGACAGAGAGAGTCAGAAGGAGCCATACTGTATAGAAGTACCTCAAATGGCATGCTATTCATACCGAGAATGTAGTATTTGTGGAAAGAGCTAACATACAGCTTGGAAGAAAGCACATTACAGCTCTTAACTCCAGAGAGAGAGGCACATACAGACCAGCAGAGACAGAGGTAGACAATGTTACAATGAGTTACGAAGATATCACCAAACCCCTCAAAGGCCTCGCGGTACTCATGAGGTGGCTTTCGTAATTTGAATACCTATTTAAAGGCTTTTTAATCAGCATTGATCATTGGACTGCCTAGATCTAGAGCGAAACGGTCTGTATATATTTGCTGCCAGAACTGATTTTAAATATATTTAACCCTAGGTCTTTTCACGACATGTTCTGGCAATCGTTCCACGAGAAGTAATTACCATACGCACTGGTGAATCCTTTTGCTTTTAACTTTAAACAATATCCTGGAGTAGGATATTCGCAAGTAAAAACAGCTTCCTATAATCTAGGTTGACATTTTTAAGTAAAACTTTGTAAATGCTAATTAGTTGCCTTCACCGTCTTCTTATCTCCAATGAGAATCATTTGAGTTCCGTAGGCCGAGTTTCATCCATTCTGCGTAGCTTTCTCTAAGGAAGGAGCAGAATAGTCCAAAATGTGGCCTTTGAAGTGATTTCTAAATAGAAAGGAGTGTCTCTCTCGAATTCGAAATTTCGCTTGATGTAACCCAGTGTACTAGTTTTCTACTCAATTTGTCAACACTTTCGAAAAGAATTTTAAGTCCCTGGTAACATGTTGTCTTAGTTCTTTCTCGTTTTATGATATTTCCAGAATGTAATCCAGTAGTGCGTAGTCCTTTTTCTGATTTTTATACCCTATGTGCATCACCCTCCACTTCTCTACATTAAATGACATCTACAATGTCTCATACCATTTACTTATTATCAGGTTGAGTCATAAGTTATTTGGGTTTTCGTAAAATATATGTATATATTCATGAAGAGCTAAACAATGAAATGATTTCCATAGAATATTCTCATTTTTTGTCAAACCACTATTGCCATTTAGCAGATAGCTTGGTGATTCCTCTAAGCTAACTTTCAGCCGGTTTCGAATTCAAGATGTCGTGCACGAACATGTCGTACCTGGTCTATTTTAGAAGTTTTATTACTCTTCAGAGCATTTTGTAGTGAACAAAAGTAAGTAGAAATAACTTGGTGGAAGGTCTGTTGAATATAGTGGATGGGGTAGAACAGACCAGCCTAAGATCAATATTTCTTTCTGCGTCATTCTCGCTGTATGTGGTCTTGCACTATCTTGTTGACGAGTGCAGGGAGTTTTTTAAAGGTTTTCATGCAAACCTTACAGCTGTTGACAGTATAAGTTTGCATTCCATCAGTTCTCTTAAAACATCCTCACCGAAGTCAGATTGATGATGCCATTGTCTTGGTTCATCTGTCAATGATTGTTCACCAGAACCAAAGTCTAAAAACCAATTTTTGACTTGGCGATCAGTATTGACACCTTGGCCATAAGCAATACAATGCTTATTTGCTGTTTCTGGAGCGTTTTTATTATTTTTCTAAACTCCCATAACTTCGCATGTATAATATGCACTTTTAGTCCCTCCATTTTGGGGAAGGGATATTTTAGTTTAAATTATGATGCACATTTGTTTACTGCTAATGTAAGATTGAGCAGTGAACGCTCTTTCTAAACAGGTAATTTACGGTAAAATTGAAAACATCGGAAATTCAAAATGCGGTGTTACATTTTGCTTGCAATAAACGGAAATTATCTATGTACTTACGAATCAACCGTATTTCCAGGTCCAAATGGAGTTTAGCAATACCCACGTATTTGGCCACCAGAGTATTCTGCTTTACCGTTTCCAATCGCTTCATATGTAATTATGATTAATTATATTATGTTTAAAATTACATTTACTTGATGACTATTTATTAAATTTCATATTTTATACTTTTATCCGTCTCATTCTCATTATCTTTTCGTTCTCTTTCAAAGAGTACACGTTCAATTATTGAATTAATGTGATAGATTGAATGTAAAGCAGAATAAAAAACAATTAATAAAAATAAACTATTCTATTTACATTACCTATTAAATTTCTAAAAATACAGTAAGTAGAAATTAAATATCTATTTCCATGTTTCGAAACAGCTGTTGTGTAGTCCTTAGATTTTATTCCAATACATTTCCATTGAGCAAAGTAACAGAACTCATTAAGATATTCATTTAAAGTCAATTTGACCCTACAAAGACTCCTTCGGTGATTTGAGTACTTGAAATTTGATTCATAAGACCATTTCTATGCTTAAATCTGAGCTCCTAGTCATCGAGCACAAATAATTTCAATTAAATAAATTTAATGATTTGGACGCAGGAATAATTCGGCAGATAATGGAAATTTAATCGATGAATCAGACATATGGATTGATTAGAATAATTGGCAACTCATGCTATACCAAAATGAGCTCAAGAGAGATGGTAGGCGTTATTACTAAAGAGGGTTATTTTTTAAAGCAAAGTATATTAACCCGAAACTTTGTGTTCATAGATGTGTATATACTACTACTGCATCCATACCGTCCAAAGTGATTGCAATAATAATGATATATTAATCATAACTTACATGGCTGTACTAAAAATATAAATTAATTAAATTTCATAACTTTACTCATATGAAATTTCACTTGCACTCGTGTACCTGTGACACTGATTCCTTATTCGCCCTTTTGAAATTGGCCCGTATAGCTCACATCCGCCGAATCCCCTCTGATAACAAAAACAACTTACACAAAATATTTAAACTTTTGAGAGTTTATCTACCATACTGCGCCCTGTGTTTTGCGATAAGGTACTCCATATTCAATCTAGTATTTCCTTTGCTCCTGAACTTCACACTTTGTTGTTTCCCTCTGTCTCTTCAACTAAATTTCTCTCATTCGTCCTCGTATCCTAAAAAAAACAAAGTTAAATGACCTTTTTATAGATGAAGGTAGTGCCAAATCCTAGACACGATATTCATTTTAATAAGATTTTTTACTTTAATGCCGCTTCATCATTTTTGGTGGTAAATACAATTTTTATTGAATTTTCTTCGCATGACCTAAAAGTGAGCTAAACCACCGCACTTATCCTAAGTTATCTTATTATACCTCTCCAATTTATCTAAAAACAATTTTTCAGAGTTCAATAATAATTTAAATAATTTTGATGTTCTTCGCTTATTTTTAGGTATATATGTAGAAATTGCATTGAAAACTTTAATGGAATATATATATATATATATATATATATATATATATATATATATATATATATATATATATATATATATATATATATGTATTTAAAGGCCCCCCAAAATTAATACTGGTAACACAACCCAGAAAAACACTAAGGAATTTAATTACGTGGTCCATTAAAGCTTAAGAAAGAAAATGGAAGAATTATCGAAACGAACGATAGGGAAACTATTTTAACCGTTATAGGAAAATGAATAAAGGAGTTGGATTTGAACCTGTGTCATCAAGCGCTCTTCGCTAAAATGACCACAACCCTCATTGCCAGAGCTACTAGTTTTTATTTCTTTGGGCCTTTAAATACATCTTTTATATATCACAGTGTCATGTGATTTTCGATTATATATATATATATATATATATATATATATATATATATATATATATATATATATATATAAACACATTGCTAATTATTATAGTTTAGATTGTATAAGAATCTTTCTTCATTGAAACGTTAAATGTGTGTACTTGTGCTGACAGAGGGACGATAGCTATAGGAAAAGATAAAGAACTCTGGCTGTTCGACACAATCCTTTAATAACTGAAAGAAAAGGTCGTCAAAACAGTTAAATGAATAGAAGAGAAAAGACGTCCAGACCAAATAATTTTGTTCGAGTTTCAAAGAACTTGGAATAATACGAGTGGTAAAAATGGCTACAGCTTTCGTTGGGCCAAATTAGCTTTGTTTCTTTTCCAATATTCCTTTTCCCGATCATCCCCACCTTTGTATTTTTCTCTTCCTTCTTATTTATTTCAACGTTAAATGAGAACGTCAGCAAGGAGCTCTTAAGTGATGGGGGAAATGTAAGGTAAGAAAATAAGCCATAAGTGAATAAGCGAAAGTAAAATGGACTCAGCGATTTAATTTACGCTCAAATTAGGCCTTGCCTGATGTGAGATTTTAACCAGAGACTTCGCTGACGTTTCAGAAGTGATTTTTTTTTAGATACGTTTGAATTAAAGCGAGATTTTATTTATTCTTCTATATAAAAATTTGAAAACAATGTTGATATCTCCTATAGAATCATCTTTAAAAGTGGCTTCGCTGTGAAAGTGTTTTATTAAAAAGATGTTAAAAAATGAGGAAAGTACATAGAGCAGTTCTCGCGTATCTTCCCGATTCCACAATAAAGTCCACTTGCCGGAAATAAGAGGGAAGTTAATTTTTCTATAACACTACCTATTTCTCTCTCACACTAAATATATATTATATATTTAAAAAAATAGGATGAAAATTTCTTGGTTGATGTAAATTGAGTTATAGAAATGAATGATATCAAAACGATAATTTATTGCTGTCCTCAACGAATTCAATTCGAAATATTACCACTAAAACAAATAGCCACAAATTTATAATAGCAATAATCAGCCATCTTTACACTGCAACGACCCTTATGTGTGGTTTGCCAGCCATGCTAACAAGTGACTTGTATCCACTAGAACAACCTAAAATTTAACTAGATACAGTCATTTGCTATTTATGGATTAAGAACGTTCCTATGCATTTGCGATGCTGCCTAGTTGAGCGGTTTAGCTGATAAGTGCCACAAAATCTACATTGAAATGTATATAAAAAGATACGAGTGGCAAATATTCAAATGAGGGGTAAGTCGCGTTAGTTTGGAAACTTTTGGAAGTAAATGTATGTAAATAAGAGGGTGAGATGGAAAATTCTATTTCGGTAGAATAAGCAAGAACGAGCTATAATCAAATAAAGATGGTTGTAAAGAAAACCATATTCTGTGGCAATGAGGAGGAAAAACGGAGAAAACAAACCGGAGGCATAACACTTTTATTTAATCTTAATAAGTAAAAAGGAAACTTCGCCATTTAGCTTTTCTTTTTCTTCTTTAAAGGCGCCCATCTGACGATCCTTATTAAGGGCATAAATCTCCGTGATAATTATTTAGAGCCTATTACCCGGCTACATAAAAAAACAAAGAAAAGCACAAGAACAAAAAAAGAATAACCCCGGCACCGGATAATACCACCGTATTTTCGTTAGGACAGCGTGACTCATCCTGGTAGATGGCCTCGTCCTCAGATTGACATCCAAGCACTCGAAGATGTTCGCGTTGGAGCTCCCGGCGTGAATACCAAGCAGCACAGATTGTATTTTCCAAACTTTTGGAGGATTAAATTTAGCCATTGTATTACTTCTTTCACATAGGATCCACAAATAAGTCTACTATAATAATAAAAGGAGAGAACAGACGCCAGACAACAGGCATGCTCGGAATTCAGAGTTGCCAACGGCTACCAAATACCCATCGCACCCTTTATGCCTTATTGAATTAATTTTGTAATTATATAAATGTTATTCATTGTGTTTATATAGTATATATTTATTATTTATGTATGGTTCATTATTTATATTATGTGTTAGTTCCCCTTTAAAAAGGAAGACGTAGGCTTTTGCCAGTCTTTATATCAAGAAGGTTTAATACTCGTAAGAAGATGAAATGGACAGAATTAGTCTTCTTTTTTTCCTTATTTTTGAAACTTGTTCTGTGTGTTATTGATCTTTATTATTATCTACCATTCATAAAACTTAGTAGGAATATACAAGGAATATAAATGAATTTGTTCATTTGAACAAAGTTACCATTAATGATGAATCAATTAAATTTAAATGGTTTTACAAGTTGGTTGCATTTTCTGCTCTCAAGCGCCTCTTTCACTGCGTGGGCTGACATGTTACGTACATCCAATTCATTAAACTCTCGCCTTTATTCTTTGAACGAATTCATTCGCTCTTTACTTTTACCATCAGCTTTAGAAGGCGATTTTAATTGTAATCTTCCACTTTATCATCCAGAACAAAGTAAAACTGTGTAGGTTTAGGAGAATTTTTTTTATCTTCAATTATCTCAGACAGGGTGAATGGTCTGATAGGACTTCCTTAGCTAATAATTCCATCAAGACTTAAACTACCCAATTTGTGAAAAAGAAAAAGTAAGATTTGCCTTTGAGTTGATAAAACCGGTAAAGGGGGAGGGGGCTGTTGCTCTAATTTATTTAATTTATTATACTTTTCCTTTCATTTTTTAAGTTTTGTCAATTGAGACTCCGTTCTAACTAATAATCTGCTAAAAATGCAGTGTTCTGGTAGAATTTGGCTGCTACAATGGTATGAAGGGTGGATGGGTATTGAAGCGGTCCGGACGGCTAGTTAGAAGAAGAAAAGGCAATAGAAAGTTGAAGAAGAACGTCTAAAAAAGGAATAAGTAGGGGTTCGAACCCAACCCTTTAGACCCATGTCCAACAACACTGTCCACTTCTCCAAGAAATCCAGTAATTGAAGCTTACTTGTTATAGGAGAATAGTGTGGTCCTGCAATCCGTAGTGATTGGAAATCAGTATTGAATGATCTATACTGAAGGTCATACAAACATCGCCCATTATATCGATTCACAACAGAAAGTCTACTTCATTTGCCATCTTATTCTGGCTTTCTCTCCTATCTTTTGTCATCTTATATCATCTTATTCCATCTACTTCGATCCACTCACACCTTCTGTTATGTTATTCCACCTTCTGCCATATCAATGCACAAAAGATTGTCTTTAGCATTCTGCCACATTTTCATAATTTCTTCCACCTTCTCTTTTATACCACTTTCTCTCTTATTATATTATAGTCTGTCATTTTATGTAATTTCCAGACAATACGCCATATTCCGCAATCTTATAACATTATTGGCTATATTCTGCCATTTCGACCTACAACAGAAAATCTACATTGATCTTTCCGCTCAATACTCTGTCATAAAATTTCCCATTTCTAAATTTACAAGAGAAGTTTTCCCACAATAGCTTCCAGCAATACTCTTGAAGGTTGTGGCAGGAAAAGATTTATGTGTGGGGTTATTTAGAAGGAAAAAAATATAATCTTTAGGAACAAAAACGGAGCCTGATTTATTTTATGGCAGAATCTAGATGGCCCTCATCTTTCTCATTTGTTCAGGTTTCAAGTTGACGTAAGGGATAGGGAAAGATGAGTGTGTTAGTGGGTGAGATGGAAGCGGATTAGTAAAGAGAGGCGAACAGGGGAAGATGGATGAAGTTGGAGATGTAAGGGAGGGAGGGTTCTTGAAAGAAGAAAGCAAAATGGACCTCCCTTTGTTGTTTTGGGAGTAAAAGATTAGCTTGTTGCTTGTATGTATATGCGAAGTCTACGAGGTCGAGTAGATGAAAAGTAGATAAACGGATATGAAGCTTGGTTAGCTGCAAAGGAGAGGAAGTATGGTAGATAGAAAGATGTACTCGGGTAGATGGATAAATGTGAGTCATATGAGAAGAACTCGAGTAGATTAAAACGATATTAGCTTGAAAAATACAAATTAAACGAACACTGGTCGATTTAAAGTAGATTATTTAGTGTAAATGGAGAGCAACTAATATTTCTGGCAAATGCAAAGAAGATGAACTCAGAAGAGGCAAATTAGATAAACTCAGACAGATATGATAGAAAATAGATATGAAAGAGTTGAATATGGCAGATACAGAGATAAACTTAGCTACATGTAAAGTGGAGAGTTCGGGTATATAGAAAATAGATAGTCGTTAGATAAAAGCTAGATGAACCTAGGTAAATAAATATATATCAGATGATCTGCTAGACGCAAAATAGATTAACTCCTCAGGTAGAAATGGATGGGGATAATTTATGTAGCATCCCCTCAGAGCAACCGTTTATGGAAATCCTTTGAACACAAATTTGCTGCAGCAGAAAGATCAAATTCGCTGTGAAAACTAACGAAAGAATCTCCTCCTGAAGGATTTCAAGATATGTTCATAAAGAAAAGGTGAACTTGTCATCTTGATACTCCATCACCAATTCTCTTCTTTGTAATTATCCGCCCATTTTTTACATCTCTATGTAACCTTTTTTATAATGATCCCTCAATCTTTTCTGATCATTTGCCATTACTACGGTGCTATAAGAGGGATCTTGTAGATGAATGCAATCGGTTTAAGGATCATAAAGTTTAATAATGTTAATAATAGCTAGAAAGGACTAACAGGGCGCATACCTTCATTGTCATTAAAGCTCGAACAATCATGAAATAGCTTCCTGACCAAGACAACAAAAGTTTAGTCTTCATTAGAGATATCATAAGTGATTATAAAAACAACGATGCCCCCATTAAATGTATATTCGCGCAAAATAGAAACATCCACATGAAACCATGGATCTATACACAAAGGAGTACTACATTTTGAAAGAATCACTAAATTCAAACTTTTAAACATATTCACATTTAAATTGAAGGATCACTAATATCACAGTGCTCGAATATGTGCATAACATTTTCAAGATCTGCCAAAGAAGAGAAATTAAGAGATATAATTTAATCGTTGATCCTTGAGACATATCCATAGCATTTGGACTAACATATTTATTATCATTTATTATGACTTCTGAGACTTTCTGAGCGATACCAATTGAGCAAAGGTAGTTTAGAGCGATAAAAATTGAGTAAAATTCGCTTTAATCCATCGTACAGAAAGTTGGATAATTACTCAAATTGTTTGAAATTTTAAAATAATAATAAGAATACAATGCGTAATATTGTGTAGAAGTACTTTTTCAATATCTCAAGGGGTTACGGAATTACAGCCTGTCAGTTATAACGGACGCTCGGCAGATCTCATCCTCAATATCACATGCTTGTAAGAATGTAAAAATAAATTATTGGAATAATTAGTACCATTCGCAAAATTCATGATGTTACTAATAACTAAATATTTTTAAATGATTATATTTAAATAATGATGATAATAAAACACATTTTTAATAATAATCAAATGCATTATTTCCATTTGTAAATTGCATCAGAAATTCCTTTTATAAGTAACACACATACAAATAACAAAAAACTTTTTTCCTCTATAAATTATATGAATCTTTTATATTTACAAGTGTATATATATATATATATATATATATATATATATATATATATATATATATATATATATATATATATATATATACATAAATCAGCTAAATATATCATATTTTATTACTTTATTGAACATGATACTTTTTTAAACATTTGGGATGTAATCCAATGTCGCATTTCTCGCACTGAAAATTACTTTTTCCTGAGCATTCCTTCCAATGTATTTCTTTTGGAATGCACACGATCCAATGAGAGTTGTTATCATATCGACACAAATCTTTCACATTATTCGAAACTCTTTTGCCTCGAACGCTTTGTACTCATGACTTTTCAAAAGAGTGAGTGACACATTTTCAATAAACTGATATAAAGTAATTTTAGTGCCAACTTTCATCATCAAAATACAGGCATTGCTAACTACAACTGATATCATATATGAAAAAAATAGGCCACCATCATTTATTTTGTCTCATTCTAATAAGATAGAGCCAACGTTTTGGTCAAGCTGATATACATACCCCGTGTATTTGTTATAATTGTATAATTGTGTATGATCTCTGGTTGCGGAACATTCATATATTTCTTATGAACTTTATCCCAAAGATAGTTTGAACTTTTTGCACATATCCCAATCTTAGTTAGCTCATTCATGAGACCAACGCTAGTACAATAATTCTTAAAAAATACTTTATAGCCCTTTTTAAGAGGTACGCTGGTTTTTGCAATCAAATCCATCACAACATTTCAGCCAACACCCAATCCTGTATACAATTCAAAAGAATACATATACCCATGTTTTGAAAAAAATGCCCATATTTTGAACCCAAATATGATGGGTTTACCTCTAATAAATTGCTTTGAATAATGTTTACCATAGTAGGGTATCATACTTTCATCTATGGAGATATGCTTCTCTAATCCACCATGCTCTAAAAATTTAGTTTGCATATGCTGAAATAATGGTCAAAGTTTGAATGCGCGATAATTTTTTGTATTGGTTGTGTTTTCCACTAAATGTATATTCCTTAGAATATTTTCAAACTTCTCTCTCCTAATGCTATTTTATAAAATCTTCGGTACATTGTCTTCTGAAGGCCAATACTTTCTCTTATTTGGGAAAGGGCTGTGAGATGACAATAATAGTCCACCAAAAAATACCAATAATTCAGAATTGCTCATATCAAGATTTTTATTATTTTGAACAGCATATAAATTAGTTTGTTTAACAATCAAGTTTATAAAATCTTTAGTGAAGAAGAGATTAAAAAAATCAATACGATAAGAGCAAGTTCTACCTTATTCAGGTATATTATCTTCTGTTGTAGTACAATCTGTATTTATACTCATTTGTTGTTGCAAGCGCTTTGACCATTTTCTTTGCATTTGTTTTTTTTGGGTTTTCTTTACTATCGAATTCATTTGCTGCCTCTTCAACATTACCAATTCCACCTGGATGATTGATCTCTGCCGGAGCTTCCAGCAATCCTCGCTTCACCTGGATGGTCACTGTCTCCATCATATAGTTTGTCCATAGGAAGACCCTTAAAAATATTTCCAGCTTCGTCTATCTCTTCTAACTAGGCCAATGCTGCTACCATTGTAAGAGGTCTGTGTAAAAAATAATATATTATTACGCTATAAAATAATATTTATAAGGCTGGGCAGAAAGTCCCGAATCATTTAGGAAGCGGAAAGAAAAAACAAAATTTGGGGAGCAACGGCAACTTAGATTAGTTTAGCCTTACACATTTGACTACCAGCCTACGTAGGCTAAATAGGTCAGGTGAATGATGAAAATGAATCCATTAAACCACATGGAAAGAGAAAACGGAATAATTTTTCCTTGCAGTAATATTTTGATTACTTTTTTTCGAAAAATCCGTGCAGGGAAGCGATTCGAACCAGGCACACTGAGGCAGCGAGCACCGCTTTGATCACAGTTAAAAGTATGCCGTTAGTACACTACGCTACCCAGAGAACCAAAAAATTCTCCGAAGAGAATACTTTGAGATATATATGCATTTGTATATCTGCCACGCGTTTACCTATTCCTAATGCATTCTTTGAATTCCCAATTAATCTTCTATTTTCTTTCATAGTCTCCGTTCGAGCTGGCGAAAGTGTTCCTTAAAAGCTTTTCTATTTTGACAATTTTTTGGTTCTCTGCGTAGCGTAGTGTACTGACGGCATACTTTTAACTGTGATCAAAGCGGTGCTCGCTGCCTCAGTGTGCCTGGTTCGAGTCGCTTCCCTGCACGGATTTTTCGAAAAAAAGTAATCAAAATATTACTGCAAGGAAAAATTATTCCGTTTTCTCTTTCAATGTGGTTTAATGGATTTATATATATATATATATATATATATATATATATATATATATATATATATATATATATATATATATATATATATATATATTATTCCTAAATCATTTTTACTAAAGAATTCCTGAACTATTATATATTCATAATTCAAAATAAAACAGTTGGTAGCTCTAAACTTATCATAGAAAACGGCGTTCTTTAACAGTAGAATTTTTTAGTGATAATTCGTGTATATTGTGCCGAGCGTCCGTTATAACTGACATATAATTTCAAATCAATAATAATACAGGAAAAGGCGCATACCGTTACTGATGCGCCATATCATCCAGGATGCTGGAGACCAAGGACTTCCATAATTCTTGACAAGTCCATGATAAACTACGTTTACTGGCCGATAACATCTTTTGATGCCTGGCTCGTCCTAAGGTGTGTCACCCACTTGGCTGTCACATTTACTCTGCTCCAGACTTTACTTAGTAGAGCTGGCATTGCTCAACACAACAGTTCGGAGTTGTGGTGCTTCCTCACTGATTTAACCCATCAGCTGGGATGGTTGCCCGGGATGTTGCCGTTGTTCTAAGGCCTAAGTTAAAAAACTACTTGGAACCCCATGTGAGAGTTGGTGGTGAGTATCAGGGGTAGGGTAACTGTCCAGGCTCTGCAGGTACGGTTACTGCGGCCTTCTCTCTCTCGCGCGCGCCCCAGTGACACATGAACGTCGCTCCTCTTCAAAGCGGTTATGGGCCTTCTTTATCAGAGCACGGCACATTCCTCCAATTATTTTGCAGCGATTCCGGTGAGAGCTGTGTTCGCCTTCACACAGTAATAGTTTGTGAAATATATGAAGCTAAACTAATAGGGTTATGTTATTTGCAATATTGACACACAATTTCAAATTCTTATCTAATAAAAAATGTAAATATATACTTATTGTTTAGTCCCGCGTTTGTCACTTCCCGCCATGTGGTTTATGTTGTTGTTTGGGGAACAGTAGTGCCAACTGTAACTATTTTTTCCTCTACTTTTGGCGGCTAAAATGTTGGCAACCTATTTATGCAATAACTTTTTAAAACTACAATTATTATTGGGTTGAAGAATAAGTTCTTGCAGTTTTATCAATTTATTCATTACCATTAACAATTTTAGAAAAACTTCATTTCTAATTGATAACAGCAATTTAATCAATAATGTATTCTCCGTTGTTATTTACGACTTCTTCCCAACGTTCAACTAGTTTTTCGATGCATCTGCAATAAAAATCTCTGCATTTTGACTCGAAGAATACGCCCAACCAGGTTCTTAATTCCACATCAGTATTGAACGAAACGCCACGCAAATTGTTGGAGAGCGATCGGAACAGATGGAAATCCGATGGAGCCGAGTCTGGCGAATATGGAGGAGGCGGAAGGATTTCCCAATTAAGAGTTTGAATGGCGTCTTTTATCATATTGGTAATGTGAGGACTAGCATTGTTGTGTTGCAGAAGGACTCCATAACGTCGATGAGGTCGCTTTTCACGAATAGCTTCGGCGAGTCGATACATTTGTTGAACGTAGAGTTCTGCATTGACAATCTCGTTGTTCGCAAGGAGCTCATAAAGAATGATACCTTCACAATCCCCCTACAGACACAACATCGTCTTTCGTGGATGAAGTCCTTGCTTTAATCTCGGAAGTGTTTTTTTTATTGAGGCTAAGCCATTGTTTTCGATGGTTCAGGTTGACATAAACATACCACTTTTCGTCGCCAGTGATGATGCAGTGAAGAAATATGTCCTTATATCCAAGAGTAGCCTCGTGACGAGCAAACAAACCTGAGGCAATCGTGCTGCGTTGAAGTTTGTTGCTTTCTCACAAAGCGTGCGGAACCCATGCACCGAGTTTTTTAACTTTCCCCATCGAATGAAGGTGATTCACTACAGTTTTCTGATCACACGCCAATTGTACCTCCAATTCTCTAGTCGATTGACGAGGATTTTCATGAAGAAGGTCGTTCGATCTATCTTCATCAGAACGTTCTTCGTCATTAAGATTGAAATGACCGTTTTTGAAACGTAAAAACCACCATTGAGCTGTCCTTTCTGATGAAGCATTTTCTCCGTACACAGCACAAGTATCGCGACGAGCTTTGGCTGCGTTTGCATTGTTTCCGTCTTGATTTAAAATGAATAACAATAAGTGTCGAAAATGCGCCTTTCTTTCAACTTGACATTCCATTTTGAGGGTACAGAACAAAACTAAATCAACACAACTTTTAAATAAACCGCAATGACTTATTACTCAACTTCAAGACGTAGCCTAAGCAAAAGCCTAATAGTCTACGCTGTTAAGAGGCGTAGCCTAACCTTTGCAAATTTTGGTTTCATTATTTATTATTGTTTCTTAATATGTGCACAAATCACGTCAACAAAACTTAAATCAACACAACATTAAAAACACGCAAGAACTTATTCCTCAACCTAATAAATCAGTTATAATAGATTTTCTTACTATTCGTTTAAACGAACCGTCGGTACGAATGGGTTAATTAACTAATAATTAAGAAATGCATAAAAGCGGATCATATTTGTGCGAAACTATGTTTTGGTTGGAACTAACCCCGCACTGAGTACGGCGATTTTATTACCGGGCTGACGCGCTGACGGGACTCAGCGTTCCGTCCGGTCCCAGCTTAGCCTCTTCTCCTTCTTTCTGACACCCTGTCCTCTTATCTTGCTTTCTCACTTTCCATACAACCTCTACTACAACTCTCTCTGGTCGGCCTCTAATTTCACAGGGTAGATGCTGACCAGCTTTTTCTCAACAAACCATCCTGGATCGGAGCTGACGGGGGGAGGGGACAATACCCCCTCGCCCCTGAGCTCCTGTTCATGGTGGTGGACTTTTTTTAAACAACCTGCCTTATCCCCACCCACACCTTCTTCACATCCCCTTTCTTTCTCCTTTCAATGTCTATCGATTTTACGCCGAGCCTAAAGTGAAGCTGCCATGCCGCCGGGCTGCCAGGCTACTAGGCGGGAGGAGTGGCCTCAATTGTTGGCCCCGTATTCACCCCTTGCAGAGTGGGCTACTGCGTGGAGGCCACCATGCTCAATGATGAGAACTTCACAAAAAAAACTCTCCCTCTGGCTTCACCATCGTCGGAGCCTACTTCGGGTAGCTCCACCAGAAAATGCAAGTCACCCCCCATCCTGTGCTTTTGCAAGGGACCCTGCAAAACTCTTTGACCCGGAGAGGAGGCTTACTCCTCTCTCATGCCTAAGGTTGCTGGGAATCCTCCTCTCCTACTGCTTTGGAGTCGCCCCCTGGTGATTCCCTCTTACTAGCGACCCCGTAAGGGGCACGGCGATTTGCCTTGCTGGCGGCCGTGCTGACGAGACTCAGCGCCCCGTCCAGCCCCAGTTTAGCCTCTTCTCCTTCTTTCAGACAGCCTGCATTTCTCCCCTACTTCATCACTTCCCCTACAACCTCTCCCACAACTTTCTCTGGTTGGCCTCTATTTTTTACAGGGTAGATTCTGAGCTTCTTCTCAGCCAACTATCCCGGATTGGGCTGCAGGGGGGAGGGTACAATGTTCCCTAACCCCTGAGCTCTGGTTTGGGATGGTGGATTTTTAATAACCTGCTTCATCCCCACCCATACCTTCCTCATACCTCTTTTCCTTCTCACTTCACTATGTATTTTTTTTACGCCCTGCCCAAGGTGGAGCCACCATGGGAGGGGCTGCCAGGTTCTCAAGCGGGAGGGGTGGCCTAAAATGGCGGCACTTAGCTCTGTCAGCCCCATACTCACCCCTCGCAGAGCGGGCTACTGCGAGGGATGATTAGCGTTTGCTTGCAGGATAAATAATAGGGTCCCCATGCCCGATGATGTAAAACCCTAAAATAAAACTCTTCCCCTTTCTTCCTTACTTACCATCGACGGAGCCGCCTTCGTGCAGCTCCACTGAAAAAATGTAGAGCCCCCTGTGCTTTCGCAGGGGACCCTCCAAATCTCTCTAACCGGAGAAGAGGCTTACTTCTCTCGTTTGCATACGGGTAAAGGGACTCTCCCTCACCCCGGGGACGGGAGGTGCCTTCGGGTGCCTCCCTCTTTCCAGCGGCAGTCCCCCTGTTGACTTTCCAAGGGGACTGCCTAAAAGCCAGTAGGCAGCCCATAGCCGACCGCTCCTAATTCAAGCGGCTCGGTAAGGCAAACCCATTAGGGGGGATGGGAAGAACAGGCCACATAGGTTGCTTCCCAAAGAAGACCTGCTGGCAAGAATATCAAACCTAGTGGGGGTCAAGGCCTGTGCCTCCCCATACTCGACTAGTGAAACCGCTGCCAATGGGACCTGTGATGTTCTGTGGGAGATGGCCAAATGGAGGCCACCCCCCCCCCCCCTCCACACACGACATAGACTTTGGCGCCAAACACCGAACTCAAGTCCGCCCTTATGCAAGGTCCTTCTCAAAGGGCTCGGGTCTCCAAGGCAGTACAAGGAGGGGAGGGATCTCCTCCTCCTGCTGGTGCTCCTGCGACCGGCAGGACCTTCTCCATCTCAGAGAAGGACCATGCTGAAGCTGGTCCATCCGGCCTGGGGTCTCCTGCGGGCGGAGGGGAGAACCGAGTTTATTCCCCGCCATCCTCTCCTAAAAAGAAGAAAACAAGGAAAAGACTAAAAAGACTCGGGGCTTCCTCCATCCGCGGGGGCTGTGGGGACGGATGGGTCTGCTGCCACTTCGGTAAGCGATCAAGCCAAGATCGGCAGATTCCGGCCCCTCTGATCCCCGAGTGCGGAGCCCCTGACTAAGACCAAAAGTGCTAGTGCGCGGAGCGGAGCCTCGATTACATCAGGGCCCCTCATTCAGAGACTACCTAGCGTTTTCGAGCACACTAGCTTCAAACGCTTACTGGTTATTCGCTCCACTGATAGCAGCATTTTGGCTAAGGGCAACAGATCCATTAGAGAAAAGCTTTAGCTAGTTTTATTGGTAGAGAGCCGAAGGTGACCCGTTTCTCGGACGGGAGCCTTTTGGAGAATGCGTCGTATCACTCCAAGGCGGCCATGATTAGTGCCCTTCTGACACTTGATCGGACGCCTGTGAGTGTGCCGGCGCACTATACCATGAACTTCGTGAGAGGAGTAGTTTATGCGAGGGAATTCATAGACTACTCCATAGAGGACATCACCTTAGAGCTGGCAGACCATGGGGTGGTCAAGGTCGAGTGTGTGATGAGAAAATAGGGAGGAGCCTCGAGACCCACCCCTACACTCTTTGTCACGTTCGACTGTGGAAAGCTTCCTGAGTCGGTGCATGCCGGTTGGTATCGCTACTGCGTGAAGGCATTCGTGCCACTGCCGCGGCGGTGCTATTACTGCCACCGCTTCGGCTAAAGTAATCGCTCATGTAGACGTGCAAAGTCGGGGTCATCCGAAACCTGTGTAAGCTGGGCCAAGGCCTCAGACGATAAGTCAAAAACGTGTGTGGCAAGTGTGTCAATTGTGGAGAGCCGCAGCCTGCTTCTTCGAAGCAATGTGGTGCGTATCTTCTTGAGAAGGAAATCCTGGCCGTTCAGGCTCAGGATCGTCTCTCATTTCGCGAGGCTAAGGACTTGGTCGTGGCGCGCCGAGCGCTATCGGTGACGTCCTATGCCTCAATGTTGAAAAAGACACCCTCTGCTCCTGGCCCCTCCAGTCCTACGAGTATAGTCGTTTCCGCGCCCATTTGGAACCCTTATGCGGGTTCTACCCACCCCGGGCGACCACTGGTAAAGCTGGCGGCACAAAGGATCCACATCCTGCCCCGGCTAAAACCAGGGCTCCCCTAGTCGTTAGACTCACATGAAGGAACACCCCTGAAGTTGGTCGCCAGGCCATCTTCCGAGGTTCCTAAAGCTGCCATTCGAAAGGGGGGCAGCAACAAAGGAGCTTCGGCTCCTTCACCCACGCCTAGTGGTGGGCTGGGTGGCTCAGAGACTATGGATCCTCGTAAAGAGGGTCCCGCCCTCCGAAGATTTGTGGCGAAGGGAGGAAAAGACTCGCATGGCGAGCCCAACCTCCCCCATTAAGTCCCCGAAGGCGACAGCGCCTTAGCGCATTGTCCGACCAACAGCGCCCAGAGTCCTTCCTCCGAGAAGCATAAGACCATTCCTTGTGGGTCTTGTCTTTGAAGAGGGCCCCCACATCTCCTCCATGCTAGGCCTGGAGGGCATATTCCTTCAATAAAATTGCCGCGGACTCCGAGCGAACGAACTGAGAGGAGCTGCGGAGGCTCGTCTCCTCCCGTTCCCCCAGTTTCTTTTTGCAGGAGACCATACTGGCGCATGCCCCCTGCCGACCCTCCCGGGGTATAAGGGTTTTGCAAGCCCAGCACCAAGGGATGGAGGCCGGGTGGGAGGATGTGCTATTTACACCCGGCATGATGACTCCGTTCTTCTCTTCGTTTAATACACCTCCTTTCAGGGAGTAGCTGTGCAGCTGCACCATGATAGGAGGTATACTGTTATTTCTGCGTACATTCCACCGATAGACAGCCCCTCTGGGGAAATTACTCTATTAATACCCGTGGTCGAGTCCTTGCCGACCTGATCGACGAGCTTGAGATTTTCCTGCTTCGATCTATTTTTGAGCTCTCCGGATGCACAGCCTGATTAGAGGGTGGTCGATGACCTACATGGTAGTGATTACTTTCCCATTCAAATAACATTTTCTGGGCCGCTGCCGCCCGAGGTTTCCCCCTCAGTTTTTTTTGGCGAGGGCACGGTGGTCTGCATTTCAGGAAATAGCTGAATTCTCTATCTCAGTCGAGGAGTTTAGGTAGGTAGATGAGGCTGTTGAGTTGTTCTCCAGTAACCTCATCGCCGCGGGCCTAACTACAATTCCTAGAAGGTCTGGCTATTTTGAATGCCAATAACTCCCGTGGTGGTCAGTTGAGTATGATACGGCCCTCAAGCAGAAACGTTATGCCTACATACGCTATAAGCGCCGCCCTAACGATTTCACTGTCGCTGTATTTCGTCGGGCTACGGCTACGTTTCGGTATATTTCGAAGCACGCCCACCGCTCGTCTTAACGGGCATACCTGTCCTTACTAAACGGGAAGACCCCTCTAGCGCAGAGGTGTGGAAGCTAGTCAAAAGGATTAGGCCAAGTTCTCGCAGGACCCCTCAGCATTTAATGCACATCGTGATATCACGGAAGGCCGCCGGCTTGGCTTTACCTTCAGAGGCAGAGAACCCTTCAACGACAGGTTTACTGTGAGCGAGTTGCGTTCCGCTCTTGCTTCTTGTACGGACACCGCACATGGTTAGGACGATGTTCCGTATGCTATGCTTCGAAACCTGGGTGAGCGAGGCATGGCCTTTCTATTAGATTTGTTCAACAAGATCTAGGTGGAGGGTCTCCTCCCGGAGTCCTGGCGAATCGTTACTGTACTCGCCTTTCGCAAACCGGGGAGAGATCACTCTACTCAGGCCGGTTTCCGCCCAATCTCTCTAACCTCTTGCGTGTACAAGTTGATGGAGAAATTGGTAAATGTCAGATTAGCATTTTTCTGAAAGGTGGAGGCCATATGTGTTCTGCACAGTGCGACTTCTGCAAGTTCCACTCAACGTCGGATGCCCTGCTCCGACTGGAAAATACCGTCTGCGAGGCCTTCCTTCGTAGACAGCACTACGCCACGGTGTCTTTTGATCTGAATAAGGCCTATGATACTGCATGGCGATAGAAGAGGTACACCGAGTCTTTCATTATCTACGGTAGGTTTGTAACTAGCAATGAAACTTGCGGAAGCCGCACTGCGCAGAACACAAATGGCCTCTGCTCTCCAGAAAAAAGGCTAATATAACTTTTACCAATTTCTCCATCAACTTGCACACGCAGAAGGTTAGAGAAATTGGGCTGAAACCGACCGGGGTAAAATGCCTCGCTCACCCATGTGTCAAGACATGGCGAACGGGTCCTCGTCCGGACCATGGGGGGTGTCCGCGCACGAAACAAGAGCGGAACGCAACTTAGTCAGAGTAAACCTGTCGTTGAAGGGTTCTCCGCCTCTGGAGATAAAGTCTAGCCGGCGGCCTTTTGCGACATCACGAAGTGCATTAAATGCTGGCGGAGCAGCATCCCGGCTAAATAATGTGGAGAAAGCTGTCGCGAAGTATTCCGACACGGACGCAGGGTTCGAGATTGCGGTCGCATTATCCTGGAGAACGGGAGGAAGGGGTCCTGCGAGAACATGCCCCGAATCCTATCGACTCGCGTCCTCACCTCTGCTAGAGGTGTCTTCCCGCTAAATGAAGACACGTATGCCCGCCAAGAAGAGCGGCGCGCGTGTTTTGAAATATACCAGAACCTAGCCCTAGCCCGACGAAATTCAGCGACAGTGAAATCGTTCGGGTGGCGCTTATAGCGCATGTAGGCATAACGCTTCTGTTTGAGGGCCCTCTCACACTCGGCAACAACCAAGGGAGTGGTCAGCCTTCAAAACGGCCAAACGTTCTGGGGAGAGTAGTCAGGCCCGTGGCGATGAGGTTGCCGGAGAAGAACTCAACGGCCTCATCTACCGACCTAAACTCTTCGACTGAGATAGAGAATTCAGTCATTTCCTGAAATGCAGGCCACCGCGCCTGCGCCTAGCACCACCAAGTTGGGCTCTCAGGCGGCATTGGCCCAGAAAATGCTATCCGAATGGGAAAGTGATCACTACCATGGAGGTCATCGATCACCCCCTAATCAAAATAAGGCTGTGTACCTGGAGAGCACAAAGATAGGTCAAGGCAAGAAAATGAAGCGGTTCTCGGGCAGTGATGCGTAAACTCATCCACATTTAGGACAGCTATCTCAAGCTCTTCGATCAGATCGGCAAGGACTTGTCCCCTAGGATTCATTGAGTAGTCTCCCTAGAGAGGATGTCTGCCATTCAGATCTCTAAGCAAGAGAAAGGACCTCGGCAACCGTGCCACGACGTGGTGGAAGTCCCCCGCGTCGAACTCAGCTGACGGTTGAATGTACGCAGAAATAACAGTATACCTACTATCCAAGTGAAGCTGCACAGCCACTGCCTGAAAGGAGGTATCTAAAGTAAAGAACTGAGACATCATGCCGGGTGTAAACCACTCATCCCCACCCCAGCCCCATCCCGTGGTGGTAGGGTTGCAAAAGCCTTATACCCCGGCAGGGTGGTCAAGGGACACGCACCTAGCATGGTCTCCTGCAGAAAAATAGCTAACGGGGAACGGCCCGAGACGAGCCTCCACAGCTCCTCCCACTTGGCCCGGAGTCCGCGGTAATTCCATTGAAGGCATATGCCCATCAGGCCTAGGTTAGGAGGAGACGCGGGGGCTCTCTTCGAACAGAAGACCCTCACAGGAATGGCCTTACGCTTTCCGTAGACAGAATCACGGGTGCTGTTGGCCGGACAATGAGATGAAAGCGCTGTCGCCTTCGAGGACTTATTGGGGGAGGTTGGGCTCGCCATGCAATTCTTTTCCTCCCTCCGCCTCGAAACCTTAGGCGGGTTTTGCGGCTTCGGAGGCGATGGTTTTTTGTTTCGAGGATCCACCGTCTCCAAGCCACCCAGCCCACCACTAGGCGTGGGCGAAGGAGCCGAAGCTCCTTTGTTGCTGTCCTCCTTTCGGGGGGCAGCTATAGGAACCCCTGAAAATGGCCTGGCGACCAACTTCAGGAGTGTTGCCTCCTGTAAGTCTAACGACTCGGTGGAGGCGCGTGGCCGTTTCGCCTTAAGGGAAACGGTCATGCTGTGGGAAGGGGGGGAGAGACTTGGTTTTAGCCGGGGCTGGGTGGGAACCTTTTGTGCCGCCAGCTTTACCAGGGGAGTGCCCGGGTTGTGTATAACCAGCAGAGGGGCTTCGAATGGGCGCGAAAACAACATTGTTCGTTGGCATGGATGGGCCAGGAGCAGAACGTTTCTTTCTTAGCATTGAGGCGCAATGCGTCACAGGCAGAGCCGGGCGTGCCAGAACCAAGTCCTTAGCCACGCGGCATGAGAGACGATCCTGGGTCTGAACCGCCAGGATTTCCTTCTCAAGGAGATACATACCACATTGCTTCGAAGAAGCCGGGTGTGGCTCTCCTCAATTGACACACTTGGCCACACACGATTTGGACTTATCGTGTGCGGCCTTGGAACAATTTACACATACTTCGGGTGACCCCGACTTTGCACGTCTACATGAGCGATTTGTATTGCCAAAGCGGTGATAGTAATAGCACCTCCGTGGCAGTGGCACGAATGCCTTCACGCAGTAGCGGTACCAACCGGAACGCACCGACTCAGGGAGCTTGTCACAGTCGAACGTGACGAAGAGTGTAAGGGTGGGTCTCGAGGCCCCTCCCGGTTTTCTCATTACACGCTCGACCTTGACCGACCCGTGGTTAGCCAGCTCTAAGGAGTAGTCAACGAGTTCCTTTGAATAAACTACTCTTTTCACAAAGTTCATGGTATAGTGCGGCGTCACACTCACCGGGGTGCCATCAAGTGTCCGAAGAGCACTTATCATGGCCGCCTTGGAAGGATCGGCGGCATTCACCAGAAGGCTCCCGTCCGAGAAACGGGTCCCCTTCGGCTCTCCACCAATTATATCAGCTAAAGCTCTCCTCTGATGGATCATGTTGCCCTTGGCGAACTTGCTGTCATCAGTGGAGCGGATAACTAAGAAGCGTTTGAAGCCAGTGGGCTCGAAAATGCCAGGCAATCTCTGAATGAAGAAGAGACCGTAATGGGCAGGGTTTAGGAACTTTAGGCTATACAACTATCAAAATAGTATATAACGAGTCGAGCTTTCTTATCTCTGAAAATGGGCCGTAATGGATCGGGTTATTTTATCTTAACCTCTACAGCTCTCAAAATGGGTCCTGACAGATCGAGTTTTCCTACCGTAATCTTTACAAGTCTCTAAATAGGCAGTAACGGACCGAGTTTTCGAACTTTAGGCTATACAATTATCATAATGGGATGTAACGAGTCAAGTTTTCCTACCTTAACCTTTACAACTCTCAAAATCGGCCGTAACGAATCGAGTTTTCCTACCTTAGCCCTTCCAAGTCTCAAAATGGACCGTAACGGGTAGAATTTTCGAACTTTAGGCTGTACAACTATCATTACTTTGACGTAACGGGTCGAGTTTTGCTACCTTAAAATTTACAACTCTAAACATGGGCCGTGACAGATCAGCTTTTCCTACCTTAAACTATACAACTCTCAAAATGCCCCGCAACGGATCGACTTTTCCTACCTTAACCTATACTACTCTCCTCAAAATGAGTCGTATCCGATTTCGTTATAATTCAAGAAGGGTTTTAATATTTGGTTTAATGAAATTATTAATAAATCCAGTTTATGATGTTCTTAATCTGCCCTCATTATTTTTTATATATTTTTTTTTTATAGCTCATCTGGAGACTGCCTTCTAGGGCATAAGTCGCCATAATCATCCTAGCCTAAATCTAGGCGATATTAAAAGCAAAAATAAAATAAAAAAACAAACAAACAAATTGAAAAAATATAAAGCGAGCTCCGTCGACGGGGAAGGCCCGCCCTCCTCCGGCGAAGAAGCACGCGATACATAGTCAAATATTAAATAAGGGGGAGAAGGCCGGCCACCTCCAAAAAGTCTAAAAGTCCACAGGTCGGTGCGTACGAACTCGTCCCGAGTACAAGGAACAGGCGGTAGCGACCCCGCCCATCCCGGTACGGGACAGTTAACGTGCGCGAAAATCAACCAGACTGGGACATTCGACAAGAATGTGCCGGACAGTCTGGGGGACGACGCAATCGTCACAATAGGGCGCAGGCGAGCACTCCATCAAATGGCGGTGCGTCCTGCGAGTGTGTCCGATTCGGAGACGATAGAAAGCGACCTGAAGCCTTCGCGGCCTTGGGAGATAGGTCCATGGAAACAGTTGCGGCGCAATGGCACGCAACTTTAAGTATCTTCTCTCATTAAAACATGTTTCGTCATTGTTAATATAATAACGTATTTAGTGGATTTTAAGGGTGAATTTGGATTTAACCAATGTACAGGGTGAATATTTTCCCTAGGATGGTTAGTTGGTTCTTATGAATTAGATCTCTATCTCCAGTTTCTCATGGCTTAAGAGGAGTTTGTGATAATTTCACTACCAATGTTGATGTATCTGACTCTCCACTTCTTAAAATATTTAGCAAGTTTCTCAAAACTTATATCCCTATTTCAACTTGAAAGAATCTATAAAAATAGGCTAAAATTAATATTTCTATTTGTTTTCAAATTAACTAAAATATAAAAGAAAAAGCATTTCATTAAAAAGTATACCGCTATTTGTCCCTTAGGATTAAACTAAATAATTAGATTATTTAAATCTTTAAGTTTCTAATTTAGAAACTAATTCCTTTACTAAATAATTCTAACTATTTTTTTTTAATTTGGTAAATTAAAATGGTTTACGTAATTTAATAAATGAAATTTGCAAAGACACCCTAAAGAAGGGGGTGGGTAACCCGGTATCCATAATTAAATTTCAAGAAAATATAGTCCATTGAATTTGTCTTTATGTCTCAATTGGATCCTTTTAGTTGGATCATTTTCGCCTGAAGCATTTTTACACGAGCCACAAAAAGGGAATCAGTTGCGGGGGTCTTTTTCTTTCGTTTCCCTTGAGCTAACCTCTAAGCTTGTAGCACTCAATCAGACTCAATCCCACCCTTACAGTCACTCAGACACACACTCACTTTCTCTCTTACACAAATGCACACACAATATATATATATATATATATATATATATATATATATATATATATATATATATATATATATATATATATATATATATATATATATATAAACCCCGTGCCACGCTTAAAGTCGTTCCTAATGATATAACATTAA